>JASPKZ010004551.1:0-440000 GCA_030220185.1 Diploptera punctata | reverse complement strand
CATTTTATTAAGAATCTTTCTACAATACAGTAATTTTCCTAAAACCCATTGTATTTTTTTCTCCTCCATTCATCCCCATTCTCTGCATCACTCTCTGTTATTCTTCTCGACACCATACCCATATTTACTCCTTCAATCCACTGTTCTTTTAGTCTCCCATTTCTTCTGTTGCCCTCCGCTTCAAAATGTAATATAATTTTAGCTATCCTGTCATCTGACATCCTCTTTACGTGGCTAAACCATTTCAATCTCCTTCCTTCGATAATTTGTAGAACATCTTTTTAAACGTCCATCATTTCTCTAATTTTAGTATTCCTAATTTTAATGTTGTGTGATTCCGGGTTATGTGGCCGTGGTCCATAGTTGGTGTTGATACCAGACGTTTCGCCCTCAACTGCGGAGGGCATCTTCAGTGGCGAGTGCTTCTATGCGTGTTTCCTGGTCGGAAGATCTACTTAGAATGAACGCTGTGGACGTAGAGGACGTTGTATTAGTGGGGGGTGCAGGGTGAGTGGGTGTGGCTCTTGCTGATTGGCTAATAGTCGTCTCCTTGTTGTCACTGGTGTTAATGCATTTATTTTCTAGTGTATGAAACCAGGCCTTAGACAGTTTGATACCTTCTTCTTTTCTGTTAATATTTCCTTATGCTTGTGTATTTCTATAGCCTCTCGGTATAATCTAGGGAAATAGTAGGAAGTTGTGGCTAAAACTTGTGTATCGTCGAATAGAATCTGATGTCCATTCGTAATGGCATGTTCTGCTACAGCTGATTTATCCATTTCTCCTTGTCTGCAGTTTCTTTTATGTTCTGATAAACGGGTGGCTATACTTCTTTTCGTGGTCCCTATATATGATTTACCACACGAACAAGGAAGTCGATATACGCCGCAAGTGGAGAGAGGTGGCCGAGGATCCTTAGCTGAGCGAAGGCAGTCTTCTATTTTTCTTGTAGGTCTGTAAACTGTTTTTATGTTGTATTTTTGTAGGAGTTTTCCGATACGATCTGTGACTCTTTGTACATATGGTAAGTAGGCTATGCTGGTTGAGGGTGTGTTATCCATTCTGACGTGCTGTCTTCGTGGATGTATGGTTTGTCTTATTTCCTTGGATGTGTAGCCATTTTTCTGGAAACAATTGAACAGATGGTGTTGTTCTTGTTTAAGGTGTTGTGGTTGGCATAACTTAGTCGCTCTGTCGAACAGTGTCTTAATGACACCTCGCTTTTGTCTTGGATGGTGGTTAGAGTCTTTGTGCAGATATCGGTCTGTGTGTGTAGGTTTTCTGTAAACTGTATGTTGAATTTCCCCATTGCCAGTCCTTATTATTTGAACATCCAGGAAAGGAAGTCTACCATTATCTTCTTTTTCCATTGTGAACTGTATTTGTTGTGTCTGCTGTTAAGGTGTTGAAGGAAACGTTCCAATTCTTCACTGCCATGTCTCCATACTACGAATGTGTCATCAACATAGCGAAACCAATGTTCTGGAGACTTGGGAGCTGTTTTTAGTGCTTCTTCTTCGAATTTCTCCATGAAAAAATTCGCTACTACTGGGCTTAGAGGACTGCCCATGGCTACTCCGTCGGTCTGTTCATAGTAGCTGTTGTTCCATTGGAAGTAAGTAGTAGTTAGTACATGCCTGAATAAATTGGATATTTCTTCTGTGAAAATCTGTCTAATGTAGTCCATGGTCTCATTTACCGGCACCATGGTGAAAGGGAAACCACATCGAAGCTAACCAGTATATCTTGAGATGTTACGTTTATATTCCGTAGTCTCTCAATGAAATGTGTCGAGTCTCTGATGTAGCTGTCCGTTTTTCCAAGGAGTGGTTTCAGAAGTCCTGTAAGATGCTTTGCCAGTAAGTAGGTCGGGGAACCGATGGCACTGACAATTGGCCGGAGTGGAATGTTGTTTTTGTGTATTTTTGGAAGACCATAGAGTCTTGGAGGTTGAGCTTCGGATACGCGTAATTTCTTCTTAATTTCTTCTGGCAAGGACGATTGCTTGATAAGATTGTTGGTTTTTCGAAGAATGCCGGATGTAGGGTCTCGCTTGATAGGTTTGTATGTTTCTGGTGTCAGAATCTCTATTATTTTCTCTTTGTATTCGTGTGTATTCATAACAACTGTAGAGTTTCCTTTATCGGCTGGTAAAATGGTGATATTATTATCATTATTTAAAGTTTTTAGCGCTAGTCTCTCCTTCTTAGTTAAGTTGCTTTTCGGTGGTTGGGCGCGACGGAGTATTCTTGCAGCTTCATAACGAATTTCGTCAGTTGTTTGCAAGGGGAGATTCTTGATGCTTGCCTCGATGTTAGAGATAATATCCTCTACAGGTATTGATGTGGGTGTGATGGCGTAGTTGCCTCCTTTTGATAGTACAGATGTTTCTTCAGTTGACAGCGAGCGTGATGACAGGTTTGTTACGGTATGTTGTAGACCGACTGATTGCTGTAAGGGTCGCGATTGCATTTTTAGAAAGTCGAATTTCTTCATCTGCGTTCTAGTAGACTTTAACATGGTTGCTTCACTTGAGTTGTATGTAATGCTGTCGATCTTGTTCCAATAATGGTAAGGAATGCTGTTACTGATTGTTATGTGAAGTGTAAAGAGTTCTGCGTCGTTGGTTGCTAACTCCTTCCGTGTTTGTTGGATGCGTTCTCTGAGTAGAGCACGTTCAGTACGGTCGTATATGCGATGGGCTTTTTTAGATCTAAAAGTCCTCCGTTGTTGTAGGAATTTGGGTATATATCCAGCGTCTCTGCACCGTAGTAAAAAAGTATAAGATGATAGTAATTGGGATTTCTTCTTCCGGAGTGTCTCCAGGTGTCTAATACGTAAATAACTTTCCTCCCCGTAGAGGCGTTTAATAGTTGAATGCAGGCTTTCACGGCCGGTAATCGTAATGTTGAGTGATTCCGGGTTATGTGGCCGTGGTCCATAGTTGGTATAGCCACCCGTTTATCAGAACATAAAAGAAACTGCAGACAAGGAGAAATGGATAAATCAGCTGTAGCAGAACATGCCATTACGAATGGACATCAGATTCTATTCGACGATACACAAGTTTTAGCCACAACTTCCTACTATTTCCCTAGATTATACCGAGAGGCTATAGAAATACACAAGCATAAGGGAAATATTAACAGAAAAGAAGAAGGTATCAAACTGTCTAAGGCCTGGTTTCATACACAAGAAAATAAATGCATTAACACCAGTGACAACAAGGAGACGACTATTAGCCAATCAGCAAGAGCCACACCCACTCACCCCGAACCCCCCACTAATACAACGTCCTCTACGTCCACAGCGTTCATTCTAAGTAGATCGTCCGACCAGGAAACACGCATAGAAGCACTCGCCACTGAAGATGCCCTCCGCAGTTGAGGGCGAAACGTCTGGTATCAACACCAACTATGGACCACGGCCACATAACCCGGAATCACTCAACATAACGATTACCGGCCGTGAAAGCCTGCATTCAACTATTAAACGCCTCTACGGGGAGGAAAGTTATTTACGTATTAGACACCTGGAGACACTCCGGAAGAAGAAATCCCAATTACTATCATCTTATACTTTTTTACTACGGTGCAGAGACGCTGGATATATACCCAAATTCCTACAACAACGGAGGACTTTTAGATCTAAAAAAGCCCATCGCATATACGACCGTACTGAACGTGCTCTACTCAGAGAACGCATCCAACAAACACGGAAGGAGTTAGCAACCAACGACGCAGAACTCTTTACACTTCACATAACAATCAGTAACAGCATTCCTTACCATTATTGGAACAAGATCGACAGCATTACATACAACTCAAGTGAAGCAACCATGTTAAAGTCTACTAGAACGCAGATGAAGAAATTCGACTTTCTAAAAATGCAATCGCGACCCTTACAGCAATCAGTCGGTCTACAACATACCGTAACAAACCTGTCATCACGCTCGCTGTCAACTGAAGAAACATCTGTACTATCAAAAGGAGGCAACTACGCCATCACACCCACATCAATACCTGTAGAGGATATTATCTCTAACATCGAGGCAAGCATCAAGAATCTCCCCTTGCAAACAACTGACGAAATTCGTTATGAAGCTGCAAGAATACTCCGTCGCGCCCAACCACCGAAAAGCAATTTAACCAAGAAGGAGAGACTAGCGCTAAAAACTTTAAATAATGATAATAATATCACCATTTTACCAGCCGATAAAGGAAACTCTACAGTTGTTATGAATACACACGAATACAAAGAGAAAATAATAGAGATTCTGACACCAGAAACATACAAACCTATCAAGCGAGACCCTACATCCGGCATTCTTCGAAAAACCAACAATCTTATCAAGCAATCGTCCTTGCCAGAAGAAATTAAGAAGAAATTACGCGTATCCGAAGCTCAACCTCCAAGACTCTATGGTCTTCCAAAAATACACAAAAACAACATTCCACTCCGGCCAATTGTCAGTGCCATCGGTTCCCCGACCTACTTACTGGCAAAGCATCTTACAGGACTTCTGAAACCACTCCTTGGAAAAACGGACAGCTACATCAGAGACTCGACACATTTCATTGAGAGACTACGGAATATAAACGTAACATCTCAAGATATACTGGTTAGCTTCGATGTGGTTTCCCTTTTCACCATGGTGCCGGTAAATGAGACCATGGACTACATTAGACAGATTTTCACAGAAGAAATATCCAATTTATTCAGGCATGTACTAACTACTACTTACTTCCAATGGAACAACAGCTACTATGAACAGACCGACGGAGTAGCCATGGGCAGTCCTCTAAGCCCAGTAGTAGCGAATTTTTTCATGGAGAAATTCGAAGAAGAAGCACTAAAAACAGCTCCCAAGTCTCCAGAACATTGGTTTCGCTATGTTGATGACACATTCGTAGTATGGAGACATGGCAGTGAAGAATTGGAACGTTTCCTTCAACACCTTAACAGCAGACACAACAAAATACAGTTCACAATGGAAAAAGAAGATAATGGAAGACTTCCTTTCCTGGATGTTCAAATAATAAGGACTGGCAATGGGGAAATTCAACATACAGTTTACAGAAAACCTACACACACAGACCGATATCTGCAGAAAGACTCTAACCACCATCCAAGACAAAAGCGAGGTGTCATTAAGACACTGTTCGACAGAGCGACTAAGTTATGCCAACCACAACACCTTAAACAAGAACAACACCATCTGTTCAATTGTTTCCAGAAAAATGGCTACACATCCAAGGAAATAAGACAAACCATACATCCACGAAGACAGCACGTCAGAATGGATAACACACCCTCAACCAGCATAGCCTACTTACCATATGTACAAAGAGTCACAGATCGTATCGGAAAACTCCTACGAAAATACAACATAAAAACAGTTTACAGACCTACAAGAAAAATAGAAGACTGCCTTCGCTCAGCTAAGGATCCTCGGCCACCTCTCTCCACTTGCGGCGTATATCGACTTCCTTGTTCGTGTGGTAAATCATATATAGGGACCACGAAAAGAAGTATAGCCACCCGTTTATCAGAACATAAAAGAAACTGCAGACAAGGAGAAATGGATAAATCAGCTGTAGCAGAACATGCCATTACGAATGGACACCAGATTCTATTCGACGATACACAAGTTTTAGCCACAACTTCCTACTATTTCCCTAGATTATACCGAGAGGCTATAGAAATACACAAGCATAAGGGAAATATTAACAGAAAAGAAGAAGGTATCAAACTGTCTAAGGCCTGGTTTCATACACTAGAAAATAAATGCATTAACACCAGTGACAACAAGGAGACGACTATTAGCCAATCAGCAAGAGCCACGCCCACTCACCCTGCACCCCCCACTAATACAACGTCCTCTACGTCCACAGCGTTCATTCTAAGTAGATCTTCCGACCAGGAAACACGCATAGAAGCACTCGCCACTGAAGATGCCCTCCGCAGTTGAGGGCGAAACGTCTGGTATCAACACCAACTATGGACCACGGCCACATAACCCGGAATCACTCAACATTACGATTACCGGCCGTGAAAGCCTGCATTCAACTATTAAACGCCTCTACGGGGAGGAAAGTTATTTACGTATTAGACACCTGGAGACACTCCGGAAGAAGAAATCCCAATTACTATCATCTTATACTTTTTTACTACGGTGCAGAGACGCTGGATATATACCCAAATTCCTACAACAACGGAGGACTTTTAGATCTAAAAAAGCCCATCGCATATACGACCGTACTGAACGTGCTCTACTCAGAGAACGCATCCAACAAACACGGAAGGAGTTAGCAACCAACGACGCAGAACTCTTTACACTTCACATAACAATCAGTAACAGCATTCCTTACCATTATTGGAACAAGATCGACAGCATTACATACAACTCAAGTGAAGCAACCATGTTAAAGTCTACTAGAACGCAGATGAAGAAATTCGACTTTCTAAAAATGCAATCGCGACCCTTACAGCAATCAGTCGGTCTACAACATACCGTAACAAACCTGTCATCACGCTCGCTGTCAACTGAAGAAACATCTGTACTATCAAAAGGAGGCAACTACGCCATCACACCCACATCAATACCTGTAGAGGATATTATCTCTAACATCGAGGCAAGCATCAAGAATCTCCCCTTGCAAACAACTGACGAAATTCGTTATGAAGCTGCAAGAATACTCCGTCGCGCCCAACCACCGAAAAGCAATTTAACCAAGAAGGAGAGACTAGCGCTAAAAACTTTAAATAATGATAATAATATCACCATTTTACCAGCCGATAAAGGAAACTCTACAGTTGTTATGAATACACACGAATACAAAGAGAAAATAATAGAGAGATTCTGACACCAGAAACATACAAACCTATCAAGCGAGACCCTACATCCGGCATTCTTCGAAAACCAACAATCTTATCAAGCAATCGTCCTTGCCAGAAGAAATTAAGAAGAAATTACGCGTATCCGAAGCTCAACCTCCAAGACTCTATGGTCTTCCAAAAATACACAAAAACAACATTCCACTCCGGCCAATTGTCAGTGCCATCGGTTCCCCGACCTACTTACTGGCAAAGCATCTTACAGGACTTCTGAAACCACTCCTTGGAAAAACGGACAGCTACATCAGAGACTCGACACATTTCATTGAGAGACTACGGAATATAAACGTAACATCTCAAGATATACTGGTTAGCTTCGATGTGGTTTCCCTTTTCACCATGGTGCCGGTAAATGAGACCATGGACTACATTAGACAGATTTTCACAGAAGAAATATCCAATTTATTCAGGCATGTACTAACTACTACTTACTTCCAATGGAACAACAGCTACTATGAACAGACCGACGGAGTAGCCATGGGCAGTCCTCTAAGCCCAGTAGTAGCGAATTTTTTCATGGAGAAATTCGAAGAAGAAGCACTAAAAACAGCTCCCAAGTCTCCAGAACATTGGTTTCGCTATGTTGATGACACATTCGTAGTATGGAGACATGGCAGTGAAGAATTGGAACGTTTCCTTCAACACCTTAACAGCAGACACAACAAAATACAGTTCACAATGGAAAAAGAAGATAATGGAAGACTTCCTTTCCTGGATGTTCAAATAATAAGGACTGGCAATGGGGAAATTCAACATACAGTTTACAGAAAACCTACACACACAGACCGATATCTGCAGAAAGACTCTAACCACCATCCAAGACAAAAGCGAGGTGTCATTAAGACACTGTTCGACAGAGCGACTAAGTTATGCCAACCACAACACCTTAAACAAGAACAACACCATCTGTTCAATTGTTTCCAGAAAAATGGCTACACATCCAAGGAAATAAGACAAACCATACATCCACGAAGACAGCACGTCAGAATGGATAACACACCCTCAACCAGCATAGCCTACTTACCATATGTACAAAGAGTCACAGATCGTATCGGAAAACTCCTACGAAAATACAACATAAAAACAGTTTACAGACCTACAAGAAAAATAGAAGACTGCCTTCGCTCAGCTAAGGATCCTCGGCCACCTCTCTCCACTTGCGGCGTATATCGACTTCCTTGTTCGTGTGGTAAATCATATATAGGGACCACGAAAAGAAGTATAGCCACCCGTTTATCAGAACATAAAAGAAACTGCAGACAAGGAGAAATGGATAAATCAGCTGTAGCAGAACATGCCATTACGAATGGACACCAGATTCTATTCGACGATACACAAGTTTTAGCCACAACTTCCTACTATTTCCCTAGATTATACCGAGAGGCTATAGAAATACACAAGCATAAGGGAAATATTAACAGAAAAGAAGAAGGTATCAAACTGTCTAAGGCCTGGTTTCATACACTAGAAAATAAATGCATTAACACCAGTGACAACAAGGAGACGACTATTAGCCAATCAGCAAGAGCCACGCCCACTCACCCTGCACCCCCCACTAATACAACGTCCTCTACGTCCACAGCGTTCATTCTAAGTAGATCTTCCGACCAGGAAACACGCATAGAAGCACTCGCCACTGAAGATGCCCTCCGCAGTTGAGGGCGAAACGTCTGGTATCAACACCAACTATGGACCACGGCCACATAACCCGGAATCACTCAACATTACGATTACCGGCCGTGAAAGCCTGCATTCAACTATTCCTAATTTTGCCTAATCTTGACTGTGTAGAAGACCTCCTACAGAAGTCCGTGTCTTCACCAATAGTTTAAACGCTTTGCTCTCTGCTTAGTGTCCACGTTTTCACACTATACAATATTATACTATCCACCAATGAACTGTTAATAAGTTTTTTAGTTGTGATCGGATATTTATTCTTCACAGCACCCAATTTAACATTCCAAGTATTTTAATAATAATAATAATAACAATAATAATAATAATAATTATTATTATTATTGTTGTTATTATTATTATTATTATTATATTATTATTATTATATTATTATTATTATTATTATTATTATTATTATTATCCTTTGATCGTCAGGGCAAGACACGAATGATGTTAAAAATAGCGAACTTCTTAGAAGAATTTATTTTTAAATATCGGGGTCACCGCGATCCGGATCCGGACGCTGGGGTTTTGGTTTTCTGACCGGTTAAATATCGAATTAATAGAATTTTTTAAACCGGTTAAACATCGAATGAAACCAGTTTCCTTCCGATTGAGGGTCTTTCCACTTTTCAGCGGTTGCCCTTTTACCAGTTTCCTAAATTTCATATTATGATAGTATTATTGTTGGCTCGGTTGGCAGTACTGCTTATGGTCCCTAGCTCGCTGGTTCAATATATTAGATAGGGACAGAGGGAATCTAGTTAATCTATTCATGCGCGTCACTAATTAGATGACGATTTGACTGAAGATGAACGGGATTCCGTTTGAAACTTGGTATCGTGAAAAACAAGAAATTTGTAAGGTGAGATATTTAAATATTACTCTGACCTTATGTTAAGTTTATCATAAACTTATTAATAAATATTACAATTAATAACTGTGTATTACTGTGCTGTATTCTTTTAGTATTTACCATGTGTTTTGTTTAATTTGTGCAATTCATACCCATAACATAATTTAAATGATTTCCTTATAATAGAGCAATTCCATATGTGTTTGATTGACATTTACAATACACTTTTGCTGCAAAATGCTTGCATAAATATTACAATTGGTTGAAATTAGAGATAAATAAAGAACTGCAAATACTTTATCAATTCTACGAAAATTGTTAAATTTAATTTTGCTGTAAAATAAATATTAATTATGATAGAGGAAAAGTGTCTGATTAATATTGTACATAAATATACAATATTTATTATCTATCAAAGTATGTGTGACTGACTGACGTAAATGTCAACTCATCATGCAGTTTAACATGTTAATCTATAACATTCTCTGAAATGTGATTCTTAATCCAATTTTCCAAAATACCGTTTGAAGGGCACGTTTCAAGTTACATTTTAAATAAAAATAAACAAAAATCACAATTAGTACCGAAGGTATGACATAATGTTATGTGTGACTGACTGACATTATTTTGTGACTGACTGACATCTGAAGTTCTTTAGAATTTCAAAATGCAAATATTACCCAAACGTAACAAAATGCTATGAAACTAGATAAACAGCTTCGGCAACAAAGATAAATAAAGAACTGGAAATACTTTATCAATTCTACGAAAATTGTTAAATTTAATTTTTCTGTAAAATAAATATTAATTTAAATCAATAATATAATTAAATTAACTCGCTTACCATGTACCATTTTAAATTATATAAAATAACCAACTATTAAATAATTAATAACAATGTGCCTTTTCTATTGTTAAATGTAGCTACTAAAATTGTATGCATGTGTGTTTGTGTGTGTATATGTATATTAACCGATTACAATTTAGTCCGGCGCCATAGCCGAGTGGTTAAGTCAAGAAGCCTTGGTGCGGAGCTATGGGACTTGCGCTGGTTCGAGTCCCCATGGAGGAAGAAATTTTCTCATGGAATTTCAGCCAGTATGGGACAGGTGCGGTGCCCACCCAGGATCGTGAGGCATTTGGGTAGCTACAATAAGTAACGACTCCAGGTTGATAAGGCCAACTGTAACGGCTGGGTGACCCGACATGCTGACCACATGTCACTCATACACTGGCTTATGATCGTCTACCTATGTGATTCACACATGTGGACGTAAGACTAGCAGCCGGTTAATAGACCACGGTCTTTCTTTGCCTGTCGCGTTTGGAGTGGAGTTTATTACAGTTTACCTGGTGTAATATTTAATATTTTTTATTTCTAGATTGAACCACTGAAATAAAAAGTTTAAGCCTTCCAGAATGTATAAACATTCTTAATAAGTTAGTTATTTATCAGAATGCATGTACTTTCAAAACAAATGATCGTAAATTGCATTAGTAAGCTGTAGTTAGTAAACAATTGCTGACGTAGGGAATTATACTTTTAAACAACCATAAAAACATGACTCTAATTAGCCCGAGTTCTGATGATTCACATAACATCGATGTATCAGATCGCTTATACAATCATTTTACCGCTAACTTGACTTGGCCCATTAATAAAATTTTTCCTGCCACGCATGAAGTCCCATGCTGTAACTGAATAGTTTGAATCAAGATGTCTCAATAGAGAGCACTGATTCTAGTCCCCATGAGAGAAGACATTTTCTCATGGAATTTCGGCCACAATGGGTTTGGTGCCCGTCCAAGAACATGAAGACATTATCTAGCGGTTGCGGTTGAGAAAACCAGCCATAACGGCTGGAGTATTCGACATGCTGACCACATGTCACCCTATATGTTGGTTAGATGATTGTCCACCTCTGTGATTGATATACTTGTATCTGAGATTAGCAACCAAGGGCTTTCTAGGCCTGTCACGCCATTCAGTTTTTTAACACACGAACTTATGAATTTGTTGCGCTGATTGTTTGACATTGTGCATACTCTATAACATACGGGTCCAACGCTTTCACGCTGTATACGCAATGAGTCTGTGATAGATGCAGGAAATTCAAATTGTTTTTCTAAAAAAAATTCTTTCCTTCTTCTATATCATTTAGTGACTCCAGTAATTTGGTTGGTTTTACAGCTCACATTACATAATTCTGTACAATTTTGTATCTTCTTTCCCGATTTTTCATACATGCGTGCCATCCTTTTTACTTGGCCGCCAATCGCATCTATAGCCCCCTTTCCATGATACGATTCAAATAAATTCCATTTTATGTCAAAATCCAGTCACATTGCTAAATGTATAGGCCTACTTCTATTACCTGCTGCTCCAACTGTAAATTTTTTCATCACCTCAAATTTTGGAAGAAGTCACTACAGTTAAAAAACACACTTTTCTATAGCAGACATCTATAGCACACTTGTTATGTGCCACATAACCTGACACTAGAACAAAGTATTTCTTCTGAACTTCTCTGTCAACTTCCATCTCGTAAACTAGGCAACAGCAGTTAATATTGAGATATGCTAATTTTTCCAATGAACTGCCTGGATCTCATTTTGTCCTTTATAGGTATAATTTTCTGAGAAATCAACAAGTATGGCTGCTTCGTTTACTGTAATCTTTTCCTGAATATATTTAAATGCTTCCGCTGTCTTTTAGCTCAAATTGACACAGAAATCCATCCAAGTAATTCTACCCGAGGGCAGGTCTTTCACTGCAATCATAGAATTTCCATGCTATGCTTTGTAGCTTTAGAATTATAGGTATGGTAGCTTCCCGTTTCTTTCCACACCGGTGAAGGATGATGATGATAATGATATGGATGGTGATGATGGCCGGATGATTTTCGGGGAACGTTGGACCCTAAGTTTCGTGACATTTGTCTTACAGGTGAGGAAAAACCCCGAAAAAGACCTCACCCAGGAGCCTGTTCCGACCGGGAATCGAACCCGGGCCCGCTGCGTGACAAGGCAGTACGCTACCTCGAGACCACAGCGGTGGACTGACACAGAAAAAGGGTCAGTAATTATTTTATGGAACAGCTGAGCCGAACAATCTACCAGATTTCCTAAATCATGTTTATGTTAATTCTCAGCGGAGTGCAGCAAGCAACTGACTGCACCATGCATATTAGCATATATATGATAGGACAAAAAGTCAGTCAGTCACGTGACACTAGCGGGAAAAATAATGACTTTACAAGAAAATGTCTTCAATACTTTTTTGTTAGTTGTGTACCGATAACGTAGAATCCTAGAGAAATTTTATTACACCATGTTGTGTAAAGTAATTTTTATAAATTTTCTGTGACCATAGCTTGCAGTTAACAATTATAGGGCACATTTAAGGTATATAGAACATTAGAAGGGAATTAATATTATTACATTTACGACTAGGGAGGACCAAACTATGGTTTAACAAAAGAGTTTGTAAAATAAAACGAAATAATACGACCAAATCATTAAACAACACATTGGTAAAATTTTGCGTGTTTGACAGGTTTGGAATATGACAAGTTCTACCACTAATATCAGATTAAAATAATACATTTTTGGAACATTATCTTATAGAATCAGAAATTTTGATCCTTGAAGATATATAGTACGCAAAAAAAAAATATATTCCTGCATCAATTTCAAGATTTTCATCTCGGTATGACATTTTCATGGAATCGCTCAATATTAAATACTTAATAAAATCTTCGTATGTTTAATCAACTGTTGTTCCGGACCTCGACTGAATTTACTACTTTGAAAATTGACCTCCATGAAATCTAATTGGTGACCCCTATTCTATATAATTGAAATTTAATCGTGAGGACCATAGAGTACAATCTGACTTTGGTTTTTATTTTTCAGGAGCGCGATTTAAGGTACACAATATTAACTATAATGTAATGGTGTGTACGGGTGTAATGACTAAATATAATAATAACCAAGTATCTAAAATAAAACGAGTATAATAATCGTATAAAAACGATTGACCTGCACAATAATAAAAGTTTGTTAACATTATGTCCACCGCTGTGGTCTCGAGGTAGCGTGCTGCCTTTTCACGCAGAGGGCCCGGGTTCGATCCCCGCTCGGGACAGTTTTTCTGGGTGAGGTTTTTATCGGGATTTTTCCTCACCTGTAAGACAAATGTCAGGAAACCTTTAAGGCCCAAACGGTCCCCGAAATCATATGGCCATCATCATCCTTCGCCGGTGTGGAAAGCAACGGGAAGCTACAACACCTAAAATTCCCTAGTAAAGCTGCAAAGCATAGCATGAAAATGCTATGATTGCAGTGATTCTGCCGTCGGGCAGAATTACTATGGATGGATGGATTAACATTATGAACGTAATGTAAATGTTAGTTGTAGAAATAACTCCTAAGAACCATTTAATATGAGAAACTAGAAAACAAACAAAATGTATATAGAACCATCTGTTTCTAACCTGGGTACTGAAGATACAAGTATTGTTACTCATCACGTTGGAAAAGTTTCATATTTTCACATATATTATATGCTTAAGGTGTATGTAGATCAGATTTCAGAATAACATGATATTAAAAAATGACGATTTTCACTTATGTGTATTTATCTGCGTTCAAATAATGTATTATAACTTTAATAATAATAATAATAATAATGATAATAATAATAATAATAATAATAACAATAATAACAATAACAACAACAATAACAACAACAATAATAACAATAATAATAATAATAATAATAATTTTATTCCTGATTTTACAATGAATATACATTTTTCCGGTACCCATGTTCACAGTTAACTACACATTTGTTTCAACACATTTTTCCATTCTTGTCTGTTCATCCATATATCTTCTTCTATTTCCCATTCCCTCTTAGTTTCATTGATTCCCTGAATCCACGTAATATTTGGTCTACCCTTCTTCTTCCTTCCCTGTGGTACCCAATCCTTGATTATCTTAGGTAGTCTTTCTTCTTCCATCCTTCTAATGTGTCCGTACCAATTTAATTGTTTCTTCTTTATAAAATCTAATATTGAGTATTGTACCTGCATTTTTCTTTTATATATGCATTTAATTAATAATAATAATAATAATAATAATAATAATAATAATAATAATAATAATAATAGTCCCTCGCCGTATCCGATCTGTTTAAGGCATGGTTCCTCGGTGCAGAGATAAGGGACTTGTACTGGTTCGAGTTCCCGTAGGGGAAGACATTTTCTCATGGTATTTCAGACAGTGTGGGACCGGTGGCCACCCAGCATCATGTGGATTTTGCGCCGCTCCAGGTTGAAAAAAAAACAGCTAGAACTGCTGGCGGACCCGATATGCTGACCACATGTCACCCCTAAACCGGTTAGATGATCGTCTATCTCTGTGATTAATACATGTTGATGTGAGGCCACCTGTGGCTGGTATACCAAGGACCTTCTAGGCCTGCACTGCTATGGTGTCAATAAGAGTTAAAAAATAATAATAACTAATTCACTGGCACTATCGAACCCGTAGGTTCATGGCAGCGCGGACATAAGCTCTCCATACATCCCTATCCCGAGCTAATGTTTTCCAATCATTCCCTCTAATCATAGTTAATGTTATTCTCAAACCTCATTCTTGGTCTACCAACTGGGCGTTTTCTCTCTGGTTTTCCTACAAGAAGCTTCCATGCACGTCATTCATTCCCCATTCGTGCCACATGTCCTGCCCATCTCAATTTACGAGACTTGGCTGTTCTTATTATATCTGGCTTCCTATAAAGACCATTTAGTTTAATGTCAAGTTATCTTCTCCATTCACCTGTCTGTTCATCTCTCTTTGGTCCAAAAATTTTCCTAGGAACCTTATTCTCAAAAAAGTATATATTTTTGTGTATGGTTGGAGCTATTTGCTTATTTTAGCCCAAGTCTGTTTTTATACCAATGGCTTCCTTCCATTTCCATGCTCCAAAACAAAATTCTAATAGTACATGCTAATTGTTTCCTCATTATGCATTTTAGCTATTAATCTGCTTTCTTCTGCAAAGTGATTGAAACATAATAACAGGACTATTTGAAACATGATGTCTGGAACATTCTTTGAAATAGATCGCGTAATGAATTCTGGTAGAAAAGCTCATGCTGGTTACAATCTGTGAACAGCATGCAGTCCCCTCTCGTAGCACAAGTGTGAACACCTGTTATTCAAATTATCTTTCATTACAATGCTTACATTTCCTTAATTTGTGCATTCTATTCTTACGTACCGGGTAATTACATCGCAATCATTTTATGAGTTGTAGTAGGCGATTTTTGGCCCAACAATAAAAATAACGGAGTTGTATAGTAAAATATAAGTGAATATTAAATGTCAATAAATCAAGACGAAAGCGAAATAGAATAAAAGCATTTTTTTGGAATGTCTCGGGAGTGAAGATAAGCTGATTTTAAATAGTTCATCATCTGAATTTTAATCATTAAATTTTATGAAAAAAATCATTCAGTGCCCCAGGTTGTCATATCGACATTTCTGGTATTCTCTCCTGGCAATAGCGTAGTTGTAACCCACTTCTGAGGTTGGGAACCTGGAAGGCTGCCCCGATAATATGATGATCGTGGTGCGCCAGGAAAGTCCTTAATCCTAAACGTATCTCAGGTGATGATAATAATGATGGTTATATGATGTTTGAGGATCGTTTGAGCCTTAAATTTTCCTGAAATTTGTCTTACAGGTAGGAAAAACCACGAAAAAACCTTACCCGGGAAACTTGTCCCGACCTTGACTTCAACTCGTACCCGTTGCGTAACAAGGTACCTTGGACCACAGCGGTGGGACTTTTTGACTTATTTATTAGCTTCAAGCCATTCTGCTAGGGTTTTCGGTGGTTTTCCCTAGCGCTAAGACAAATGTCGAAGTAGTCCCCTAGATTCCACCAGTAAATTATAACTCCCTGTTTAATTCTAAATTCTAAATTTAATTTCAACTTCGCTATAATTAATAATTTTTCTAAATTCTAAATTTTGCCAGTCAGCACATCCTGAAAAGAGCCTTTTTTCAGATTGATTGCAAAATAGCGACTTCTCCTCGGATCTTCAGCATTTTAAATTGTTTTAAATTCAATCATGTAAATTTTAACTCGACCAGGACTTCACGCGCGGCTTGCGGATGGAGCTCCAGCAACCAGGACGGCGCACTGATGAGCTTATATTCACCAGAGGCGTCCTCCAGAAACAACAACTCAACAACACAGCATTGATCCCTCCGGTGGAAATGCCAGGAATCTTCATACGCAGCCATCGTAATTCCAACCTAGCCAGACTGGCTCTAATAGGTAAAGAGGGCAAAATACGTAAGGTCCTATATTGCCAGGGTGTCAAATGGCACCCTATACCTATCTTGATCTTGACAATTCGAACTCGTACATCCGAAACGAAACGGATAGCAGAATTTGTCACCTTATCCATTAAGTCACACAGAGAAGTGATGGAAGGAGAGTGAAGTTCTCCTTCTTCTTCTACTACAAGGTTTAGGCTATGCAGCCTGTTCCGGCGAAGTTAAAAGTGGAGTCCATCTTCTACGTGGTCGGCCAACATCTCTTGTTCCTCTGGGATTATACAGGAAGGTTCTTTTTGGTATTCTTTCGTTGTTCATTCTCATTAAATGTTCTGTCCATTTCTTATTATTTTCGCTGATTTTATTCCGTCCGGCTTTCTCCTTCGCTTTTTAGTAATAGAATATTCATCTGGCCGCCTTACAAGGGCTGCGCAGATATAGTTGGGTGGTGGGATTGCTACCTTACAGCCTCCCAACTTGCTTCAGCTTTGTTTTTAGGGTGCCTTCCCTTAGGTAGATTGCCTTCTCTTCGGCTCTGAGCTCTACCTGCCCATTATAGCCGTACAATCTGGAACAGACGCTATGCTGATTTTGGTTCACCCCGGGTATTTCATGTCCCCGGTACCACCTATATTCAGGAGGCATTCTCCTAACCACCATTTGGGGAGGCGCCCGATGGGGGATCAACAACCCCTCACGTTTCGTAATGCAATAAAACAGATAACCCTTGTTCAGTGGCGCACCGTCATGAAATTAATACAAGGTTTTATATTTTTAGAGTCCACCGCTGTGGTCCGAGGTAGCGTGCTACCTTGTTACGCAGCGGGTACGAGTTGAAGTCTAGGTCGGGACAAGTTTCCTGGGTGAGATTTTTTCGGGGTTTTTCCTCTAAGACAAATGTCAGGAAACTTTAAGGGTAAAACGGTCCCCAAACAGCATATTGCCATCATAATAATCATCATTCATATTCACGTGAGATAAAGTTTAGGATTAAGGATGCGAAGTGAACTTCTTTTAAATAAAATTTATGGCAGTACGCATGCGCCAAAAGTAGCTTACCTGATTGGTTTGTGTATAACATCTGATATAATTTCCTTTGATGAGTTCACTGTGTGTAGGATATTGTTGAAACCAACATGCACAATATATACAATTTTGCTGAACTTACAGATATAAGCTTACATCTAATTTAGAAGAAACAAGAGTCTGAGCTTTAGCAGCTGCAGAACTGTGCATGGAAAAATACCTCAACCCTAGCCATCATATGGTTCTACCTTCGATTCTATAGACATGTGTTTACGTGAATCTGCAACCTTCACAGAAATGAGAGGCAACGCTGTTGCGAGGTGAAGTATACACACAGGAAATTCGAAGATAATATCTTGGACAGGATTATAGTAGCCGGTCTTAGAAAATTCGGTAAATTGGGTCTGAAATTGAAGAATTGTAGTTAGTAAATTGGATTCCGGATCAAAAAAGGATAGTAGTAGATAATATGGGTCCCAATCTATTAGCATTACCCAGGGAACACTGGCTTCAGGTTGATTGAATCGTCTTCCAAAAATGCATGACGTTAAAAAATTAGAAATTAAAATATTTTAGCCTGGTAGTAAAATTTTAAAACTCACCGATGTTACTAATTCGAACCTATCAATTTTCCCGTAGTGAATAGACAATATTTTGAATTCTATGCAGTATGAATTGGTCGTTTATTATTAATTGCTTAGGTTGGTGTTCAGTTTAATGATTTTTTTTCTAATATTACCGGTAACACATTTCCTTTAAAAAAAATAGTTTCGTACAAAATTAATAAACTTAGGACTGGAAGTAAATATCAATAAAACTAAATATATGGTCACACGTAGAAATACATTATATAATGGAAATGGACAGCTAATGACAAATGAGGGAAATTTTGAGGAAGTGGCTGAATTCAAATACCTAGGAACAATAATCACAAATAGGAATGAAATGCACAAAGAAATTAAACATAGGCTCAATTCTGGAAATGCGTGCTATTATGCATTACAGAGACTCTTGATATCCCAACTCCTTTAAAAAAACGTTAAACTGAAAATATATAAAACTATTATTCTACCAGTTATACTATATGGGTGCGAAACATGGACTCTTACTTTAAGGGAGGAAAGGAGATTACAAGTATTTGAGAATAAAGTACTTAGGAAAGTTTTTGGACCAAAGAGAGATGAACAGACAGGTGAATGGAGAAGACTACATAACAATGAACTACATAGTCTTTATAGGAAGCCAGATATAATAAGAACAGTTAAGTCTCGTAGACTGCGATGGGCAGGACATGTTGCACGTATGGGGAATGAAAGACTTGCATGGAAGCTTCTTGTAGGAAAGCCAGAGGGAAAACGCCCAGTTGGTAGACCAAGAATGAGGTGGGAGAATAACATTAACTATGATTTGAGGGAAGTAGATTATACAGGGGATGATTGGAAAGCATTAGCTCAGGATAGGGATGCGTGGAGAGCTTATGTCCGCGCGGCCATGAACCAACGGGTTCGATAGTGCCAGTGAGTAAGTAAGTAAATACAAAATTAATAACCAACACACGTAAGAAAATTAGAGAATGCTACCTGTACCCAGGACCTAATTTAATTAGATTGGGGATCCAATTTACTGTTCACATAAAGATCAATTTGAGATTTGTTAATTTTATTTATTTATTTTAACACGAAGATAAAGTAGAGTGACTTTATACTCAAATAAATGTGCTATTTATCCTATTTTACGTTCATTTGATTTCCCATTGCACACTTTAATTCACATCACTGTACAGTGTTCTTCAGTACAGCATATAAACATTTGCCACATTCTTTACCAAAACAATAATACATACTTTACTACTCTCCGAAACCTAAAATAGGAAAGTTTACAATGTGTGAGAGACCTTAACATTAAACCTAGTGACATCAACATTAACACTCGAAGTCTTCTACCAGATGCAAGGAAACTCAGGAAATAACTAAGAGACAAAGAAGTAGTTCTCTGGAGTCAACTTCCTCATAAGGAAAAGGCGTTGTTCTCTATAATGAATATACACCGGCAAATCAATGGATTCGTGACCATCAGGGATTGTCTTGTTCCGAATGGAGTGAAGGGATTAAAATGCAAGCCAATGTATCGGCGGTGCGTTCTTTGCCGGGCAGGTCTAGGGGCGATACTCTCTGTAGACATTGTCGCAGATAGCACGAAACCTTTGCACACGTCCTTGGGGCCTGTGCGTTTGGAGAATCACTGAGAAACATTCGGCACCACACTTCGAAATATGATGGCAGAAGCCCTGCGTGATTTTGGATACACAGTTTATGAGGAAGTTTATGGTGTGGCCACTAATGGGAGTAACAGACGAATAGATATTATTGCATTTAGACCATCTTCTAAAATTGGTATGATATTAGATCCCACAATTCGTTTTGAGACTCATAGTGGCCAACCTGAGGAAGTTGACTCTGAAAAGAAAGCCATATCCATCCATAGTAATTCTGCCCGAAGACAGGTCCTTCACTACAATCATAGCATTTTCATGCTATGCTTGCAGCTTTACTAGGGAATTGTGTAGGTGTGGTAGCTTCCCGTTGCTTTCCACACCGGTGAAGGATGATGATGATGATGATGATGATGATGATGATGATGGTAGTGATAAGGATGGCGATGATGATGATGGCCATATGATTTCGGGGACCGTTTGGGCCTTAAAGTTTTCTGACATTTGTCTTACAGGTGAGGAAAAACCCCGATAAAAACCTCACCCAGAAAAACTGCCCCGACCGGGGATCGAACCCGGGCCCGCTGCGTGACAAGGCAGCACGCTACCTCGAGACCACAGGGATGAGCCAACAATTGACCATTACAAAGATAAATAGTAACTAGATAGTATAACTGTCACAGAATTGATGATCGGAGCAAGATGTACTATACCAGGATTCTTAGCCAAATTTTGGAATTCCTTAGATTTTGAGACAGGGTGTATCTTTAAAAATTGCCATCGCTGCCATTAGAGGATCAATTTCAATTTTAAGAAACCATATTTACAACATGTCTACTTTATAGTATGTATACTTCAATTAGGCCTACAATTTGAATTTTTTAAATGTATTTACAAAATGTATTTCATCAATTCCAAAAATTAATTGTCTGTATCACATTGTCCTTGAGGCAATCCTCTAATGAGGAAAGTTGTATATAATGAAAATAGTTAATCATTCCATAAATATGAACGATTGTGATTTTTTACATTTGAAACTTATTTTATGATAATTATTCAAATTATGAAAAAATAAATATCGGAGATATTACACATTATTTTAATTAGTTCAAAAATGCAAGCAACACGACTTGAACCTAACGCGTACTGTGATTCTTACTCTTTGGGGGGAATACTTTACCCACTGAACCAAGAAACATACTCTGTAATTCATATCATTTTATTGCAAGATATCATTTGGATTGAGTGGCGAACTTCATGACAGGTTTCTGATATTTGTACCGACAGACCATATATTTCCCATCTCATTTGCTTGTCTATATATCTTTATAATCCCTGAAATTGTTGCGGTATAATTCGTTTACACTCTGTACGACTCTTCGTTAACTTAAAATTGTTATACTTGAAATATATCGTAGTTTATTTATTTTAGCAGATAGTTACAGATAAATTGGATTCCGTGTTGATTTCTAATAAGTTTATGAAGTTCCGGGTTCGATTCCCGGTCAAATCATAGGGATTTTTCCTTAAAGGGGATTATTCCTATGGTTGCCCATGGTCTGGAATTTAGGTTAAGAACTCTCCTAGCGCTTCATTAACATTTATGACCCATCATATCATCAGGGTTACATAACTCCGCCTTCCAGGTGCTCCAACCTAAGAAATGGATTACAATTCCGCCAGTGCTAGAGGAGAAAACCATAAATGTCATAAAAGACAACCTGGTGGCACTAGACAAAAAAAATCTCAAATCGTTTATTTTTGTTTCTGTACCAATGGAGATACAAACTATAGGCGAACGACTTAAAAAAATTCCCGGTCCCACTAGCCTAAAATTTTTTCCTGGTTTTCCTCAGTCGAAAATGAAAATGTTGGGTTGAAATTTCATTACCAAGACCCATAGACCCATATCATATTCATTAATTTCACAACAATATTAAAGAATAAAATATAATAAAAACAAATAGACGCCACTGTATATGACCTAGGATGTCAAAAGCTTCTAAAAAACTTTCAAAACGGCTTAACTAAGGATTTAATTTTCTTTATATAAAAGTTTTTTTTTATTCTATTGGTATGAAAATAATAAAAAAGGAATGCAATTAATTTACCATATATAATAAGAACAGTTAAATCCCATAGACTGCAATGGCGGGACATGTGGCACCAATTAGGAATGAAAGACGGGAACGGAAGCTTCTTGTAGGAAAACCAGAAGGAAAATGCCTAGTTGGTAGACCAAGAATGAAGTGAGAGAATAATATTACATTATGTATAATAATATTACATGATTTGAGGCGAGTAGATTATACAGGGATGATTAAAAATATTAGCTCAGGATAGGGATTCATGGAGAGCTTATGTCCATGTGTTCATTAGTTAATTAGTTAATGTAATTTATTTAAATAATTACCTGCTTCACACAATCATAAAACTATAAGTAAAGTGATCTCATTTATTGTGCAGTGGTTAGCTTTATGGTATCACATATGTGTGGATAGTGAAAGTATGGCGATATGTTTTACTCACTTGCGTCCAGAAGACCCATTCGTCCATTCAGCCTAGTATAAAATAAGTATCACTACCTTTCCTGGAATTAAGGAGTAGCAATAGTTGAAATTTATTGTCATTTTTCGAAAAAAGGAAATACATATATTTACAATGACATTGCGCACAAGCCTGTTTGGCCTTGGGTGCATATTCTTGTACCACTATTAAAGAACAATATGTGATAGATAAATAAACTAATACATATATGCCTAGAGTATATACACATCTATATTCGTACATAAAAAATTATAAAACATTCTCTTCTCTCATCCATGCACCTATCTCTCATCCATGTGTATCTTATTGAAGGCGATTTTCTATAAATGCATTCTATCTACAGTACTTCTGCCCGAGGGCAGGTCTTTCACTGCAATCATAGCATTCTCATGCTATTGCTCTTCAGCTTTACTAAGGCATTACAGGTGCGGTAGCTTCCTGTTGCTTTTCACACCGGTGATGGATGATGATAATGATAAGAATGATGATGATGGCCGGATGATAATTTTTCGGGGACCTTTGGGCCATAAGCTTCCTGACATTTGTCTTACAGGTGAGGAAAACCCCGAAAAAAACCTCACCCAGGAGCCTCTCCCGACCGGTTATCGAACCCGGGCCCGCTGCCTGCCAAGGCAGCACGCTACCTCGAGACCACAGCGATGGACCTATAAATGTATACAAATCCCGACTCAAGCATTCTTTTTTCTTTTCATATCATATATATATATATATATATATATATATATATAATTGACTATGTCTACTGTCTATACAATACCACACACGTCTACGAGCATCTGCCAAAAACTAATGCCTCCTATCTTTTTACACGCTTTATATTAGCTTGATCTGTATCTATCTATCTATCTATCTATCTATCTATGTAACGGAATCTTTCAACGCGATTTTCACCCACTTAAAATCATTGGATCGACTTGAAACTTTGTATACTTGTAGAGGACCCATGACAATATAATAATCTCATATTTATTTTCTACAATCCTGGCCATAATCATCAGAAAATAAAAAAAAGTGTTTTTGTATCAATGTAACGGAATCTTTCAACGCGATTTTCACCCACTTAGAAACATTGGATCGACTTGAAACTTTGTATACGTGTAGAGGACCCGTGACAATACAATAATTTCATATTTTGTTTCTAAAATCCTGGCCCGAATCATCCGAAAATCAAAAAAATGAAAACTGGTATAATAGATTGCAGACTTGTCGAGTTTTTAGTCAATCGTTGTAAGAGCTCAGTTGGTAGCTCAGTGAACTCTTAGTGGTATATAATTTCAGTAATCCATACGTCGCCGGTTCAAATCCGGCTGAGAGAGTTTTTTTTATAGAAGAGTATTACTTTTAGCTCATACTACAATAGTATCGAATTTAAGGATATTTACATTTTTATCTTATTCTGTAAAATATTAAAACTAAAAAAATACAAAATAGATAATAGTTTTAAAAAAACTAAAGGACACGCTTTATTAGAAAACTAAAAAATGAAAAATAATTTTAATTTCCAATACGCTTGGGATAAAATAAAGTGGTCAACAAAAAAATCATCTCCAACACATATAGAATAAAATTAGAGTTATCAACAAAAAGAAAATAATTTTACCATCAAAAGCGTGGGGTTCTTTTTATGATTTTTACATTTTCTTCTTAGAGAGCTTACTTTTACCAATATCTGTTTATTATCAAATATATTAATTGATATAGAGCACCCCACGCTTTTGATGGTAAAATTATTTTCTTTTTGTTGATAACTCTAATTTTATTCTATATGTGTTGGAGATGATTTTTTTGTTGACCACTTTATTTTATACCAAGCGTATTGTAAATTAAAATTATTTTTCATTTTTTAGTTTTCTAATAAAGCGTGTTCTTTTAGTTTTTTAAAACTATTATTTATTTATCTTCTAATAAGTTAGTTACGTGAAAAACTTCAATTCGGCACAATTCCTCAAACATTCTTCTCCAATCCACTTCAGTAATAACTTCCTAAGTGAACGTGTGGAAGCACTGCATCCTCTTGCAAAATGACTGACATTGACATACGTATTAGACAGTGTTCTGTGATTAAATCTTGAATGCAGAAGGTGAAACACCCTTACGCAATCATGAAAGGTTGAAAAATGTGCACGGAGATTCGACAATGGATGTCAGTACTGTTAGACGAGGGTTCGTCGCTGTAACGAATCTGAAGCACAAACACAGTTGGCTGGTGCAAAGCGGAGCGGAAGACGGCGTCATCAGTAGAGTCCGGATGTTAGGCACTTAAAAAAATTAAAAATAGGCAGGCAAAAAGGCACTGAAAATCATTAATATAGGCACTAAAATTCAAAATAGGCTCTTACAAAAATGGACAACAACATAACTTTTTACAGTCTTACATTAAGAACATAAACATACGCTATCAATAGCATGCGAAGATATCAGAGATGCTTTTGGAATTTGATTTGCCTTTTTACAAAGAGCAGAACCGTCACTTGAGAATATTTCCGCAACAAATTCTTTCACGAAATTGGTCAGTTTGTCTTTTACTGTTGTCCGGTCTTTAGGTATCTTAAAAAAACTGTCCTAAAGGTTAAAAAAAAAGCCACATGCACTTGCCACACCACTTTGTCTTAGAAGCACCTGTCTGTGAATGAGGACAGCAGACTGAATTCAGTGTTACCAAGATCAAAAATAATATTTCCAATCACTTAAAGATTTCAGTTCCAGGTGTGAGACAGAGAAAGAAAGCTTGTGCCATCTATCCTCTTTGTCACTCAGCAATGTTTGTATTGAAAAGAAGCAAATAACGTTTCTCCAAGCCTTATAGCCGGAGCAAAGTACAATGGACATAGCATAGGGCTATTTCGCTTAACGGGAATGCATGAGGTGGAAAAATACAATATTCACCTAAAGAGTGAACCAAGATTTAGATCCCCCAGCCGTAATAATTTGAATTTTATAAATTCAAATTATAATGGATATAATATAAATTCTTATGAATGTATATCAATGTATGATATTTAATGGAAACAAATATTAAATATTAACTTCTTTTTATTTCTCAATCGACAGTCAGACATGGGCAGATGTTTTGCAAAGCTCTTAAACATGTCGCCACTTTACTATGTTTATGGCAGCAAATCCCATATGCCGCAAGTAACTTTTATAAAGGGCCTTAAGATATATATTTTTCTCATATTTTCATAGTTCTCCTAAAAAGACTGTCCGTCAACTTGATATATTTATGAGCGAGCAGGTCTGCTCGTTTCGTTATTTTTATGAAGGACAAGCTACTATGTTACAATACAGATTCCTTTGGACAATAGAGTATGACTTCCTTTGGGTAACTTGTTTTTGTAGTACAGTCTACTGCTTAGCGAAAACACCCCAAGACGGGAAGATCCTTATAAAAGTGAAGTAAGAAAAAAACAAATGTTATTTTCTCTTCCCAATAAATCAACTAGGACTGGGACATCTTTTTATTGCCGATATCCGGCCTTTTGAAACTTTGTTAATGTTAAGGAAAAAATATATATTACCCAAAATCAAGTCGCGTGGGAAGCCCAGAAGAGAAAGGAAGGAGGAAGTAGGCCATGTATTGTTGCCCAGAAAAGACCTCCAGCCAATGGGCAAATAGAGTTAAAAAAATCCCTTTAGGTATGAGCCAGTAAAATTTGGCAAACGCCTCTGCAATTAAAATCCTATTTATCGATAAGTTGTTACAGTAATGATGATACGCCCTACCAGGGTAATGCCCAATTAGAGGGCATATTAAAATAAGTTGTAAGCCGGACAGAGAACTTTGCTGTATGTAGTCCAACAATTTTTGAGAAAAGGAAATTGTGTTAGAATCCGCAGGGGAGTCAAGGTGCGAAGTCGGGACACGGCCGACAGGAGGCATGTGGTCTCCGAGTGCTGTTAAGTGTTGGACTCCGTAAAAATTAGTATTTCCGGACAACCGCGGTACACATCTCGACAGGCCTATTTACTTGATAAACTGGTCCTACAGAAGCAAACATCTCTGCCCGGCATATCAAATAAAGATAGTTTGGAAATTGTTATCTGCAAGTCCTATTGAAGAATAAAGATGTGTGTCTACTTTGTGTAATACTGTACATCAATGTAGAGCTGTTGGTATTTTCCATCTCTCACCGACAATCCTCCGTTACACCTGAGATAAGATCCTTTTGCTCTCCGATAATAAGAACCCCTGAGAACCTTAGTCCGGTGCACCATTAATCCAAACTGTCCAGCAGTAAGGATCCCTCATCCTTAACAAGGAAGGAGTGAACCCTGAGGCAGACTATCCCGCTTCATAGGGGCCCTCCAAAGTGGTGCTTCATAGTGGTGCATCATAGTGGCGCCAAAACGTGGTGCAACAGAATCTCGCTTCAAGGGAGAGCATTATACTAAACTATTCTAAGGGAATTTATAAAAATACACTTGAAAACTTATATGAAATGATTAATGCCATGAAGTTTGTCCATTTCAATTGATTTCATTGAAACATAGAGTTAATTTCGAGAAAAAATGCAAATAGGTATTATAGGCATTATAAGCTGAAATAGGCATTTATAGGCAAAATGAACTTCATGGAAAACAACTCTAGGATCGTTGGTATGAACTTATATGAAGTCACTTTTACATAACTATAACAAATAACTATAGGCATTTTCCCTAACATCCGGTCTCTAGTCATCAGTGACTGCACGCATCATTCAATGAGTCGATGAGATCATTCGTGATGACCACCGGCTAACAACAAATGAATTATGTCAATACGTCAGCACTCTCAAAAAACTTAAAGCACGTCTTCGGCGAGTTAGCCCTACAAAAGCTATGACAGATGTTCTTCTTCTGCACGACACACACCAGTCGTCACACCACTGAAGAGATCATGAAACTTGGACGGAAAGTCATTCCTTCCTCATCCACCTTATAGCCCTGACATGGCACCATCAGACTTCCATCTGTTCGGGCCACTAAAGGAAGCTCATTGTGGGATTAATTTTGAGGATGAGGAGGCCGATGGCCTAGGCGTCGATGACTTAGGAAGCAAGACCATGCCTTTAATCACAGTGGAATACATGTTCTTATTAAAAGGTGGACAAAAACAGTGGAAAAGGATGGAGATTATACTGAAAAATGACAAATTAAAAAAAAAGAGGAAGAACGCCCAGTTGGTCGACCAATAATGACGTGGGAGAATAACATTAACCATATTTTAAGGGAAATGGATTATACAGGGGAAAACATTAGCTCAGGTTGGGGATGTGTGGTGATCTCATGTACGCGCGGCCATGGGTACGATAGTACCGGTGAGTTAGTTACTTATGAAATAAAATTATGTACACTTAGCGACAAAAAGAATGAGCCGCTTCAGAAGCCAGAGTTCTTGTTATGGCCCACTGCGCATACTCGAAAAGCCATAGCTGAGCTTCACGAGGTAACGCACTGTTAAATGTTTTAAATATGCTGTATTTGGTTTTAATGGTCTTAAATAGTTAAAGAACAGTGAAGAATACATGTGTCTAGATATTTAAGAGTGTTGGACAAATGCAACATTACTCAAATTGCGACATTTTAAATAAAGTTCAACTCTCGTTCATAGTGTAAAAGTAAACACGGCACCTAGTATCAGACGTTCGAATAGCGAAGATAGTTAAACTACTTACAACAAGATGCTATGGATGTGAAAAACAGGGTTTAAATCCTCCGATATTTTTTTTATTCATTTGTATTTTCGCAAAATACATCCTCTAATATTTAATTCCTGCCACATAATCTACGTTCACTTTACACTATCTTAAGTAATATTCCTGCTTTTGTACACTATTTAGCTACCGGTATACATTTAATTGTGCGTGCAGTACCACGTTTTAATAATAATGCTATAAATTTATGTAATAAAATATAATATAGCTTCATACATTTATGTGTTTATTTATTTATTACGTATTAGTGAGGAAGAAGTTTCAACCTTCAATTAAAATATTTAGTTTATGAATATCAAGTCCATCATAATAATAGCTCATAGATGATGGGCAATAATAAAAAATAATTATTATTATTATTATTATTATCCGTCATCTATAATAATAATAATAATAATAATAATAATAATAATAATAATAATAATAATAATAAAGTAATAATAATAATAATAATAATAACATAAATAATAATAATAATAATAATAATAATAATAATAATAATAATAATAATAATAATGGGATGTATCAATTGATGTGAAGAATGTAATTATCTGGGGATCAAAATTAACTCAAAATGTCCCCAAGAAAATTACATCAAATATAGAATTCAAAATGGCAGATCGGTAATAACATTGTTAAACGGAGTTTTGTGGGAAAGATCATAAGAATAGATACCAAATTAGAAATTTATAAATCCATAATTCGAAGCACGCTAACATTCTGTGCAGAAACTTGACATGTGAATCAAATTTTGAGTTTAAAGCTTATGTCTACCGAAATTGATTCTTACAGACGCTCAACTAGACATTCTAAATTGGAAAAAGATCAGAAATACAATCATCACACAACAAATGAAAGTCCAAAATTCAATATTAGATTTTGTGAGATACAGACAACTAGAATGGTATTGTCATATACGTAGGATGCCCGGAGAAAACATTACCCATTCAAGCTTTGGAATGGATTCCACCTGAAAAAGGAAAGAGAGGTGGACCAGATTTAAATGGATGGATGATGTAAGAAGAGATATGAGGGAGCTAGGTCTGCAAGAATTGGAATGAGAAGATAGAGAAGAATGGAGAAAGAAGATAAACATTTAAAAAGCTTTGGGCATACGAATATGTTTTATTACACTGTAAACCTGTTTATAAATAAGCAAATAATAATATTAATAGTAAAAATATTAATACTTCCAAATAGTTTGTACGTTTTTTCTTTAAGAATGAATATACAGAATAAAATAGAAAGCAGAGAAAGAAGATAAACATTTAAAAAGCTTTGGGCATACGAATATGTTTTATTACACTGTAAACCTGTTTATAAGTAAGCAAATAATAATATTAATAGTAAAAATATTAATACTTCCAAATAGTTTGTACGTTTTTTCTTTAAGAATGAATGTACAGAATAAAATAGAAAGCATTTTAACAATTAAAAAAAATAACCTCATCGGGAATCAAGCCACTAAGCACTGAGCTACGCTAACGCTGCTTTGTTGAGTTTAGAAAGAATACTCTTCAAGGGAAGAAGGAACACGTATTGTAGCACTACTGTGCAGTAAGTTTACTCGTGTGAATCGCGCGGTAGAACTTGAAATATTCGAGATCAAGAGTCGGCCCATTCTTTTTGTCGCTAAGTGTACATTGCAAGAATTTAAAATGTTTTTACGAATCCTTTCAAATTCGATTCTCAGTTACGCTTTGGTCGTAAACATCTCAGTTCATTCATAAAACCTGATTTTCAATCCTTTCAAAGTTAATACCGGCACCTATTATTTCTTCTTGAAGCTCATTTTGTTTCTTAATCAGTATATTAATAGTACTAGATTGAACTATAATAATTGAATTTTATAATTAATAAGAGTTTTTGTTGATTATAAAAATACTTATAAAGCAAGAACCAAGTTTTTATGCGCGGTATATTTGAATCAGTTAACGCGATTCCGCACGCTGATAGAAAGGTGGGGCCGAATGATTGAGTCATAAAGTATTTTACAGTAATATCATCAAACTGTCTAAGAGAGTAGGCGTGTCAAACATTTCAAATTTACTGAGCAAGAAGTTATCCCAACATATTTTAATGGAGGAGGTAAAAAGAATGGTGACCACAGAGTCGAAAAATTACCAAAAAAAGTACAGTTTACTGTGACTATTTAACTCATACCACAAATGGAAGTCAATGACCAATCACGTTTCAATGAAATTTGTTTTACAACCAATGACAGTTGTGTTTCACCTGTCTCTTTATGGAATTTTCTTTACCACAATAAAGAAAGCTCCTCCTTTTTAATATTCTGAAGAGATCAGAGCATTATTTTGTAGTGACTGACTGCCGTACTCTCATTATTTAGCGTGAAAGTGTGACATTTACTAAATATTCGTGTTGTCTCATAGGTGGCCCCGCTATGAGCTGATCCCTCACTCGGGGAGGCCCACCATGTCCTTGTGATATCAAGTATGTGTCTGATCAAATGTAATCAACGTTTCCTGACAGGTGGGTCACAGTAAAGGCCAGGTGACACAGGACACGTAAATATGCCGAAAAACGAGAGAGAGGTTTAACTATACTTTTAATATTATTTTTTTATGTTACACAAGTAATTAAACAATAAAAGAGGCAAAATCTATCAAGAAATTTGACGAAAACATAAAAATAGTTTACAAAACTAGAAATAAATGAAATAACTTAATACCTAATAAAATAGAAGAAAATAATAAATATAAAAATAAAGGTGTATATAAACTCAAATGCAACGATTGTGAAAAAAAATTATAATTAGGCAAAACATCAAGAAGTTTTCAAATAAGATTTAATGAACATTTTTCAGACTTTACTAAAAAGAAGGAAATTCAAGTTTTGCTGAACACATTTCATAAACCGACCATCAATTTGGGAAAATAGATGAAACGTTGACAATAATACACAAAGAAAACAGCAAACAAAAGGTTAATATTTTGGAAGAAATTGAAATCAGCAAAGAAGCAGAGAATAAAAAAATTATTAAATGAAAATACACCTAGCAACCAAAGCCCCCTATATAAATAATATAAATAAATTCAATATCAAGAAGATTCCTGAAGATGAAGCCAAGACTTCGAAAAGCTTAGAAATTTAATGATGTAATGAAGATTGTGACATAAATTATTGTAGTTGAGGACGACGATGTAAAAAAGGGTATAAAAAAGTTTTATAATTAAAAAAAAGGTATAACTAATAATAAGAACATAATGTGTTTTGCAATGAATTTTTTTTCTTATTGCTGATTTTCGATAATCAAGTCTCCATGTGACGAATTAAAGCATTATAACAAACACATTTCCTGTAAAAACTGAAAATGTTCTAATGGTAGTATTATTGCTCAGGAAACCATCTATAAAAGTTGTCATCGACATTTTAAATCCCGGTGCTCTCTTCGAAGTATATAAACCTCCTTAGAGTGAGTTTAATAAAAAACACCCCAAGGAGCGACAGGCCTAGAAGGCCCTTGGCCTATCAGCCGACAACTGGCCTCATATCCACATGTATTTCGATTAAATTATTCAGTATAATTATAGGTTATTTGTACACAGAAAAATAATAAAAATAAGAAAAAAGAGTCTTCTACATCTTATACATAAACATTCAGATTGCGTATGTTTGTGCTGCAAAACTAGAAATGCAGTCAGTAGATTGACTTGAATTCTTTTTGTGTATTGCCGCCAACTAGTATGTTCTTATACAATTAAGTGTAGGAGTTCACCAGAATTGAAAATTTAAAAATCCCTTTAGCATTAGTAATTTTTTATGTTTCACAGCGAAACTCAATATATCATATTAAAATAAACCCAGGTAGGTATTATCCAAAAATCAACGAAATTCGACAATTAGAAGTAGGGATTTATCTGAAATTCGAAATTAAAAATTGACTCTGGTAACCGCCATGTTTCGTTTGTCGCAGTATACGTATAATTTAATTATGCCCTGACATTTCATTTATTTAGTCTGAGTGTATAGCATATAATTTAATTAACCCTTAATATATTTTAATTTATTTAGGCGTAACAGCCCACGCTGGGTATTAGCTTGTTAGATATAATACAAAAGAGCACAGATAGGCCAAAAAGAAACCCAGCGAAGCATGTTGTTCTCAGCTAGTTAGAAAATAAAGTTAAAGTATCTCGAGAAATATAGAACTTGAAAACAAAGTATTTTCAACGTTAGGAAGATAAAAATATATTTTTTTAAATATATCCCTGAATATTAGTATAAGAGATTTTCTGGGGGAATGGAAAGAAATGTAAAGTGGTGTACAGTAAAGCTTGAACTAGACAATGACATGTGATGGAGAAGCCAAACTCTTGGTGAGTGCTCTTCTTCAGCAGTCCCTTCTTAGGCCATATCTGCCATAAACTAATCTCTTCACCTTATACTTATAGGCTTGTCGCGCCATGCAGTGATGTGGTTTAGAAAGAAACGTTTGAGTTTAAAACAATAAGAGAGATGTGCATGTTTTCATGTGAACTGTGAAGACCTCCTGGAGGTGAAGGTGACCGACAATCAACAAATTGTAAGATAATAGCCTTGCGACAAGACAACACAAGCACTTTAATAAAGCTCTTAACCTGTAACAGCAGCAGACGGAACAAAACAACGCTGTCACTCACTTTCTCACTTCAAGTTATCAATTACACCTTTGCATTCATTTCTTTGTAGTATTTACATTCCAGTGAATACTTGCTTTGTTTCATTCCCCTCACTTTGCCTGCACGTACAGAAGTTTTGGAAAAAAACATATTTTTCATAAGTAATGCCACGAGTGATTCCCAATCGTGACGAGTGAATTTATCTAGAAGATTTGGAAATCAAGAGTGGCATTTGTTAGGAATATTTAACGAATACAATTAAGCTGTTTACTCACAAGTCATTATTTAGTATTTAATATTTATAATGTAAATGCAAATGGCCATGTTCGAAAACAAATGCGAAATGTTTGGTTATGTTTAATTGGTTCATCCACTGCAGCTAGATCACATTATTTATTACCAAATAGTAACGCAATATTGTAAGAATTCACCCTAGTGGAGAAGAAATGAAACACATCAAACTGTATATTATAACATTATAGGTTATTAATTATTTTTTTAAGAAACAACTCCGTAAAATCATCATTTAAAGACACAATTATTGAACACACAATTATCAAATGTGTAGTTCGAAGGCATCCGTTCATTATTTGCTATATTCAGCGTATTTGTTTGAGAGTCAGTCATTGCAAAATAATATTCTACCTGTTCAGAATATTAAAAAGGAGGAGCTTTCTTTATTTTGGTAAATAGAATTGGATAAATATCGAGGTGAAACACGACTGTCAATGGTTGTAAAACAAAATTCATTGAAACGTGATTGGCCATTGACTCCCATTTGGAGCATGAGTTAAATAGTCTTTATAAGTCCTGAGAAAGCTCAGGCTGCAGGAGTCTGTGATCTGAATGACCAGGGTTCGTTTTGGGACAGCGGGCTGGTTATTTTACTGTTTTAAATTATTCTAATTTTCTAAGATTACGGTTCCGTGGTGCAAGCGGTTAGACGCTCGCCTCTCACTGCTGTTCAGAGGTCCCGAGATCGAGTCTCGGTCATTCCATATGAGTTTCATGGTGGACGAAACGGAGCTTGGACAAGTTCTTCTCGGGGTTTTCTCCCGCTCTTCCCTGCCACAATTTCATTCCATTATTTCTCCATACTCATCTCATCCATTTCGTTTCATTTATTTCATCTGCCCCTGTGATGATGCGCCAGGCGTGGTCGGCCGGCACCCTTGTCATTCACAGACCTCTACCCATAGGGGCTCCATCTCATCTCATCCCTCGACCCGACCCTGAGTTGGACACGAGTTGAGGATATATTATAATTGTCTAAGATTATTTGCCTTAATTTTTACTTGCACTAGACGTAAAACAATAACTTTATCATTAGTTAGAAAATGTTTCTTCGTGCATATTAGGCCTATAGATAGGCTACTCGTAGGGATCTGAAGTTGGAGCGTTCAAATTCGGTGCAGATCGATGGTTATTTTCAGGATATAAATTCCGAGTTGGCTTCATTCGGTAGGAAAGCAAAACCGAAATTATTGTGTTCTTAAGGGTATGATTATTCATTTTCAGGTTACCCCTATACTCTTTTGTTATTTGTCCTTTTCGTCAGAATAGATCTACTCTTTTTTTTTAGTCGTGTTGATATTCTAAGTGAGTTTTGAGCTTGAAGTGTCGTGAGCTATTTCAGTGTTAGTCAAGTGTTACACTGCTCTGAATTTCTCAAGATATTCTATATCTGCACAAACTATATTGGTCAAATACAATGGACACCAGAAAGAAATAGAATGTCAACGAATTAAGTTCAAGTTCTCAAAATACATATATCTTTATATGTTAATATTAAATATTGTAGGAAATTAACACAAATAATCAAGCCTGTCTTGGTCGTTATAATAATGAATTCTATATCTAACATTTCGAACTATTGGCATTACTGAATAACTACAACAGTAATAATAATAATAATAATAATAATAATAATAATAATAATAATAATAATAATAATAATAATAATAATAATAATAATAATAATAATAATAATAAATAATAATAATAAATATAATAATAATGCAAATAATAATAATAATGTTAATAAAAAGGATGAGCAGAACAAGAATACCATGTCAAATCTTAAATTACCAGCCATCAGGCAAGAGATCTTTGGGCAGACCCTTCAAACGTTGGATTGTGACCGTAACAGACCACTATGTCTATCACATGAAAGGAAGAAGAAGAAGAAGAATAATGAAAAGGATGACAAGAATAGTAATATTTATTTTTTTAATTAATGTTTCAAAATAAACCATCTGTAGATCTTGGTTAAAACATAGATATAGTGAAAACATTTCAATTGAGCCGAGATTTGAACCCAAGGGCATCAGACTGTATGTATGTGAACATTAATTCCCATATAAGGTTTGTAAACATCAATTAAGTTTTGAGAACACAAGTTGCACTTCATGCTGGGGACTCGGAGATTAAAAAGAGAGAGGAATTTGTGCTTGCTCCAGGAACGCTGTCTAAATAGCTCTAAGGTAGAGCGTCAGCTCGTAAAACTTATCATCTTGGGTCAAATCACGGTTCAGGTGAACATTTTTTTCTAGTTAAGTTAACCTTGGCCTACAGACGGGTTGCCCGGTAACATACATTTCTATATAAAAGTCCATGGCGTGACAGGCCTAGAAGACTCTTAGTCTTCCAGCCGGCTACTCATCAACATGTGTTAATCATAGATGTGGGCAATCGTACAGCCAGAAAAGGGGTAAGATGTGGTCAGGATGCCTGGTCCCCCAGCCGTAATATCTGATTTTATTAACCTCGAGCCGCCATTTATCTCTTCTTTATTAGGAATTTCTCTACAATACAGCAGTTTCCTAAACTTCACTCTTCCATACATCTCTATTCTTTGCATTACTCACTGTTAATCTTCTCGCCACCATTCTTCTATGCACTCCTTGAATCCACTTTTCTTTTGGTCTCCCCTTTCTTAATATCATCTTAGGTATCTTGTCATTTAGCATCCTATTTATGTTTGCCAAACCTTTCAGTCTTCTTTCTTCAATAACTTCAATATCTTCTTGAACATTCATTATTTATCTGATTTTAGTATTCCTAATTTTTGTATGTTCGTGAATTTCTAGAATCCCTTCAAAGTCCAACTCTGTCTCCAATTGTTTATGTGCTTGCTCTCTCCTTAATGTCCACGTTTCTGCACCATACGATAGTGTACTCTCCACAAATTGAGTATAAATAAATGTTTTAGTTTTGTTCAGAATGTTTCTACTGCACAACACCGAATTTAATATTCCAATTTTTTCCTTCCTTGACTTACTCTTTTGCTTTATCTCAGAATTTCTTGTTCCTTTTGACTCTAATATTGATCCCAAATATTTGAATTCGTTAACTGGGTTAATTTTCTCATTTTCAGTTTACAAACTTTCACCCATTTGCATTGTAAATGACAAATATTCTTCTTTATTGAAATCAATATTTATTCACATATTTTTATATTCCTCAATCAGTTTTCTTATCATGTAGGAAGGATCCTCCTTGTCTTATATTGTTAATATTTGTCATACAGGTGCACGACCAGTCCGGAAGGTATTTTTAAATTCTGGATCGCATAAGTATTTTACTGCACAAGGGCATGGATCGTCCCCTCGGATGAATGGTTCGCTTATACCGGAGCCACCTCCGAGACAACATTTTTCTTATAATTGAGGAAAAATCTCGAACACCCAGAAAATATTTCTCTGCCGAGGACCGAATCCAGGGCCGCTGCGTCTAAGAAAACGAAGTTACCTAGAACACAGCGGTGTAAATAATAATAACAATAAAAGTAATAATGATACCTATTTGGACACGTTCCCTCGAGTCACATCCAAATGTACCTTTATTTTACTTTTACAATCTGTTAACTCTAAGTACGTACAGTTTCTTAGATTTTTGGCAGGTAAAAGAATCTAAAGCTTGAAATGAGAGATTTCTGAGCAAGTTGATCAGCTTTGAATTATGCCACTAATGATAGAGTTGTTAAAGAGCATCATAAAATAAAACAATGGAATTAATTTAATTGTGGATATCAGTAATGTTAATATGTCTATAGAATTAAGTATATTTGGTTATTGTACTCTTAACGCATAAAATTTAATATTAGGCTTATGTTATTTACCGGTAAGAGATAGCAAATACGATAAATGTAAATAGTGAACTTTTCAGAAGCTTTTTTAACTATTTAATGTATTGACAGAACATATATTATTGGCCTATCAGGGAGGCAAATTTTAATGTTTCACTCATGTCCTTAAGCTGTGGTTTATCTAGACGCAACACGCCAGCGCAAAAATTGCTCCCCGTGTATTTAAGTGGATGTAGTTTCTCTACAACGCGAAGCGGTGGTGCGAAAAATGTTAAGCTGATATGTCGCGTCGTATATTTGAGTCACTTGAATTCCGGACGCAATTTGCCGGCGCAAACAAAGAATATAGAAGCTATTATCTGTACTCATTGGTGTTATTGGTAAAAACAACCGAAGATTTTATGACAAAATTTCGGAAAAAAACAGCACTTGTTTTGTAACTTAAACAATTTTAAGGACGAAAGTTTGATAGTTATGTTGCAAATCATCGAGTTCTGTATAATATGAGCATGAAGGAGTACAGAGATGTACAGAAAAAAAAGAGTTATTGTGGCTTGAACTTGGTCAAGAAATAAATAAAAGCTGTAAATATTGTATCTTAGGGATATTTATGGTTGTACATAAATTTCATCTTCTATTAAATTCAAAACCCGATAAAAGTGCTCAGGCGAATCATCAACCATATGTTTATTTAAGAACTTAAAAATAATTTTTCTATAACTTTCCATATAACATTCATATGATGCTGTCGCTCTAGTTACTTTTTCGTCTTTACTAATATTTCGTACTATTTTAAACGTTTTGCAACGATACTTAAAACTTTTTATAAATAATTTTATATGTTTATCTATGTACACAAATTATGACTTTTCCTCTAAATTATTTTTCTAAGTTCTTTAGAATTGAAGTTGGCAAACGCGAACGCTTATAAAATTAAATCCACCAGATGGCAGGACATATGTGTGAATGTCAAACATTTACATATAATTCTAAAACATATTTTAAGAAATAAATGTTCAATCACATCATTTTGTTAGGTTCCGATGGGTCAGTTTAGTGTACATCAGATTATTTTATAGATTACTAAATAATATGTATCTAATTTATTTCATTCGGTTATGCAGGGACAGGTTTGTACACAGCCATTTTTTCATAAACACGTTTGGGAATTTTATAAACTTTCGTCATTTTGATTTCCCACATATATGGTGCCATCTGGTGACAATTCCATAAACATAAGCACTGTGCAGTATGCGCTCCATGCAAAACCAGTATCACGCCGAGCGTAATGCGAGGATGCGTCACATCGGGCGCGACACGCTGTATAATAAAACCATAGCTTTAGACCATAACGTTTAGATCAATTTGTATATTAATTCATTCATTCATGTTGAGAATTTTCTTCACCATTGAGGGTTTTCTACAACCATTCTTAGTAATTAACATGAATTAAGAAAAATACATACATGACTATTGAATCATAGACTATCAGTTTGCAACAAACAGTTACATATTTCCTTTAATTAAATTTCTCCATCGTTCTCTGTCCTCTGTGTCTTCATGTGTTACACCAGATTTGCTCATTGAGTTTTGAATGTTATACTTCCAGATTGTTCTTGGCCATTCTTTCAATTTTCCATGCACAAACACCCTTTGGTAGTATTCTATCCGGCATTCTTCGTACTTGTCCATACCATTTTAGACTTCTGTGTTCAATCTCATCCATTATACTTCTTTCTGCATTCGTCCTTTCTAATTTCTGTATTTCTAATTCTTTTCAGTCGAGATTTTCTGCCAGCCCTTCTCCAAAATTCCATTTCAACTGCAGTTACTCTGTGACATGTTATTGTGTCATTGTCCAAACTTCCGATCCGTTTAACATTATATAATATACTTTCTAGTATGGACTTATAAATTGGTTTTGTTCAGTTAATGACGTTTTTGCTCCCTAGTATAGAGTTGAACAGTCCTATGGTTTTTCTTCCATTTTGCTATTTGTTTATTTGATGTTCCATCTGTTTTGTATATTAATATGATATAAAAAAGAAAACAAAATTCACAATTTTCCCTCGGTCAAGCTATTTTCTTAATCTCCCATTACTTTTTATTGACTTGCGTAGGCATCAACATTTCGTAAACTCTCGTTCGACATTAAAATGAAAATATAAATATGTTTCTCCTATCAACGCATATGTTGAGATAATATAATACTTTTACTATCCATACATATCAACAACGAATACTGTTTGTTAGGATAAGTTATTGTTATTGATGAAGTCTTAACTTCATCCCATAGAATTTATTATTATCATTAATACATACAACTGTTAAAAACCTTGCGAAACAGTAAAAATAGTTAAGCTTGAAATTGAATTTCAAAGTATTCAAAAAGCGGGAAGTATTAAAAAAAAAATAATTTGCACATGGACAACCCTGTGTTCATAGGATGGACAAACCAGTCTTTGTGCTCCATTTTCTTTTGAGAACTGACCCACGTGGCACCGAGCGCATGCGTACGCCATGAAGAGGTCAACCGTGACCAAGGTCACAAACCGCAATCCGTTGAAGTGATCTCATACCAAACATTGGTCTCGCTGGCTAGGCAGAAAGGAATCGTATGCTATCTGCATTTCAATTCCAGCGCACCAAAGAAATGAAGTACTCATTCATAATCAACATTTTATGTATCTTGCAGCTTTCCTACTTTATTCAATGTTGTACCTTATCATCTTATTTTTCGTCACGAACATGTGGTTTTGACTTACATTAATAAACTTGTATAAGGTTATATTTGTTGGAACATATAATTATGGAATTAGTTCTTAAGTTCGAGGGCACACCGTAGCATTGATGGTTAAAGGTATACTCTACAAGCCGGAATCCGTGGGTTCAAGTACCTGTGTCACGACATTTATTGGACTGAACCTTCTGGTGGCACCGTGACCTGGGTTCGACCTAATCTTTAACGGATAAGAGTACCGAAATATTTTCTGGAGATAATGGCAAGCTGACAACTACAGCAGTGCCAATTATCTGGAAAGGTGGAAGCCTTAACTTTATATTTTCCCAAGTGTCTCCTAAGACACATAGAAGGATCACTTTACCTATATGGTCCAATTTGAACGGGGACGCACCCAAAATATACCACCTCCAGAGAATGATTACAAGCAACAATTTAAGAACCTTCTATTGAAGATAAAATCGTATTACAGAAGACCTTCAGAATTATAAAAATAAACAGATATTAATTCTATAATTTTATATGAAAATTACGTTAAAATATTCAGTAATGACAGAGTGCTGGGGAATAGTACCAAGATGTGAAGTTACAAACAAACGAATTTTGTTTAAAAAGTGCTAGCGACTGCCTCAGGCAATTTAAAGACAGACGGCAAGTTAGTGATGCCTATTGCTCTCTGCACATGGTAGTGTATATACTTTGACAACTGGCACACACTACGAACTTACATATTCACAACTATATTGATTCACCTTTGTTCCTTGCTTCTGGTCCTGAGGGTCGCGGGTTCAAACCCGGCCGGAGATGATTCTTTTTTTTTAGGTTGTAAACATCCAAGGAGCAAGTCCTCCGGGAGGAACTTTAAGCCTTGGGTCACGAGTTGGAAGATTTTCAGGCTCCAAAAAACTACCGGAAGCCTGAATAAAAAGGCCCCTGTGCAACATTTATTGACCTTCTAAACCTAGTAATATCTTAGTTGCCTACTAGATGTCTCATTGGGTCGGTATGTTGACCGCATACCATTCGGATATCTCTAAGAAAATAATACAACAACAATAATTATCTCAGTCAAATTATTTATTCTATGTAGTATAAACAACCGTACAAAATGGATAACTGGAAATATCAAATATCTTGAAAATGATCTCACACAACTAACTAACCCATTGACACTATCGGACCCGGAGGTTCATGGCCGCGCGGACATAAGCTCTCCATAATCCCTATCCTGAGCTAATGTTTTCCAATCATTCCCTGTATAATCTACTTCCCTCAAATCATAGTTAATGTTATTCTCCCACCTCATTCTTGGCCTACCAACTGGGAGTTTTCCCTCTGGTTTTCTTACAAGAAGCTTCCATGCACCTCTTTCATTCCCCATTCTTGCTACATGAACTGCCCATCGCAGTCTACGAGACTTCACTGTTCTCATTATATCTGGCCTCCTATAAAGACTATGCAGTTCACTGTTTTGAAGTCTTCTCCATTCACCTGTATCTTCATTTCTCTTTGGTTCAAAACTTTTCCTAAGAACTTTATTCTCAAGGACTCGTAATCTGCTTTCCTCCCTTAAAGTAAGAGTCCATGTTTCGCTTCCATATAATATAACTGGTAGATCCCGAGAGCTATACCGGCGGTAGCATTGCTGCCCATAAGATTACCCATGCCGTACTGGTCGAAGGTGATAAGCCAGACGAATAAATTACCTTGGTCGAAAGAGTGACGATCTTTCACCGTAAAAGTACAACCGTCAAGAAATGCGGACATGTGTTCAACTAGGGTACAATTTTTCGGAGGTCAAATAGTCCCCCATTCCGTTCTCCGGGCGGGGACTACTTCAGGGAACCCATGCCAAAGGCTCAAACACAGTTACATGATCTCACACAAGAAATTGAAACTTCGACTTGAAGAAATTGAATAATTTACTGAGATAATGAATAATTATTGTTATTAATCGTTTTATTAACTACTCTTAGGAATAATTTTTAAACATATTCAGTACTTAGGAAAATAATTGTAAATAAATTAACCTGCTGTAGTAATTGCTAACAAAGAAGAGGATAAGGCCCAAATTTGAGCTCGCCATTGTTGTGTAGATATCATCCTTGCATCGTACTATATTTTGTTTTATACTATGTTGTATTTCTTAACTTTAATTTAAATAAAATTTAATTTAATTTAAATAATTTTATATACTAGAGCAGCCATCAAAACTCTAGAGGATGAAGAAGGTCTACAACTCAATGTTATTAATAAGCAGTTAGTTTATGCTGATGATGTAGTACTATTGGGGGATAGCGAGGAAATACTAAAAACCAACACGCTCACACTATTGAATAACACTAAGAAATTGGGACTGGAAGTAAATATCAATAAAACTAAATTTATATGAACACACTTAGAAACACATTGTATACTGGAAATCGACACCCTATGAAAAATGAGGGAAATTTTGAGGATGTGGCTGAATTCAAATACCTAGGAACAATAATCACAAATAGGAATGAGATGCACGAAGAAATTTTACATAGGCTCAATTCTGGAAATGCATGCTATTATGCACTACAGAGACTCTTGACGTCCCAACTCCTTTCAAAAAAGTTATACTGAAAATATGTAAAACTATTATTATATCAGTTATTATGGATTCTAAACGTGGACTCTTACTTCAAGGGAAGAAAGGACATTACGAGTAGGCCTATTTGAAAATAAAGTTCTTAGGAAAATGTTTGGACCAAAGAGAAATGAATAGAGAGGTGAATGGAGAAGACTACATAACAGTGAAGTACATGGTTTTTATAGGAAGCCAGATATAATAAGAACAGTTAAGTCTCGTAGACTGCGATGGGCAGGACGTGTTACGAATGGGGAATGAAAACGTGCATGGAAGCTTCTTGTAGGAAAAGCAGAGGGAAAAATCCCAGTTGGTAGACCATGAATGAGGTGGGAGAATAACATTTACTATGATTTGAGGGAAGCAGACTATACAGGGAATGATTGGAAAACATTAACTCAGGATATGGATGTATGGAGAGATTATGTCTGCACTGCCATGAACCTACGTGTTCGATAGTACCAGTGAGTTAGTTAGTTAGCTCAAATTTGTGCTCGCCATTGTAGTGTAGATTTCATCCTTGTGCATCGTGCTACATTTTATTTTATAAGAATGTTGAATTTAACTTTAATCCAAGTAATGATTTTATGTAAATAATAATCACGATACTCATTTCTGGACCGCAATTTATAATGTCATATCAAATATGAAGAGCTTTCAGTAATGATTGCGAAATTCTGCAAATTACTTTAAATAAGTCGAAAGAAGGAGGGTTGGATTAATATGTTTCAACTGAAATGTTATATTGAGTAAATCTTATTAAATATAAGCTAAAAAAATGATAACAATTCTCATGGCGTCATGTTAATTTTCCGCCGCGCACGATATTCTGTGTTCTTCCTCAAAACATATTGCTGACAAAATAGGTATATTAGGTATGTATAGCTGTTTTCTATAAATTAACGGAATTCTATTTATGGTAACGTATCATGAACGGGTTTTAAGGATAATCAACACCTATATTTGTTATCTAATATATAAAAATGAATGTTTGTTTGTTTGTTTGATCATACATTATGCGCGGCACGCAATACATACCGTTGATCCGATTGTGATGGGACTTTTTGTAAAATGTTCAGGAGATTCCCGGGATGAACATCGGCTATAAAAGAGTTGTGATACTCAACTCCTACACCCTTAAAAATCGCCCTTTGTAGTGGAAAACGTGAAAAAAGTAGCTCTTTGGACGCTTAAATGGCTTACGCTGCCTAAACCATAATGAATACACAAAATTAATGTACACAGAATTGAACATGTAAGAAAGCTCTACAAAATAGTCCGCGACAGCATATGTTTATCTCTTACGGATAACTCACAATAACCACTTTGGCTTTCATTGATGCCAAGAAGATCGAGACAAGTACGTAGATTCCTGTGCAAGCATAAAGCGCACATGGCGGGTATACTTTTATGGATAAATGACAATAACGAATTTAGTCTTTTAGCTCATTTATGCCAAGATGTTCGAGATAAATAGATTTCAGGGCAACACTGGGTAATCAGCACGCGGAATCTTAAAATAATTACGATATACATGTATAGTTTCTTTTTTTCATTATAATTATTCAACTAATCATAAAAAGTACATTAATTTTCGTCTTTCAGCTCATTTATGCCAAGAAGATCGGGATGAGCAGATTCCCGGACAACGCCGGGTAAACATCACGGGGTATCTAAAAATAAATACGATATGAATTTTTCCCTCAACTTATTTAACTAAACATAAAACATTAATTTTCGTATTTCAGCTCATTTATGTCAAGAAGATTGGAATAAGTCGATTCCCGGGCAACGCCGGGTAATCAGCACGGGATATCTAAGAAATATAAATTTATAATTATTTTTCCTTTTACTTATTCAATTAAACATAAAAGAACATTAATTTTAATTTATTTAGGCGTAGCAGTGCACGCCGGGTATTAGCTAGTCTAATATATAAAAATGAATGTTTGTTCGTACTTTATGCGCGGCCATACCGTTGATCCGATTGTGATGGGGTTTTTTTGCAAAATCTTCAGGAGATTTCCGGGATGAACATAGGCTATAAGAGAGTTGATATACTCAAGTCTTACACCCTTGAAAACACCCTTTGTAGTGAAAAAAGTGAAAAAGTCCCTTTTTTACCGTTAAATGTCTTACTCTGCCTAAACCATAACAAATACACAAAATTAATGTACACAGAATTGGATATCTCAAAAAACTCTACAGAAGAGTCCGCAACAGCATATATTTAACTTTTAAGGATAACTCACAATAACCATTTTTGTCTTTCATTGATGCCAAGAAGATCGGGATAAGTAGATTCCCGAGCAAGCATATAGCAGCGCACGGCGGGTATTCTTTTATGGATAACTCAAAATTACGAATTTTGTCTTTCAGGTTATTTATGTCAAGTACATCGGGATGCGTAGATTCCCGGGCAACGCCGGGTAATCAGCACGGGGTATCTAAATATAATAACGATATACATTTATATTTTTTTTGCTTTTACTTGTTCAACTAAATGCAAAAACACATCATCATTTATTTAGGTGTTGCAGCGCACGCCGGGTATTAAATCTCCAAAAACTACACTTCAGTTGCAAAGTTGGAGAAAGTCGCGGTGGTAAAGGATTTTAGAAATGAAATAATTAATTTTCAATGTTTATTTTAATAATGCAAACTTATTAAATTTGACATGGTAAAGTAAAGTACAGTATTCCTACTACAGGCCTCAGGAGGCCCTTGGGGAACTGGGATGTTATGGCTCCCACTTTTTCTGGACAATCGGCACTTGATGTCAGCCGGGTTGTCAGTCCTGCGTGACGGCCGCCTTTACCCCAGAACAAGCGTCTGGTACTCATTTCCATTAGAGGCTGAGTCGACCCCAGGGCCATAGTGCCGCCAGAAGAATTGGGTCAGTTTAAAAATCCTGACCCCAACGGGACTAGAACCCTCGACCTTCCGGCTTGTAGCGCAGTGGCTTAACCACTAAGCTACGGTATGAAATAAAATTAAAATTCATGCACCTAAGATCTAAGTCATATTCAACAAAGTAATTATTATTTTTACCTTTAGTATCGAGCCTGTTATGTGGTAAATCACACAGAATAAGAACTGAAACATGACTTAAACGCGTTGGGCAGGGCATGTGGCACGAGTGGGAAATGAAAGAGGAGCACGGAAACTTCTTGTAGGAGGACAAACGGGAAACTCTCAGTAGGTAGGCTAACAATGAAGTGGGAGAATCAGGCATATTATGAAAAGATAAGTCTCTTAGACTGCGTTGGGCAGGGCATGTGGCACGAGTGGGAAATGAAAGAGGAGCACGGAAACTTCTTGTAGGAGGACAAACGGGAAACTCTCAGTAGGTAGGCTAACAATGAAGTGGGAGAATCAGGCATATTATGAAAAGATAAGTCTCTTAGACTGCGTTGGGCAGGGCATGTGGCACGAATGGGAAATGAAAGAGGAGCACGGAAACTTCTTGTAGGAGGACAAACGGGAAACTCTCAGTAGGTAGGCTAACAATGAAGTGGGAGAATCAGGCATATTATGAAAAGATGTCTCTTAGACTGCGTTGGCAGGGCATGTGGCACGAATGGGAAATGAAAGAGGAGCACGGAAACTTCTTGTAGGAGGACAAACGGGAAACTCTCAGTAGGTAGGCTAACAATGAAGTGGGAGAATCAGGCATATTATGAAAAGATAAGTCTCTTAGACTGCGTTGGGCAGGGCATGTGGCACGAATGGGAAATGAAAGAGGAGCACGGAAACTTCTTGTAGGAAGACAAACGGAAAACTGTCAGTAAGTAGACTAAAAATGAAGTGGGAGAATCAGACATAATAAGAATAAAGAAGTCTCTTAGAATGCGATGGGCAGCACAAGTACCACGAATGGGGAATTAAAGAGGAGCGTGGGCATTTCTTGTACAAATGTCAAACGCAAAACTCCCAAAAGGAAGGCCAAGAGTGAGGTTAGAGAATTGAACATAATAAGAACAGAGACGTATCTTAGTCTGCGATGGACAGGACATGTAGCATCAATGAGGAATGAAAAAAAAGGCATGGAAACCTCTTGTAGGAAGCCAAATGGAAACCTCCATATGGTGAGTCAAGAATAAGGTGGGAGAATCAGACATAATAAGAACAGTGAAGTCTCTTAGAGTACGGTGTGCAGGGCATGTGGCACGAATGGGACATGAAAGAGAAGCACGGAAAATTCTTATAGAGAGACCAAACAGGAAACTCGCAGTGGGTAGGCAAGAATGAGGTGGGAGAATGGCATTATCCATGATTTGAGGGAGGTAAATTATACAGACTATTTAACTCATGCCCCAAATGGGAGTCAATGATCAATCACATTTCAGTGATTTTTAAATACAACCAATCACAGTCGTGTTTCGCCTCGAATTTTTCAACTAAAGTTTATCATATTAAAGAGGATTCCTCCTTCTCAACATTCTGAATAGGTCATAGCATTATTTTGCAGTGACTGACCCTGCAAGAAATACGGCTACCAGATTTTATATATAGTACATGAATGTCAACAGATAGAGCATGCGGGAGATAACGTAAAAACATTTGTAGCAATTGATTATACAAAAAAAAAAGAAAAAAAAAGAAAAGAAAGAAACCACTGTTTGCACTTTCTTAAACGAATTATTTTCCAGGAAATGACGTTGCAGAAAAAAATATAATTGACATATTTTACATCATAGGACATCACAAATTAATTAATATCTATAAATAGTAGTAGTATTCAAATGTCCCTCCATGGTATCTTAACCTTGTCGTGGTGGAGTGGCTTGCGTGCTTAAATAATCCTGAGAGTTATGCCGGCGGTAGCATTGCTGCCGATAGGGTTACCCATGCCGGACTAGTCGAAGGTGATAAGCCAGACGAAAAAACTACCTTGGTCGAAAGAGTGACGATCTTTCTCCGTAAAAATACAACCGTCAAGAAATACAGACATGGGTTCAACTGGGGTAAAATTTTCCGGAGATCAAATAGTCCCCCATTCGGTTCTCCGGGCGGGGACTACTTCAGGGAACCCATGCCAAAGGCTCAAACACAGGGACATGTTCCTAGGAACAAGAAAGTTAGGACTTTATACAATAGCGGGGCACTAAAGATATTAACGCGGGAATTGGATAAATCGCCCTCGGATATAGCCGCTTTACGGGTAACAATGAACTACATGTCTTTATAGGAAGCCAGATATAATAAGAACAGTTAAGTCACGGAGACTGCGATGGGCAGGACATGTTGCACGTATGGAGAATGAAAGACGTTCATGGAAGCTTATTGTAGGAAAGCCAGAGGGAAAACGTCCAGTTGGTAGACCAAGAATGAGGTGGGAGAATAACATTAACTAAGATTTGAGGGAATAGATTATACAGGGAATGATTGGAAAGCTTTAGCTCAGGATAGGGATGTATGGAGAGCTTATGTCTGCGCGGCCATGAACCTACGGGTTCGATAGTGCCAGTGATTAAGTAAGTAAGTAAGTAAGTATTCAAATGTTCTGAAGCTCTTGATTTGTAACCATTCGCTTGTTAATACCTATAATGTTGGTTTAAATTTCTCCACTAGGGTGCATTCTTACAATATTGCGTTCCTTTGGCAATAAATAATATGATCTGGTTGCAGTGATGAACAAAAGAAGCAAATGAAGCGTACCAATCGTTTCTCATTTGTTTTCAAACATCGCCGTTTACATTAAATATATAAATATTTTAAAATAACTATTGTTAAATAATGATTTGTGAGTAAAACGCTTAATTTTATTCGTTAAATAGTTCTAACAAATGCCACTCTTGATTTCCAAATTCTCAAGATAAAATCACTCCTCGCTTCGTGAGTCGTGAATTTATCGATAATTTGGAAATCACTCGTGGCATTACTTATGAGAATTATTGGAAATCATTAGCTCAAGATAGGAATGTATGTTCACGCGCCATCAGCATCGGCTTAGTTAGATAATTAACAACTTCCACATTTTGAATTTTTATAATTAGACTAAATACCGGTAAATCAGTAAAACGTAATAAGAAAATATTACTTTCCATATATTTGTTTGTATGTGTGTATATATATATATATGGTATGATAAGAAAAATAAATGCCTGGACGGGATTCGAACCCGGATCTCTGAGTCTGTACCTCAGTATGATATTCATTACACCATCAGGCGAATCCAATTCAAACATTTATTTTTCTTATATATGTATTATATTCTCCATTATTACTAGATGTCGCGAGAACTCGGTCTTCACTGCCATCTAGTAGCTGACTATAACAAGTAAGCAAATTAAAGAGCACATTTCTACTTTATAGCAGTGACGCTTTATCGATGTTATAATTAAATATTTAACATTGAGCAATGCAAGCTTAATATGGTATGATAAGAAAAATAAATGCCTGGACGGGATTATATATATATATATATATATTAGATCATCGGTTGCTTAATGTCTTTGACATCGTCCGATTCCTAATAGCCAATTTTGTCGGTCCATCCAATCTCCTGGTTGTAGATGTTCCTCCTTCATGTATAAACATATTCCCTCACTCCAGGAGGATTTAGGTCTTCCTCTGCCACGTCTTCCCTCAGGTTTCCATTCCAAAACAGATTTTGGTAGTCGATCCTCTTCCATTCGCTGGACATGTCGGTACCATCTTAATTGCTGAGTTTTAATACAATCTAAAATAGCGTCATCAATCTTCATTTTCTCCCTTATAACTGAGTTTCTAAATTTTTCTCTTCTTAAATTCTTGCTGACCTTCGTATAAAATTCATTTCCGTTGCCAAAATATACTTATTTGTTTTTGTTGTTAATGGCCAAAGTTCTGCTCCATAAGTAATGATGTTTTTAACAATTGTATGGTATATATTCATTTTATTGTTATTACTTATATTTTTATCCCACAATATTCCATTGAGGCAAGCAATTGCAAATTTTCCTTCCTTATTTCTATTTCTTATTTCCTATTCGTAACTCCCATTTTTATTTATTATAATTCCTAAATATGTGATCTCACTACAAGGTTTTATTGTTTCTCCAGACTCCAAAATTAAATTTTTATTCTGGTCACCAATTGATAAATATTTTTTTATTCATGTTCAAATTTAATCCCAATTTTTCATATCCTTCTATTAATTTTCTAGTCATATATTCTAAATTTTCAAAATCTTGTGCAATTAACAATTGATCATCTGCAAAATGTAAGTTGTATAAAGTTTTGTCGTTTGAAATAGGAATTCCCATATATATATATATATATATATATATATATATATATATTTGAGAGTAGGCAACTGAAGTGGAGTAAACAATTCTATACTGGTTTAAAAATAAATGAGTCAAGATTCTAGTCATGATCAGGAATTAAAGATTTACAAGATAAGAATTAGGCCTAGATACACAAATGAAGGAAGGGAGAAGGAATGAAGGAAATTCATGGATGCTGATATTCCATAAACATTTTTTTTACTATAAAAAATGTTTACATATCCCGGAAGCTAACATTCGCTTTAGAAACTTAAATGTTTTTCAAGAGAAATGACACAGCTTCTGACCTTCCAATTCCAGTCCCAAATTTAAAGCCGACAGATAACGAGGAAGTTCATAGTTCAAATTGCTGTACAAGGAGAATTTCTTCCTAGAACTGAAGTACTTAAAACAGCCAAATTCGGAAATGACTCTTGATATATATGTAGTTTGTGAGGAACATGTTTCTCAATGGATGAATACAACATTAAGCTTCTTGTGTGAAAACAGTAGCATACTTTGTAACTGGCATCATGCCGTCTGCCTCATCCCAGGTGGCTGCAATTAAATTGCGTTCATGAAGCTACTGCACAAATGTGCTGACAAATTCCCTGCACCACAGGCCAATATTAATAATATGATGCAATTTAAATGAACGTTTTTTTTTAAAGTTTGAAACATAATTTTCCTCTAATAATAATAATAATAATAATAATAATAATAATAATAATAATAATAATAATAATAATAATAATAATAATAATAATAATAATAATAATAATAATAATAATATAGTGACAAAAGACGCAAAATTATAAGAAAAGTTTTAGGTCCAGAAGTCACAGGTGAAGCATTTAGACTCAGAAGTAAAAAGGAAATAAAAATATATACAGACATTCATAGTGATATTAGAAAACGAAGGTTAAAATTTGATGGCTATATTAAATGAATGAACTCAAAATAGGCTTACAAAACAGATAATGGAATTCTACGAAAACAGAAGTAAAGCTCCACTGGATACTATGAAGTGGATTGATGAAGTCAAAAAGGACTTAAAATTGGCAGGAATTACTAAAAAAAGGTATCCCAAACAGAGATATATTTAGAATTAAGGTGAATAAGTGGCAAGTTGACCAAGGGGACAAACCGAAGAAAAAACTCGAACAACTTGGACAGATGATAGAAAACAAGCTCATAGCAAAAGAATGAAAGAAATTTGGGCTCAAAGGAAACGCTTCTAAGTACTTTGCGAAGTCCTACATGGGCTCATTCGCAATACAAAATATATATATATATTTCCGGTTTTAACAATATTGATACATTTTCCTGGCACCAATGAATTGTCTTCAATTTCGCTTTGTAATTTTCCTCCGTTCGTCTCTATTACGGTATAACACATTTCTTCCTCTATTTCTATAGTCTTTCAAAGTTTCTCTAATCCCTTGGATCCACGTGAGATTTGGCCGACCTTTCCTTCTCGTTCCTGATGGTGTCCATTCCATTATATTTTTGGTAATGTTTCATCTTCCATTCGCCTAATATGCCCGTACCATTTAAGTTGCTATTCTTAGACTATTTAACTCATACGTCAAATGCTAGTCAATGACCAATCACTTTTCAATGAATGTTGTTTTACAACCAATGACAGTCGTGTTTCACCTCGCTCTTCGATTTCTCTTTATCAGCTCCTGCTTTTGTGATAAAGAAAGCTCCTCCTTTTTAATGTTCTGAACAGGTCAAAGCATTATTTTTTTCCAACAAATACATTGAATATAGCAAATAATGAAAAGATTCCTTGATTTTACTGAGTTATTTACTAAAAAAATAAATGAATAATCCGTAATTTTGATTATGATATATAGTTTGATGTGTTTCATTATTTCTCCACTTGGGTGTACTCTTACATATTGCGATCTTGTTTGGCAATAAATAATATGATCAAGCAGCAGCGAATGAACATAACCTCACATTTCTGATTTGTTTTCAAACATCACCGTTTACATTAAATATATAAATATTTTAAAATAAATATAGTTAAACAATGATTTGTGAGTAAACAGCTTAATTTTATTCGACTATTTAACTCATGCCCCAAATGGGAGTCAATGACCAATCACGTTTCAATGATTTCTGTTTTACAACCAATCAGAGTCGTGTTTCACGAAATATTTATCAGTGTTATAATTACCATATATTAAACAAAGCTCCTCCTTTTTAATATTCTGAACAGGTCTGACCTTTATTTTGCAGTGACTGAGCCTATAAGAAATACGGCTACCAGATTGTATATATAGTGCATACATGTCAACATTTGTAGCAATTTATTATACCACCAAAAAAAGAAACCACTGTTTGACTTTCTTAAATGTATTTTTTCCCAGGTAATAATCCAGAAAAATATAATTGTAATATTTACATCATACGACATCAGAAATGAATTAATATACAGATTGATGTTTCATTTTTTCTCCACTAGAGAGCATTCTTACAATATTGCGTTCCTTTGGCAATAAATAGTATGATCTGGTTGCAGTGATAAACAAAAGAAGCAGTAGAAGCGTACCTATCGTTTCTCATTTGTTTTCAAACATCGCCGTTTGCATTAAATATATAAATATTTTGAAATAACTACAGTTAAATAATGATTTGTGAGTAAACAGCTTAATTTTATTCGTTAAATAGTCCTAACAAATGCCACTCTTGATTTCCAAATTCTCTAGATAAATTCACTCCTCACTTCGTGAGTCGTGAATTTATCGATAATTTGGAAATCACTCGTGGCATTACTTATGATAAATAGTCCTAACAATGCCACTCTTGATTTCCAAATTCTCTAGATTATTTGGAAATCAGTCGTGGCATTACTTATGATAAATTCTAAAATTAAGTTTTGTACATTCATGTTCTCTTTTATAGCTTCATTTCTAATTTTCTATCTCCTTGATATCCTAGCAGATCTTCCCCAATAGCCCATTTCTGCTTAATAATAATAATAATTAATAATAATAATAATAATAATAATAATAATAATAATAATAATGTTAATAATAATAAAATAATAGAAACCAAATATTTGGTTCTCTTAGTAAACTGATCTCATTGCAGGCTTTAGGAGGTTCGTGGCTTAGGGGAGGTTTAGGCTCTCCCACCTTTTTAGACTGACGGCACAAGATGGCAGCCGGGCTGCCTTCCCTGCATGACTGCCATGTTTAACCTCACGTAAAACCTCTAGCACTAATTTCCATTAGAGACTGAGTGGATCCCAGGACGACGGTGTCACCAGAAGGTTTAGTCCAGTTAAAAAATTCCAACTCCTTAGGACTCAAACTCCAACCTTCCGGCTTGTAGCATATTGCCTTAACTAATTAGGGTAGGGCGTGCTGCCTTCCAAATGTAATGCATTAAACAACCTGCTGATCCTGTAACTTTTATTTGTTTTATTTCCGGACATTTGTCAGTGATTCGCAGGATCTAAGTATGAGAATAATTATTTTACGCACACTAACCAAACTTCTCTACTGTGTTTAACATTGTGGTTAATATTTATCCATTACAGCAGCGGTTCAGTGTGGAGATAATCAATCTCGTTGCACACATTGTGCCTGAGAATCATGTTGTAATACACTCACTCCATCTTATTTTTACGGTGATGGAGTGAAGTTTTGTTGATTTTTCCCCAGATATTGGGCACTGTCACGAAATTAGTAAATGTTTGGTTGTTTAAATGTAGTTAATTCATTCATGAAATATTAAATTACTTTCGGTGTTTCCCTGCAAATGCAGGAGATATAAACGCCTAACGCAAACTTGTACCTGCAGCACGAAAATGGCACGTTTTTGGAAAAAAAGTTCCCTATTCAAAACATAATTGTACAGCCCCTTCTACAAACTCTAGACGTTTGTAATGGAAAGTTTCGAACATTCTGTATGTATAAGTCTTTACATGAGAAAAATTTCATTCCTTTGGAATTCGCTAAATAAATCATTATAAACTATGATAAAACATCAAAATTTATCCCGAATAATGGGAATAGTGCGTATTTATAATTATAATAAATTGCATACTAATACGTAATAATACTCATCAGTATCAAAGATTAGACCTTCTGGTCTGTTCCGACCTTATGTTAGAATTGGTCTGTCCATCTAATACTATCGACGGTATGCTCATAGTTGTTACTGAATAAATGGCTGATATAACATAGATTTCAACAGCTTCTCATAAATGGGTTCTACTTTTATAATGAAGCTGTCTACGTGTTTGCTGATTTTAATTTTATTAGCAGTAGTAGTAGTAGGACTTTATTAGACAAAAAGTAAGATATTTACAATATTATTTACAAATATGGGTCGCACGGGCAGTAAGCCGTACGTGCTGTTGACAGTCCGTTACAATAAAGTAATAATTGGTACTAGTGTAAAGAAAAATAAACAACAGAAACAGCGATAACATTACAATTACATAAAGAAAACACAATAATAATATTACAATTAAGTAATAACACAATAGCATTATACACTAAAAAAACATTAACATTACAATTACATAAAGAAAACACATTAATATTACAATTAAATAATAACACAATAGCATTATACACTAATTAATTTATATATAATTGTTAATAATTAATGGTATTGCATTTTGATAACATATATTTATTCATGAATGAGTGTTGTCCTTATTTTTCGCGTTTTGTCCAGAAATTTACCGAGGTTTATCCAATTTTCTGGATTTACCAATAACTCGTAGCATGCCAATCTTTCCCGATTTGAATTTAGAAATCTTTCCGGTAATAACTGACGTCTCCAATATTCTAAATCATTACATTTTCCTAATATATGTATCTCATCTTCAAATTTCCCGCACATTGGACATATTCGCATATCGTGATCGTCGCTAATTTTTAGAAATTTCCATGCCCCTAGCCTAAACCAAGCAAGCCCTGATCTCTCTTTAAATCCTAGGTTGAGTATATACGATTCTTTTCCCCAGACGTGTTTTAGGTCTCTTTGTAAACACAGTGAGCGTTTTCCTGTACATTCGGCGAAAGTATCTTGTTGGTTTATATCTAAGTACCTCCTCCTTATTTTTCTCCACACGTTCTTGAGATTTTCAGTCCCTTTTTCCCATATCCAGCCCATCCCAATCTTTTGGAGTTCTCTCCTAACCTCGTCTGCCCAAAATTTAACATCTATGTTTTTAATTTGGTGGTCGTAACAAATTGCTCTAAGCACTGTTTGTTCGCCTTGGATTACTCGCAACCAGTATTTGAGTACACGAATTTTACAGTTAATGTCGTCCTGGAATGACCCGAATTCATATAAAATTCCACAGTTAGAAACGGCCTTACTAAGTCCTGTAATATACTTTAGAAAATGCGTATATACCTTATTTAGTATTTCCGTTCTTTGGAAACCCCAAATATCACTACAATAGTGCATTACTGGCCTGACCATCGCTGCATACATTTTTTCTAATGTGCTGACTGGAATATCAGGCACTCGACCCAGAATACCGAGTACACTGTTAAGTTGTCCCCTCCCTTTAAATAATGCTATATCAATATGTTTTTTCCACTTTCCGTTCATTTTCAACGTCGTACCAAGATATTCAAAATGTTTCACGTTTTGAAGTACTTGATCTCTGTATTTCCATTCCTCTGCTCTACCATAAACCGTCCCATTTTTAAAGGTCATTGTTTTTGTCTTACTAACATTTACAGTCAATCCCCAATTCCTACAGTATATTTCCAGTAGGTCAAGACCTCTTTGCAATCCCTTGATTGTCTTGGAACAGATAATTAAATCATCTGCATATAACAGGACTGGGATTCTAACATTTCCTATCTCCGGAGCCTCAATTTCTCCTTCTAGCATTACGTCTACAATATCATCAACGAATAGATTAAATAGCATTGGTGATAAAATAAATTATAAGACTAGTCAATTACTATATAAAATAGTAATTTATTATTTTAATAAGCTGAAATATTATGTTAACATACCAAGTCAAGCCCCTGTTTCATATATCTTGATTCATAAGCACATTCAGAATTCACTATATTTTCACACTTGTTTGAAATAATTATATCCCTCCTCATCATACTACCTATTATTCCAAATCTTCTACAATTTCTCTTGCTAGAACATGGAATTCCCTTCCACCCTATGTCAGAGACTGCCAAACTTTACCATCTTTCAGAAACAAATTAAAAATAAAATTAGTAACAGAAACAACTCACTAATATTACTTTTTAAAAATTAATAATGCGTTTTTTGATTATTTAATAAAAATAGATTTAAGATTCGTTAATATATTTACCTAATGACTTGTATAAAAAGCATAGATTAATTCATTGTAGTTTATTACTTTCTTTGTATTTTTTTCTTTTCTTTTTATGTATAGTATACTCGAGCTGTTATTCCTTTCTGTATTCATTCTATCATTAATTTAATTTTAATTGTATTTAATTTCATTGTATTATTAGACATTATTTTCATTATTATTCAATTTGACAGATAATTAATTGTTTAGTATGACTATTATTGTAATTTTTTGTATTTATATGTAACATATGTTTGTCCTAGTGAGTGGAAGAGAAGGCCATATGGCCTTAACTCCACCAGGTTAAATAAATCTATTCTATTCTATAATTTTAATTTATTTTCATGCACCATACTTTTGCTGATTTACCCTCTGTGATTGCAGTACACAGAAAGCAGAAGATACTTTTTATTAAAGTATAATACAATTTAGAAGAATGATTTCTTTTGAATGTCTTGTCTCTTTGAAAAAAATCTGAATCTAGCAATACTAATGAAAACAAAAAAACAATAATGGTGCACATTTAGAAATCATGACTGACTACATATGTTAAAAATTGCAATCACACTAGTAAACAGGGTATCCATCGACGGATTTTAAATTCCCATGTGGAATTTAACAATAGTCTCCTTGATCTATGCAAGTGATATGTGGAATCGTATTAGATCAATGGGTCTACTGCAGCCGACAACCAAAGGAGAGAGTATTAACATATCACTGGACGATCTAAACCAACATTTCACATCGTACGCCATACTTAATATAAACACTACGACCAAACAACAAACTATAGATGAGCTCCTATCCACACCAACTCCTTCCCGAGAAAAATCTTCTTTTCCTATATAATGCCAATCGACATTAAACTATCCCTGGACCGCATTAGAACTAAGACACAAGGTATAGACAATATACGTATTAGACTTATTGTTCATGGACAATTAACTGATTACCTTAACACACATAACATACTCGACCCACACCAATCAGGTTTTAGGACAGGCCATAGTACGGCAACCGCACTTCATAAAGTAACGGAAGATGCGCGTGAAGCAATGGACAGTGGCCACATGGCAATATTTACACTCTTGGACTTCAGTAAAGTTTTCGACACTGTTGAGACTGACATATTAATAGCAAAATTATGCGCTCTGAATCTTTCGGGCATTGCTGTTAACTGGCTTGGATCCTATCTTCATGATCGCCAGCAATGTGTATCCAATGCAGAACTTTCACTGAAGGGTGGCGTCCAACAAGGTTCAGTGTTAGGACCACTTCTGTTCTCTATCTATATTAACGATATATCCACTAGACTTACCTATTGTCGACATCGTCTATACGCTGACGATTTGCATATTTACATTCACTCCCATCCTGACGACGTACATGACACACTAGACAAATTAAATAGTGACTTAGACTCATTTTTCCAATGGCTGAAGAAACATGAGCTTAATCTAAATGCTGACAAGACACAGTGCATAATTATAGGACATCGGCGAATCCAAAGCATTATAAATTACGAAAATATCCCTACCATTCTCCTAAATGGTCCCGCGCCGTAGCCGAGTGGTTAAGGCAGGAAGCCTTGGCGCAGAGCTACGGGACTTGCGCTGGTTCGAGTCTCCATGGGGGAAGAAATTTTCTCATGGTATTTCGGCCAGTATGGGACCGGTGCCCACCCAGCATCGTGAGACATTTGGGTAGCTACAATATGTAGCGGCTCCAGGTTGAGAAAACCAGCTATAACGGCTGGGGGACTCGACATGCTGACCACATGTCACCCCAACACTGGCTGATGATCATCTACCTCTGTGATTGACACATGTGGATATTAGGCCAGCAGCCGGCTGGTAGGCTAAGGGCCAACTAGGCCTGTCGCGCCAGGAGTTTTTTTATTCTCCTAAATGACAAAAACATCCCCTACAGCTCAGTAGTAAAACATCTGGGTATCTAGATGGACCAACACCTAGACTGGAAAATTCAGGTGAATAATACCTGCAAGAAAGTGTTCTCAATTCTTCAGTCCCTAAATAGTTTTAAAAACTGCCTTCCTATAAAATTAAAACAAATACTTGTACAGACTCTTATAATGCCACACTTCGACTACTGCGACATATTACTGATTAATCTGACAACCGATCTATCTGACAGACTACAGCGTGCTCATAATGCATGCATTCGATTTATATTCAATCTCCGTCGTTATGACCACGTGTCTCCTTCATTTCAGGCCTTATCATGGCTATACCTAAATGACAGAAGAACTTTACAATCACATTCCTTACTATTCCAAATTCTGCACACATATTTACCAAGTTATTTAACAACACGTTTTCAAAATTTATCGGCTCATCACAATTTAGGGACAAGATCACAAGACTCTTCTTTACATTTGATACCACAGCACAGGACATATCTAAACTCTGAATCTTACACAATATCTATGACTAGAGCATGGAACTCACTTCCCAGTCATGTCAGGGACTGTCAATCGCTATGATTATTTAAATCCAGATTAATTGATATCTTAAGTTCTACACAACGAAAACATTAACTGCATAACAACTATATAGAGCATTCCATTAATAACCATCTAGGAAGCTACGTACTTTATTTTATATCATTTTAATTTTGCTAATAGTAGCTAGTATTAGATCACATTATCATTGTATTTTGTTCAGTCTGTATTTTAATAATATCTTAAAATTGTAATAAGTATGTAATTTTTGCATAATTCTACTATTCGCTGGTTGAGTGGAAGAGAAGGCCTTATGGCCTTAACTCTGCCAGCTAAAATAAAGCATTATTATTATTATTATTATTATTATTATTATTATTATTATTATTATTATTATTATGATCGTCGTAATATAAAACTAATTCTGATATATAATGATACAAAAATATACCTCTACCGTTAAAAAATAATAAAGGAATATGACAATCCGGCTGATTTCCATGAAGCTTCTCAGTAAGATAAATGTCTCCTGGAAGCGTTCCGAGCGCTTCGCAGGACAAGGATGGTGGAAAGGCTGCTTCCTCTGAGCCTCCAAACATGCTCCTCTGGGTATCCACGCCCCAAGAGAGGGCTGCTTCTTCCGCTCTTCAAGCCCTACAAGTTTAGCTGTGCTATTCCTTGTCGTCCTGTTGACCGTTGAAGACTTGACGAAGATGTGGCCGCCCAATATGGATACAGACGTCATTCCTTCGTTGTGAGCTATACTTAGTTCCCCTCGCCTCTTACCCACCAGCAAGATTAACCTAAGTCAATCTTCCCCAGTAGGGTCGTCTGGTTCATCGGGTACTAAGCCCCCCCCCACCACGTCAAGGTGATAGCTCCTGTGTGGAACAATACAGAGAACATTCAAAAATAAAATTAGAAATGAAACCAAGATAAAAATATATACTGTTATGGCGGTTCCCACAATATTGTATGGATGTGAAACTTGGGCTCCAGTGAAAAGACAGAAGGATAGAATACAGACGGCGGAGATGAGGTTCCTAAGACAAGTAAAATGATGTACAAGACTTGATAGAATAAGAAATGAGGATATAAGAGAAGAATTGATAGTACAGCCTTTATTGGATTAGGTCACGAATTACAGACAGAAATGGACTGATCACATGGATGGAATGAGTAAGGAGAGATATCCATTGTTAGCAAGAAATTATCAAGCAAGAGGAAGACGTGATGTTGGAAGACCTAGAAGACGTTGGGCTGATGCATTATGAAGTCGGAACGGGCAATTGCCTAATCCCTGGAGCGATGATGATGATGATGATAAAGGAATAGAAAGTTAAAGTTATGATTTAAATTTTTTTAGCTCATGATAGGGACAATTCTAGAGCAGCATTGGATGGAACTGAACCATAGAGATGGGAAGTTGTGACTTTTATCTTTCAGTATTTGGCAATATATTTTTAAACCTAATCTCTTACCCATATTTCCAATTTCTCTCTAAATCAGATTTTCTCTCTTTCTTTCTTTCTTTCTTTCTTTCTTTATCTTAATGTAGCTTCTCCATTTACAGGCATTTTTACGTGCCTTACAGGGAAACGACCTATCTTTCTTAAAAAAATAATTTAAAAGCCTTAACAATTTCTTATTATAAGATCATTCCATTCGATATATATACATTGTATCCAATAGAATCAATCATTACAATTACAATACATCGTTGAGGTCAATAATATAGAAGGTTAAATTAAACACGTATCTGAGAATTCATTCATCTTCAATTTGGTAAGATTGATTTTAAAACACCTTATAAGACTTTTGGAACATGTTCCATCCATCGTACCGTTTTAACAACTGGTGATGGATCATGTTCTGAAAGGCCTACAAGATGATTTAAATTAAATATTACTTGGTTGAAAATGACTGAGATATCAGATACGTGTTTTATTCATTTTATCTTCAATCCAATATAGGAACTAATTGATTTTTTAAATCGTGCTTCTTTTTTACGTTTATGAGATCCTATTTTTGAAAACATAGCTGATATTACCCTGAAGAATGAAATGTTTATTGTGAAAGGTGTGTCCACTGACATTGTGATTAAAAGGTTCATGTCAGTAAATAAGAAACGTAGAACCGTTTAAAAGCATTTCAAATGAATATTGTTACTTAGTTCCAGGAAATTCACTTCAGATAAATTGTGAATTATATGGTTGCAAACTAGCGAATGATCTATACTTTGCGAATTCCGAGTCTGGTTTAGCAAAACTGCTCTTTATCTCTCTTATGAAAAATTGCATTTTTTCCTTCATTGAATGGTAAGGTTATACTTTTGCAAATTACTTTAATATGATACTTGTTGAATACAACTCGTCTTTCTAATTCTGATTAGTAACTTTTTTCGTTGTTAATGCCACGTCTTGTTGAACTACTGACATCAACTCATTCATCTGAAGGCGTCTACATTCTTCTAACATGTGTTTGCCGTTAATATTCAGAAATGAAACATTGTATAGCCATTTCTAAGTTTTAGTTGTTGAACATTTTTCAGTACATGACTTCTGTAACGTATTTGAAAATAATGCAGGCATAGATTTATTTAGTTTATTCACGGAATGTATGATCACTGTTTATTTCGGCCTAACATTTCGTCTCCGGCTACCGGAGACATATGCAGTGTCCGATTCGTCTGATTACACGGATGCGAAAAGTTCGGCCGGAGTACCAGCTACTATGGGCCATGACCTAATGGAACGGGAAATGATTTATCATTGTACAACCGGTCATGAAAGCCTCCATTTTATTGTTATCGAAAATTAAAAATATTGTTGATTTCTATTTATACAGAGTTGAACAGAATTCTACCGACAACGTTTCACAGGTGGTTCAGTCAGGTGTTTTGATACGAGTAACCCATGGTCCCCGTGAGTAATTATAGAATACTTTGTTGATAAGTTGGACAAATAGTAGGTCTTTTGGACAATGATAAGACGGGTTCTGATGGATTACAAAGAAAAATAAATCAAAATGATCACCAGAAGTAGTTATTGTAAAAATCATAAACTGTATTACAAACGAGTAGCCTATGTGTTAAGCCCTAAACCTCCATAAAAATTCTTGCATTATATGTATATAACTGGCTCTTCTATTGAAGTCATTTGTAAGAAAAGCATGATAGAATTTGTTGAAGAAGCTTTAGAATGTAATTCGGGCAAGAAAGACTTAGCAGTTACTGTAGCAGAAACATACCAAAACCGAGACTATTCTTCACTAATTGGAGTAACAATAGCAACAAGCGATGATAATGGCGAAGTTATAAACATTTCTGTGAAATATAAGTTTTGTAAATGTGTAAATTAACGTATAAATGATCCTGAAAAATCTTTTAGTTCAAATTATCATGGAGGTTAGCGGTGAAGTGGAAGTTGAGGGAGCAAAGGACATTTTATGCGATCTCTAGAGTTGTATGATGTGTGATATACAGAATACCTGGGAGATGGAGGGAGACACCAAATCTTTCAAGTCTCTGATCGAAGACAAGCCACATGGAGAAAACATCAGTATACAGAAATTAGAACGCGTTTTAAATGTCTAAAGAAAAGGATGGATATTAGGTTGAGAAAATTGAAAGTACTCTTACATGGCAAATCACTATGTGATAACAAAAAAATGGTGGAGTAAATATAATCACAGATGCCAACATTTTTTATATTCAGAAATATTGTAGACTAGCCATATGAAAAGATAACGGAAATATTCAAGGAAAGAAGAAATGAGTATGGGCTGTTTACTTCCACTAGCTATCAAGTAATGAAAACCCTCAGCATGGATTATGCTCTATTTCATGGTGTAAATTCCTGAAGGTCAAAGAAGTAAATGAATAATTCATTAATGCCAGTGAGGTAACTACTTATTATTATTATTATTATTATTATTATTATTATTATTATTACTATTATTATTATTATTATTGTTTAGGAATATTCCACAATACATTGTTTCTCCTTCAACCCAAAGTGATTTATCGCCAGAGGTTTCTGTGTAGAGCAACTTCTTCCCTCAAATATCTAGCTTCCATACATCTCTTCACTCCATCCATCCATCGTTCTCTAGGCCTATCTCTTCCACTTATTCCATTTTAGCTTTCCAATTAAGGATCTTCTTTGGTATTCTCTCTTCTTCCATTCTTATGAGGTGTCCATACCATTTCAAACGTTTTTCTTCTATTTTTCTGAATATGTTTTTTCAACTTGCATGATTTCCCTTATTGTGTTGTTTTTGACCTTATCCCTTCTTGAAATTCTTGTCGCCTTCAAAAATGCATTTATACTGCTAACAGCTTTTTGGCTTGTTTTCTACTTACCGTCCAGGTTTCGGACCCGAGTAATAAAATGTTTTGTAACAGAACTTGAAATATAGTTGTATTCGTTCTGTATATTATATTTATATTCCAAAGCACTGAGTCCAACATACCAATGGTTCTTCTTTCATGAGTTATTCTTCTTTCAATTTCTGTAGTTGGATTATCACTTTTATCTAAAAGAGATCCTAAATATTTACAATGTTTAACATTACGTATTCTTCCTAAATTACATTTTAGTTCATCTGTTGTATCCAATGGAAGATATTCTGTTTTATTATAATTTATCTGTAATCCCCAATTTTGTATTCTATCTCTAATTTCCTTAACACGAAAGATGCATAATCTGGATCCTGAGAAATCACCACCTGATCAACTGCGAACAGTAAATGGTGGAAGTAATAATTATCTTCTATTTGATTTCCCATACATTTGCAGTGTCTTAACCAATTCTTCGTACAATTATCAATATATATATATTGAACAACGTTGCTGATAAGCAACATCCTCGTAGTAGACCTTTAGATGTAAATTCCGTCCGGCATTCTTCTCTTTAGGTTTTTTAGCATTGTATATTTTTCAGTAGAATGAGGAGCTGGCCTATTGCTACAACCCCCAACCTGGAGGACCAGATAATTTGTAAACAAGGTTATCTTCCTCTAGCTTTTAGTGAATCATTACTGAACTACAAGGCAGTAGCTGTTAGTTTTGGTTCGCCTCGGGTATTTCATTTCCGCGACACCACCCATATCTGGGAAACATTCCCGTATCCACCACCCGATGGGGGACTAATAACCCCACACGGGTTATTATTATTAGTATTATTATTATCATTATTTAAATCTTTTAAACATATTAAATGAATGTAGAGCAATAACAGCAATGAAAAATGGAGTCTTATTGAACAGATATACAATCAGAAAAAAATAGTTCAGTAGTGAGAAGTACACAGTTTTCGGACGCTTTTGAAATCCAGAATGGGTTGAAGCAAGGAGATACACTACCTCCTCTACAATTTAATTTTGTACTAGAGCATGCCATTAAATCTTTAGAGAATGAGGAAGGCTTACAACTCAATGATATTAATAAGCTGTTAGTTTATGCTGATGATGTAGTACTATTTAGATTTAGATTTAGATTTATTTAGCCTGGTGGAGTTAAGGCCATGTAGCCTTCTCTTCCACTCACCAGGACAAACATATATTACACCAGAATATAACAATCACAATTAACTCTAATATTAAATACTAAATAAAAATTTGATCAAAAAGATAATATCTATTATATTACGATATAATGCAACCAGTTAATGTTAGTTAAAATTAAGACTAAACTAATAATAAAGTGTATACAAGCAAGACATATTAAATTGTCCCTGTCTAATGTTTATAAAAAACAAAGAAAAATAATTAGATAGAGAAAACTAATTTTACGTTTATACAATATTTAAAACAAAACAAAAGAAAATATTTGTTAATCTTAATATTATTTTCATAGACAATTAAATTTATTAATTGTTAAAAGAATACTAATCAGTGAGGTGTATAAGTTAGTTTGTTATTAAATAATTCTTTAATTTGTTTTTGAAGGATGTTATAGTTTGACAGTCTCTGACATAGGTCGGAAGGGAATTCCATATTTTGGTAAGTGAGACCGTAAAAGATAATGAATAATATACAGTGTGATGAGGAGGGATATAAAGGACAATGTGCTGATGGGTCAAGATTATGTGTGTCGGATAGTCTGATGAAGCGGCGTGATAAATAATTAGGCGATGATGTGTGAAGGATTTTATAGAGAAGGAATAGGGAATGGACAGTTCTACGATAATTGTTCCAGGGACGGTGTAACATGGTCAAATTTGCGAATACCACAAATAAAACGTGCGCAAGAATTATGAACACGTTGAAGTCTTTGAGTGTAAATAATATTTAATTCTGTAAAAAGAGTGTCACAATAATCAAAATGGGGCATTGCAAGTGTTTCTACTAACATTTCCCTAAGAGCGAATGGCAGACAATTTCTTACGCGATTTAATGAATGTATTATTGGCCGATAGCGAGGAGATACTAAAGGACAACACGCACACACTATTGAGTAACACTAAGAAATTAGGACTGGAAGTAAATATCAATAAAACTAAATATATGGTCACACATAGAAATTCATTTATATAATGGAAATGGACATCTAATGACAAATTAGGGAAATTTTGAGGAAGTGGCTGAATTCAAATACCTAGGAACAGTAATCACAAATAGGAATGAGATGCACAAAGAAATTAAACATAGGCTCAATTCTGGAAATGCGTGCTATTATGCATTGCAGAGACTCTTGATGTTCCAACTCCTTTCAAAAAACGTTAAACTGAAAATATAAAACTCTTATTCTACCAGTTATATTACATGGATGCGAAACATGGACTCTTACTTTAAGGGAGGAAAGGAGATTACAAGTATTTGAGAATAAAGTATTTAGGAAAATTTTTGGACCAAAGAGAGATGAACGAACAGGTGAATGGAGAAGACTTTATAACAATGAACTACATGGTCTTTAAGGGAAGCCAGATATAATAAGAACAGTAGACTGCGATGGGCAGGACATGTAGCACGTATGGGGAATGAAAGACTTGCATGGAAGCTTCTTGTAGGAAAGCCAGAGGGAAAACGCCCAGTTGGTGGACCAAGAATGAGGTGGGAGAATAACATTAACTATCCACCGAGAAAACGTTCCAGCGAGGATAAATATATTTGAAGATCTTGAAATTATAAAGGAAACAAACAACACCTCACTTCTCAATGAGAACGCACCCCAGTCAAACACAATTTTACGAGATCGTCAAAAAACAAGACAGTTGCTGCTACAAACAGTTGGAGTATACATCACCGTATACAACAACAACAAGTAACGGAAACTCAACCTGCAGAAGATGGAAGGTAACTTCCGAAAGCGCTCCAGTTAATTTTATATACAATATATTAACAAAGTTGAGGACGACGGCACCTACCAACAGGTACAATTTAATTTGTAACTTTCAATATTAACTATGATTTGAGGTAAGTAGATTATACAGGGAATGATTGGAAAGCATTAGCTCTGGATAGGAATGTATGGAGAGCTTATGTCCGTGCGGTCATGAACCTACGGGTTCGATAGTGCCAATGAGTAATTAAGTAAGTATAGTGAGAAGTACTGTCACGTATTGAATTGAAGTTTGGTAATTCAACAAAAAATTAGAACAAAGACTTACGTCGATGGGAATGGATTTCTTGAGGAGAGCAGCAAGATGTTCAAAATTCGAAAAAAAAAATCTGTCATACGAGTAAAAATGAATATTAAATATTCAATAGTAGATTATATAAGATACAAGCAATTGAATTGGTGTGGACATGTACGACGAATGCAAGAAGAAAGGTTACCCATAAAAAACATTGGAATGGTGTCCACCTGGAAGAATAAGGAAAGGAAGACCTCGAATCTCGTGGATGCAAGAAATAAGAACTGGGATGAGAACAAGAGGACTGGAGGAAATGGAGTGGATGGATAGAGACGAGTGGAGAAAGAAAATAAAACTTTAGGCACAGAAAGATGTATAAACATTGAAAATCTGTAAATAAATAAATTATATTATTATTATTACTATTATTATTAATATTGTTATTATTATTATTATTATTATTATTATTATTATTATTATTATTATTATTATTATTATTATTATTATTATTATAACATTCCTACATCAAAATTATGGAAAGTCTTAAAACTAAAAAAAATAAATCCAACACTGATTGAAGCGATTCAAAAACTATATTCAGAATCATATGTGCAAGTAAAAATGGGAAAGTACTTGTCTAAAGGTTTTCAAACAAATAAAGGATTACGACAGGGATGCTGTATATCTCCAACATTATATAAGATTTATACTGAAAAAGCTATTGAAGAATGGAAAAAGAAATGTAAACCGATGGGAATACCACTAGATGATAATTCAACAATATATACACTCCAGTTTGCAGATTGACCAATTGATATTGGCTCAAGAATTTGAAGATATAGAATACCTCACTAGAAAATTGATACAAGAATATAGTTTATGGGGTTTAAAGATCAAAATGGATAAATCTAGATATATGACAATAGGGGATCTTCCTCAAGATTTAATACTAGAAGAAAATTTAGGGACAATTAAACCCACTGAAAAATATAAGTATTTGGGAATTAAAATTACTAAATATGGAAAACAAGAAGCAGAGATAAGAAACAGGATAAATATAGGAAAGTATGCTATATCTGCCCTAAATGGAATAGTATGGGACAAACATATCTTCAAAGAAACAAAAAAAAAAACTATTTTTAATACAATAATCAGAAGCATTATTACCTATGGAGCTGATGTGTGGACTTTAAATGCACAAATAAAAAAAATTGCTCGCCACTGAAATGGACTACTGGAGACGTGCTGCAAGAATATCCAGGAAGGATAAAATCAGAAATGCATATATAAAAGAAAAAATGCAGGTACAATATTCAATATTAGATTTTATAAAGAAGAAACAATTAAATTGGTACGGACACATCAGAAGAATGGAAGAAGGAAGACTACCTAAGATAATCATGGATTGGGAACCACAGGGAAGGAAAAAGAAGGGTAGACCAACTATTACGTGCATTCAGGGAATCAATGAAGCTAAGAGGGAATGGGAAATAGATGAAGATATATGGATGAACAGACAGGAATGGAAAAATGTGTTGAAACAAATGTGTAGTTAACTGTGAACATGGGTACCGGAAAAATGTATATTCATTGTAAAAGCCGGAATAATAAAAAATAAAAAAAAATATTATTATTATTATTATTAATATTAATATGTATCGAAAATTTATTTTGAGGAAGTCAGGTAGAGTTTCAAAATTGGATAACAAAAAGTAGAAAAAAATGTAATAACTTACGGAAACAAAAATGAATGTCAAGAATTCGGTGTGTCAGATATAGGCAACTGAATTGGTGTAGTCATATAAGAAAAATGCATGAATAAATGTCATACGGAAGGTGTTGGAATAGTGCCACTAATATGTTTTCAATCTATATGAAGATACACTATTTATTTAATGGCTGAATTAAAACAGTATATACAAAATGTAAACTTGAATAATAAAAGTGAAGTCGTGCAAATGAGTGACCTCCGGTAACAAATACATTTCAAGGCCTAGAACGAAAGTAATTGTGCACTTGACATTGAGCGAGTTTTGACGTATCTCTTGATATTTGGATGAGGCAAGCTGGAGAAATAACATGGCTGTTACTACACTACGTGTGATAAGTACAAGTTTTGCCTCGGCTTAACTCTCTTCTCTAAATATGATTATTAATTCTAGAATAGCCGTCTCGTAACTAATAAACTGTACAAGAAATATTTGAGTCCAAGCCGAGATTTGGGTCGCAAATTTTTATGTTCACGGACAAACGCTCTTCCTCTAATATCTAAAGGCACGTACCGCAAGACTGCATTTAAATACTTTAAATATTACATTATCCACAATTATTGTAATAACTAATATTAATTGAATTAATTTATAATCCGTTTGGCCAGTTAAGAAAGTCTTCCTCGATTTATTTTCAAACTGCTCGTGACCAGGCAGCATATAACTGAGGTTTCAAAACTAATTAGCAACTAATAGAAAAAAAAATTCGTACTGCGAATAAAAAAAAACATTCACTGTAATATAGTAATATTAAATATTTATATTTAATTTGTACAATAATTTTATAACATTTATAAATAATATTATCCATCCATAGTAATTCTGCCCGAGGGCAGGTCTTTCACTGCAATCATAGCATCTTCATGCTATGCTTTGCTATGCTTTTGTAGCTTTACTAGGGAATTATAGGTGTGGTAGTTTCCAGTTGCTTTCCACACCGGTGAAGGATGATGATGATAATGATAAGGAAGATAATGATGGCCGGATGATTTTTGGGGACTGTTGGGCCCTAAGCTTTCTGACATTTGTCTTACAGGTGAGGAAAAACTCGGAAAAATACCTCACCCAGGAGCCTGTCCCGACCGGAAATCGAACTCGGGCCCGCTGCGTAACAAGGAAGCACGCTATCTCGAGACCGCAGCGGAGGACAAATAATATTATATAATTTTAAAAATTATTATACAAATTAAATATGAATATATAATATTACTGTAATCGAAATATAGTGAATGATTTTTTTCAAACCTCTCATCCATTTCCCACTTGTCCCACATATCCTCCTCATCGCAGTCTACAAGACTCAGTGTTATTATTTTATAATGTCCCATAAAAAAAACGTGTAGCTCACTATTATATAGGTTCCTCCATTCACCACTCTCTTATTTGTTGTCCAAAATTTTCCCTAAGCACTTTATTCTTAGATATTCATATTTTAACCTGCCTTAAAGTAAGAGACCGTGTTTCACATCCATACAATATAATTGGAAATTAAAATAAAAAATATTAATATAGGAACCTAATATATCAGTCTTCCTCAATTAAAATCGATTAATGTTTAAAAACTTCGTCAATTAGTTAAAATCATATATGCCTTCCAGAACATGTTACATCTTCGGAATGCCATTTTTTATATATTTTAGATTAACATTTGTTAGAGGAGTTGGAATGCTAAGAATCCCCGTAGTGCATGTTAGCATGAGTTTCCAGAGTTAGTCTATTTTCATTTTTTCTTTTTCTGCACGTCGTTTCTGTTTTTAATTATTGTTCCTAAGTAGGCATATTTGAATAATGTCACGACTTGAACATTTCTTTCATTTGGTTTCAATTGATCATTCCCATTTGAAAATATATTTCTGCATATGAATATATATTTTATTTAATTTATGTCTTACTTCCATATCCAGTTTCTAATTATGTTATTCAATGTGTGTATTGGCTTCTAGCATTCCCTCACTATGTTATCTATGCTCACTATCATCAATATAATGCTACATCATCAGCATATACTAACATATAATTAATGCCATTAAGTTTTGCTCTCTTTTCGTCCTCTGAAGATGTTATTGTGTGCTTCAGTATAAAATTAAATAGCTGAGGAGATAGTGTATCAGCTTTCTTTAACGATATTTAGATTTTAAAAGTATCTGAATACAGTTTCTCTGCTCCTTGCGCCATTTAAATGCATTCGAATAAGTCTAAATAGCTTCTTTTTTTTTTTTTTAGGAATTCTGAATTCTAGGAGGTTTCTGTACAACTTCTCCCTCTTAATTGAATCGTATAAGTTTTGAAGTCTATATTTATTTATTGTACGTACAATGCCATGAAAATACCATTTGATTTCTAGAATCTACTTTATAGGCTTACTTACTAAAAATCTGTTATATTGTGGACCTGTTTCTCTGAATTCACATTGACGACTACGATATTATGTTGTCAATATATGGAGTAAACCTGTATATTAATATATTTATTAGAATTTTGTACGAAAGTGAAGGCAATTAATTACCCCTATAATTATTACAATCGTTTTTATCTCCTTTTGTATAGATTGTTTCGATAATCGATTCTTTCCCTTAATTTTAAAAACCTCTTATTAAAAACGTACAAGGTATGCAAATGAGAAATTAGTATTAGAGGAGTGACCAGCTCCGTGGGCTAGTGGTCAGTGTTCCTCACTACTGTTCATGAGGTCCCGGGTTCGATTCCCGGTCAAACCCTAAGAATTTTTCCTTATAGGGAATTATTCCTGTGGTTGCCCATGATCTAGAATTTACGTTAAGAACTCTCCAGGCGTTTCATTATCATTCACCACTCATATCATCGGGGTAACGTAACTCCGCATTCCAGGTGCTACAACGTAAGAAATGGATTACAAATCTGCCAATGCCAGGGGAGAAAGCCAGAAATGTCATAAAAGACAACCTGGTGGCATTAGAAATAAAAACAAGTATTAGAGGAGTAGAGATTAAGGGAGGGATAAGTTAAGTATTGTGTGATCGTATGGTCATATGTCGAGAAACACTGATGTAGAGCTCTTTCCAATGTCTTTGTGGTGTAAAAGTAGCCGAGATGACTGATTTGCCACGGAGAGTGGTTTTGTGTGGTACCAGGTTGCCTGGACAGCTCATCTCCAAATAACGTAACAGCAAGCTCGTTATCATGGCGTGTTGGTGGTGATAGCTCACAATAGACAACCTTACCAAGCATGACGACGACACCCATCCCAGCGCGTACATAATAGAGCACGGGAGGTGTGTTCATAATTAGGATAACCAATTCACCTTTGCAAACTAAGGGTGGACCCTGGAAACTTCACAATCATTATTATCAGTTATTGTAATGATATTTGTACCAACTATTAATTTGTCCCGGAGGTCTGGGAATATGACTATCTCAGAGCGTAAAAGTTCTGCGCAACTCATGTGCGCGATTCTTCACAACTGTATTTTTACGGCTCTTTCGACCTACATCTTTCTTTCGTCTGGCTTATTGTCTTTGATCTGCCCACCATGGATGATAATTTGGCAGCAATGTTACCTCCGGGATAACTCTCAGATTCATTTTAGCATGGAAGCCAGAGAGAAGAGGATTAGAATCGTTTTCTGTACCGTTTGATTAAAGCAAAAGTTTAGAATAAACACTTTACATTAATTTTATTTCACTACAAATATTCCGAACAGGCAGTGCGCAACTTTTATATTCCATTGAAGTGTGTATGTTTGAAGTTTAGTCAACTAAATGTCATTAGAAGGAGAGGTTTCATTTCTACTGATTATAACAATATATATATATATATATATATATATATATATATAATGTTCACCGAGGTAGCGTGCTGCCTTGTCACGCAGCGGGCCCGGGTTCGATTCCCGGTCGGGGCAGGCTCCTGGGTGAGGTATTTTCGGAGTTATTCCTCACCTGTAAGACAAATGTCAGGATGCTTAGGGCCCAACGGTCCCCGAAAATCATCCGGCCATCATCATCATCCTTATCATCGCCATACTTCACCGGTGTTGAAAGCAACGAGAAGCTACCACACCTATAATTCCCTAGTAAAGCTGCAAAGCATAGCATGGAAATGCTATGATTACAGTGAAAGACCTGCCCTCGGGCAGAATATTACTATGGATATATATATAAACCTAGAGGAAAGTTGTGATGTGACCATTGTTCGAGTAGTTAGTGACTATAACACTGGTCAATATGATTTTTATCTCATGAGTACCAATAGTTGTACTTAATGCAGTTTTTTTATCGTGTTTTCAAATATGTATTCGAAATTTCTCCATCACCCACAGTTTCTTATTTCAATTTCAATTAATGGATTTAAATAATTATTTTGTTAATAAACCTAGATTTCTTCCCGGAAAATCTTGGCGCAGTGAGCGATGAGAACGGAGAACACTTTCATCAGGAGATTTCAGCTATGGAAAATAGATATCAAGGCAAATGGAATCTTAATATGCTGGCCGATTATTGTTGGATCATCAAGAGGGATGCTCCACAGGCGAAATATATCAGTAAATCGTAATTTCTTACTTTCTAGGTGAGTCCGATTGTTCGAATATTGTGTAGTTACGAATGTATAAAATGTATTAAAAAGTGTTTGAAATTATAATAAATGCCTGTCTCTCGGAAACACAGCTTGATGAAAAAAAAACTGATATCATATTTGAATTCAGGAGAAACAATGCTATCAGAATCACATATTTTTCTTTCTGAGACAAAAAAAGCTTCTTTTTTGTTGCTCAGTGTAATCAGAACATTTGAACATTGTACATGTATAGGCCAAAAAAGAAATCCCTGTAGCACAGAAAATAGTCTGGAAAACTGTCTTACATGAAGTTTGATATATTTGTACACTGACGTCGATATTCAATACTAAATAATAATCATATTAGGTTACCGAATTTCGAAGAAATGTACTTATTGAGGTTGTTCTTATTAAAATATGTTTGATTTTTTAATTAAATGTTCATCATCTATAAGACACAAAAAAAAATACCATGAAAATATTTCTGTCAACGTTCTGGATATCTAAAATTGCAAAATAACATACTTAAAAAACTTTCGAATATGTATTATTCAGTATTTTTTGACCCATATTGAATTGCAAACTAAAAGGAATCGTTCACAGTCAAGGAGTAGAAAAGGAACAGCAAATCATAGCCAGTATTGTTTAGTGCACTTGCTGTTCACCTTCATTGCAATCAGAGAAATCAGTCTGACAAGGTTGACATTGTACGGTCTCAGATTATTTTTATTCTATGACGCTAAACATTTTTAGTTTCATGTTGCATTACAAGGGGTGACCTTACTTGTACCGCTAACAATAAATATAACATGGTACGTATTTCCTTATTTTAATTCTTATAAGACTGACAAATAGGTGTATATATATATGTATGTATGTATGTATGTATGTATGTATGTATGTATGTATGTATGTATGTATGTATGTATGTATGTATGTATGTATGTATGTATGTATGTATGTATGTATGTATGTATGCAATGTATGCATTGTATGCATTGTATGCATTGTATGTATGTATTGTATGTATGTATTGTATGTATGTATTGTATGTATGTATTGTATGTATGTATTGTATGTATGTATTGTATGTATGTATTGTATGTATGTATTGTATGTATGTATTGTATGTATGTATGTATTGTATGTATGTATTGTATGTATGTATGTATGTATGTATGTATGTATGTATGTATGTATGTATGTATGTATGTATGTAACTTCTAATATATGGTCTAAGACATCTTGAATTTCATTAAAATTAAGAGAGAAGCCTCCTTCATCAACTACATTTGCAGAAAGAACTCCTTTATTTAAAATATTTTTTTAGTTGATAAAATACTTTGTCCTATTTGAAGTGCTTCCATAAACCATGAAGTTCTATTTTTATATTATATTCTCTTCAAATTTTCCATTAATCTTGGTTATTGGATCGATGCGTATCCTTTTAAAAAAACTCCATGGCGCGAATGGCCTTGGTGGTTCTTGGCCTATCAGATGGAAACTGGCCTCACATCCATAAGTGTTAATCACTGAGGTGGACGATCTTCTAGCTACTGTAGTGCTACATGTGGTCAGCATGCCCTGTCCACAACCGTTATAGCTGATTTCCTCAACCTGGAGCTGCTATTTATTTTAGCCACCTAAATTCCTCATTATGCTTGTCTCATAGTGGACAAAATCCCAAGAAAAAGTATCTTCCCTATGGGGACTCGAACCAGCGCAGTTCTGAATCAAGATATGATTCTTTAAACCGCTCGGCTACAGCGTCAATTTTATTCAATCATTAAGTAGTGAAATTTGATTTTACATACTGACTCTTTCTCCTTTTTTTTTTTTTTTTTTTTTGCGCCAATATCATTTCATTCCTCGACCTGCGAGAAGACTGTTATTTCTCTTAGGTTGCTTTTTCCGAAAGATCCTTTACCTTCGTTACTTTCTGAATGTTTCCCAACATTTAATGCTGCTACTATGAACACAAGTGAAAACACAGCTTTGAAAAGGCCGAATGAAATAGTAGTTGTCGCTTGCTGTAAAATGGCCCTACGTGGAGACAGTATTTTGCGAGACACAATATATGAATCTTAGTTTGTTTTCTTATCCTCATCTCGTTACTTCTTATTTCAAATACGTAGCTACTTGTCAGCTTTCTCGACAAGTCTTAGTGAATTCCGTTCTAGCCCTAGCACCACAACGTGGGGTCACGGGTGACCCGGCGAATACTAATTTCATTCTGCACTTGAAATGCCAAGGCAAAGAAAGCTGTCGTTTCTAGTACCTTCGGTGGGTGATGAGTTCTTAGAAGTAATGTTTGTATTATTTTGTCCTCCTATTTAGATTTATAGTCTATTGGGTCACATATGGCCCCACATTGTGGTTAATGTGTATAATATTAACTTTTTATAGGAGAGTGATCTATAGGGAAAATTAAACAGTTGTGGCGGAGTATAAATGCCGATTGATTAAAAAAAACTGCATGCATGTTGGAAGCAGATAAATAGTGTAGAAGAGGGGAATTTTCAGATCTTGACAAATTATTGAGTGAGGATGAGAATGGTACTGAGTCAGAGGTGGAGATGAAGACGGATTTGATGCACATTCAGATGGGGAATCTGAGGATATATTAAATACTAGTAAGAAATTCATTTATGGCTGAAATGGAAGTAAATGGCTCACTAAACCTTTTCATGCTAAGACAAGCAGGAAGCTTCAGAAAAATACAGTGATTCAATTTCCTTGGTCGAAAAGTGTAGCTAGAAATAGAGAAAAAATCGACAACGAAAAAATATATTTGCTTTTTATTCTTCCCTGATTCTAGTGTGGAGAAAATTGTAGCTCACACAAACGAAGAAATAGAGAGGCATTACCTAATTCTGACTAACAAGGCTGAAATACCTGTCTTGATTGATTTGTTATATTTAGCCGGTTCTCTTCTACAATGGAACGAAGAGAGGAGTTGATCAGTTTGATTAGCTTTCTCAATCAATGACTGCAGCTAGAAGATAGCCTTTACCAATTTTCCATGGGATGTTGGATGCAGCAACAATTAATCCATATGTAATATTTAGATGCAATTCTAAACATAGAAAATTAATAAAGTGCTCAGACGTTCTAAAAATATTGTCCTAGGACTATGTGAAGAATATATGAGGCTCAGAATAGTCAAAGAGACTTCCAAGGCAAGTAAGGAACAACATTCGCTAAGTTCGGTTGTGGAGTGGAGCAAACTCAAATCACAGAACCAACTGAACGATGTGCTTTATGTCCTCGAAGCAATACCGGAAAAGTGTAGCATGTTGCTGTGTCTTCTCAAGAAGTCTGTGTGCAGGACACAGAAATAGTATTTGTGAAGATTTCAAGCAGTAAGTCATGAATTGCACGAAGTACAAAAATGTGTAATATAAAAAATGAGAAAAATTGTATTTTGTGTACAACAGAACTGAGTTGAAAATAATGTTTGATATTAACATTTTTCATTTTCGTTCTATGTCTATCCATTGCCACATAAATAATGTGAAAAAGTAAGCAACAAACTGTAAAAAAATGAATAGAAAGTGTTTAATATCGAAACAATTTAAAAAAAACGTTCTTAATTAAAGTGCCCTATAAATCATATCGTTTCACATTGCGATTAATTTATCTTTCTTTTTTTCAAACTTTTTGTATACAGATATAAGATGTTTGTTTATGTTAAGTTTAATAAAAATAATTCAATGTCTTAAAATAATTGTTTAATATAGGGTCATGGGTGACCCCATGTTGTGGTTTTCGCTACAAGATGTGCACGTTGTGGTTATAGGGCTAGATAATAAATAAATTAATAATACTTTGTAAGCTTATAACCTGACAATGAACGTGCGATACCTGATATGTCTTACTTCAATCGCTACACCACAACATCGATTACTATTGTAACTTCTACCACACTATTGCTACTATTACTACTAACATTACTAACACTATTTCTGCTGCAGCTACTACTACTACAACAAGTACTACCAATTATACCAACACTATACTGCTACTGCCAGTAGTATTGCCAATAATAATAATAATAATAATAATAATAATAATAATAATAATAATAATAATAATAATAATAATAATAATAATAATAAATTTGCTGATGATCAGCTACTGATGGCAGAATATTACGAAGACTTAGAGTACATGACTACATGACAAGAAAACCGAAGGAGGAATATGAATATGGGGATTAAAGATAATTTTGAACAAAACAAATAAATGGTAATAAGGGATAAATCAAAGGATCTGATTTTATAAGACGAACATAGGAAAATAAAAGCATGTGACGAATTTGTATATGTGGGTACAAACATTAGTGCAGATGGAAGCCATGAAGCTGAATTTAATGACAGGATAAATAAGGACAAATCAGTAATATCAAAATTAATTTTTTATGGGTTAAGAATATAAGTTCTATAACAAAACAAACAATTCCAATACAATAACAAGTACAATAGCAGACGGTGCAGAAACACGGGAATTAAAATCTAGAACAGTAAGTAAATTAAATTCTGCAGAATGGATTTTTGGAGGCGTTCAGCTGGAATTCCTAGAAGATATTTAATAAGAAACAGCACAATTAAACAAAAGATGAACGTTCAAACTTCAATTGTGAATTTCATAAAAATTCAAACAATTAAAATGGTATGGTCATGTAGAAATAATGGCAGAAGGCAGATTCCCAAGAAGAACACTAGTGGATGAAGAAAAGGATGGTCAAAAATAATGTGGATTGATGGTGTTTTGAGCAGCATGAGGGAAAGAGGATTGGACGATGGGGATTGGAACGACAGAGAGATGTGGAGAAGCATGCCAGTAGATTAATTGAGCGCAGGAAGATGTTGTGAAACATTGTGAAACCTGCTAAATTAACTAACTAACCAACTCAGTGGCACTATCGAACCCGTAGATTCATGACTGCGCGGACATAAGGTCTCCATACATCCCTATCCACAGCTAATGTTTTCCAATCATTCCCTGTATAATCTACAAATCATGGATAATGTTATTTTCCCACCTCATATTGGTCTACCAACTGGGTGTTTTCCCTCTGGTTTTCCTACAAGAAGCTTCCGTTCACGCCTTTCATTCCCCAGTCGTGCCACATGTCCTGCTGTCTACGAGACTTAACTGTTCTTATTATATCTGGCTTCCTGTAAAGACCATGTAGTTCACTGTTATCTAGTCTCCTCCATTCACCTGTCTAATCATTTCTCTTTGGTCGAAAAATGTTCCTAAGAACTTCATTCTCAAAGAAACCTGCTAAATAAATAGACAAATAAACAATGATAATATACATGATACGTATATTATAATGTAATGATTTATTATTATTAACGATTAATATGATATGTACAATCGGACAACAATAGAAGTAAACAAGTTATGAGAAGATAAGGGAAATTGGCAAAAGTCACAGGCCGGCCAGCTGAGATAGTAAGAAATGGAAGACTGCGCTATAGACTTTATAAAAACATGCGCTTACTTTATTATTAATAATGACATTTTCTACTAAATATACCACCAGTTTCACTTCGAGCAAAACAATAATATCAGTACTTTTAAAATTCATGGTAAAACACCGTTGAGATAACACTTTACTTGTCGAAGATGGCACATGTTCCTGAAAGGCCTACATGATTTAAATGTTTGACGAAGTTTTTAAATAGAAGTATGCTTTACTTGAGGACAACTGACAGATATGGATTTTAAAATTTTAACATTTTATATAAAATAATAATAATAATAACAATAACAATAATAACATATCTTGTGGGCACTTTACTCGCTATCACTTTTAGAATCTGTGCATGACGGACCAACAACAGCAATAAGAATTCTTGAAGTTCTTCCCTCATCATCTTCAGTATCCGAAAATGCACTACTTTCGATATCGGCCGTGTCCGAATTGTCATATCCAGTGTTTTATAACAATTTCTTCCATTCTCTCATCCAGTAAACCTGTATTCTGAAATATTCTTCTTCTCTTTCTCTTAAGTGATTACATATTTTCTTTCACTCAAGTTATGTAAGAGTCGTAACTTTCTCAGCCATTTGAATTAGGTCCTTGATTTTAAAAGTGACTTTTTTCAGCTATCCATTTCTTGTCTTTAACCTATATGGTTTCTTCTGGGTTCATTTCGGAGTGGCAAGAGGGTAACCACCGATGTACACTATGCGAATGTTCTGGTAGAAATGGGTTTATTTTATAAATTCGGCGTGTAGATTTATTTACTTTAATTAAATTATATAAAACAGGTTTCAGTAAGTTATCCACGAAATCAATGCCTTTCTGACATAGTCAGGTCTTCATGACATTTATAGTGGAACTGGAATTTGGAAATACATTAAATTGGTTATTGTGATAAGGAACGTTGTCAATTACGAGGATTGAGTTTGGGGGTAGATTAAGTATTTGTTTTTCTCTAATCAATTTCTCATAATTCTTATAATATTCATAGTCTCATGGTAATCATTGCATTTCTGGTCTGATTTAAATATTACCTACCCATTTGGTACAAAGCCTTGCTCGCCGCCAGCTTAGTGATTCATTTATTTCCTTTGGAAATCGGAGTGAAAAGGTCTTGAAGTGTATCGTCACTCCAAGCAAATAGTGTTGAATGGGGGGAGTAAATATATGTTTAATCCTGTAGATGATAGGACATTCTTTTGGCTGTACTGTTTGATTGCATCCTGTGGACACCGATTTTGTTCTATTCAATCAAAACGTATGTAGTGTTCCTATTTTTTTAAAAATTTGAATACAATGTCTTGAGTAACTTACTGGATGACCATATTTATTGAAGATTGTAATGTACACTTCATTATTTTCAAAGTTGATCTCTCTTTTTCTATCAAGTAAAAATCATTTACTATATGACAACGATGTCTTCATTAAACTTATCCAAAGCTGCTTTTCTTGACTTCCTTGTCTACCTTTTATGTGGCGTAGAAACCGATGCAGATATGCCTGATTCGATGACTATTCATTCATTTTTATTTAATTGAATAAACATACAACAGTTTTATATGATTTTCATATTTATTACAATATAAATTTGTAACAGCTCTTTCGGTACTTGTACCTTCATCAGACATGATTACAAATGAATAAATTTTGTTATTATATATAAACTCCAGTACATAACAACTGTAACTATGCAACTGAATGTAAATAAACATTTTTATAAACAATCTCTATTATAAATTTAAAAGAGGCAATTCATTTACATCTAGTTGGGAATTTAATAACAGCCTATTGCTATTCTTCAATTTATTTATCTGTACAATTTCTAAAATATATAATTTTTTCCTTTTGTCACAAAAATGTAAAACTTTAAAATTTGAATCAAAACAATGATCTATTGGAGTAGATGGTTTAGCATACCATGCTAGTATGCGATTATTCTTTTGATTAAAATTTTAAAGTTTTACATTTTTGTGACAAAAGGAAAAAATTAGATCGAATTGATTCAAATTTTAAAGTTTTACATGTTTGTGACAAAGGAAAAAAAATAGATCTTTTAGAATTGTAGAGATAAATAAATTGAAGAATAACAATATGCTGTTAAATTCCCAACTAGATTTAAATGAATTGCCTCTTTTAAATTTATAATAGAGATTGTTTATAAAATGTTTGTTTACATTCAGTTGCATAGTTACAGTTGTTATATACTGGAGTTTATATATAATAACAAAATTTATTCAATTGTAATCATGTCTGAAGAAAGTACACAGTATCGAAACAGCTGTTACAAATTTATATTGCAATAAATATGAAAACCATATAAAACTTTAAGTTTTATTTTTATGTAATTAAATACATATGAATTTTCATCAAGTAAACGACAAATCAATTGATCATTCATTTTTTACCCTGCGTACAGTAGGCCCTACTTAATAATAAACCAGTTGGCTCCGCTACTCTTTCTTGGACACATTTTAGTTTAATAGGAGCTCCTGACTCGCTTTTCTTAACATGAATTTGTAAATATTTCACGAGATTGGCTGTGCGCTAGTTTACTTTGGGTAGCGGGCATTTTGATACATTGGTTTAATTTTCCTCCGCTGCTGTAATAGTATTAATACCACGCTGCATTTTCGCGATCCGTAACCAACTTCTGCTAAACTGCACATCCACACAGAACCCTGGCACGTAAAGAATAGACTCACCCATTCTACGGCGCATCCTGTTTACTCCATTCACCTCTATCTGTTCTATTATCCAACACAGTGGAACATTAACCTGCTTCGTTTGTGGATGATTTGCGTACTAATGCCGTGTCATCCCGCGTACACTCGCCTCATGTCAGTTTGTGGCGTCGAGGAGAACAGTTATTGCTCTAAGCAAGCTGGGCCAGTGCTTCACTTGTTATTTGTTCCAGAATATACATGGTTAGTATGTACGTCCATGCGACGCAGCAACAGTGCTGCTATGACTAGAGGTAAACGTTCCGCTGTGTCGTATAATCTCTGTATGTGGACTATTGATAACGAAACTTCACAAATGCTTATACTATTCCTGACGTATTGCGGGCAGCTCAGGACAAATATGGACGACAAATTAAAAAATACTAATTCCACATATGTTGTTAGGTGTAATACACGCAATGCTCCATTTTCTTGTAAGAATAAACTAACAACCGAAGCATTAAGAGAGAAGACAAGATTAAGAATATTTGAGAATAAAGTTCTTAGGAAACTTTTTTGGAACGAAGAGAGGTGAACAGACAAGTGATTGGAGAAGACTTTATAACAGTGAGCTACATGATGTTCATGGAAATCGGACATAATAATACGTCATATATTTAAATCTCGTAGAATAGGATGGATAAGAAATGTGGCTCGAATAGTGAATGAGAGTGGTGCATTTGAAACTTCTTGTAAGAATACCAGAGGGAAAGCGCCTAAAGGGCACATGAAGTTATATACGTGAATAACATTAACCATGATTTGAGGGGGTGAATTATATAGGGAATGATTACAAAACATTAGTTCAAAATACGGATGTATAAAAGCAAATGTCTGTGTAGTCATGAACCTCCGGGTTCGATAGAGCAAGTGAGTTATTTACTCATGTTTTTATAAACTATCATTCAACAGCTAAGGTAATGGAGATGGTGATGATAATGTTGATGTACTGAAAAGTATATCACCAGTAAAAATAAAGTTAAGTAATTGAACATGAAATCGACATGTTTCTTGGCTAATACTTGAGTGTCTCGTTGTTCGTGTACATCTCTGATTATTCGTAAATTCCAATAAAGAAGTGTGAACATGGTTGTAAGCCAACAATGTTGTTGCTTATCTTTCCGCAATCTCAATACACCTGTCTGAGCTACAACATCTTGGACACGTCGCAGTTGAGACATCTCTACGGCACTTGGATCATTATCCTTTTTAGATCAACTTCTCAATTTTCTGCTCGGTCTAGCCTACGAAGAAATGTTAGTAGCCGAAGCATCACGCTCACGTACGACTTAATTTATTAAAAAAATCTAGCAAATACACGGCGTGCGCTGTTGCGCCTAAATAAATTAAATGTGTTTTATGTTAGTTGAAAAAGTAAAAAGAAAAATAACTATAAATTATATTATGTGGCACGAATGGGGAATGACAGACGTCGAAGGAAAGCTTCTTGTAGGAAAACCAGAGGGAAAACGCCCAGTTGGTATACCAAGAATGATGTGGGAGAATAATATTAACTATGATTTTAGGGAAGTAGATTATACAGGGAATGATTCGAAAACATTAGCTCAGGATAGGGATGTATGGAGAGCTTATGTCCGCGCTTCCATGAACCTACGGATACGATAGTGCCAGTTAGTTAGTTAGTTAGTTAGTTATTATATCGCAATTATTTTTAGATATCCCGTGCTGATTATCCGGCGTTGCTCGGGAATCTACTTATCCCGATCTTCTTGGCATCAATGAGCTGAAAGACGAAAATGGTTATTGTGAGTTATCCAAAAAAGATAGACACGTGCTCTCCTGGACTTTCTTTGTACATTTTTTTGTTTTCAATTCTGTGTAGGCTACATTAACTTGGTGTGTTTGTTATGGTTTGAGCATCGTAAGTCATTTAAGCGTCAAAAAAGCGAATTTTTTTAGTACGCCGATTTTTTTTTAGCTCCGGCCCTACAATACGTAGGATAATATGTTACGAATATATTAACTGTCCTGGAAAAATTCTCTAAATTATGTAAAAAACCCTATTCAAATCGGTCAAGTAGTTCTTGAGTTCATAAAAGACAGACTAACACTCATTTTATATGTAAACGTAAACTGTAGAAAAGTCTTCCTTATTTTCTTCGATTGTTAAATTTTGTTCTGAAAACAAATTAAGATATAAACAGTGTGCAAATATACGAGTAGACAAACTATTTTGAGATTAGAGTAGCTACAAGTAACAAAATAAAAAACGGTAATATTTTTGTTTTCTAAAAAGGAAAATATGTTTTACTCGAATGTTTTTGAAATGGGGGAATACATGTTTTCAATAAAAAAATTATGGTAATACAACTGCACTAATTGTAATTTTCCTGTCATATCACCTACAGTAGCCTATGGCAGTTTACTACATAGCATTACTTACTTAGGTAAGTGAGACAATGGACATTAAGGCAGCTGAACTCAAAAACCATAGGAAACAACAGTTATTAGTGCATATACTTATGCTGATGATGGAAGCGGGGTTTTAAAAGACCTACAGTTCTTAAAAGTAAAAAAAAATATTATCCTAATTGAGGACGACGGCACCTGTAAGGTATATGTGACATTAAAATGACAAAATGATAAGTAAACTTTCCACCATTTCATCCTGCGTAAAAAAAAAAACTCAAGAGCCCAACTCCAAATACAAGTTTTATGCTGCTGAGTTGAAATTTAATTGTAAATACGAATCGGTTACTATCAATCCAAAATTATTTCTCATAAATAAATAAATAAATAAATAAATATATATATATATATATATATATATATATATATATACAAACATTGAGAAAACTAAATACCTGGGTATAGGAAAAGAAATGGAAAATATAAATTTCAACAATGGAGAAGAACTAGAACCTAGTATTGAATGCACTTATTTAGGAACAAAATTAGACCATTCAGGCGATAACACAGTGGAAATTAAAAATAGAATCGAACAAAACAAGCAATGAATGCTTTAAACTCTGTTTGATGGAGCAAAAATATTACAAAAAATAGAAAATTACAAATATATCAAACCATAATTCAGAGCATTTTAACATATCGTGCTGAAGTCTGGCAAATTCCTTCCAGGGAAATGAAAAGACTTTTAAGTACAGAAATGGATGTTTTGAGAAGATCAGCTGGAAAATCTAGAATGGATAGAATACGAAATAAAGAAATAAGGGAAATTATGGGTGTACAAGAGGAGCCGGACATCATAGACATTATAGAAAAGAAAAGATTTCAGTGGTATGGTCATGTCAAAAGAATGCCAGAGCAAAAATTTCCAAAAATGTTATGGAATGGATCCCAATGGAAAGGAGGAAGAGAGGAAGACCGAAGAAAACTTGGATAGAAGGGGTACAAGCAGCTATGGATATCAGAGGAATGGAGGAAGATCAATGGATGGACAGAGAGGAATGGCGTTTGGTTTCCGGAAGACGGCGGCAGCTGCCATGATACCGGAACTTTTTGTTGTATTTTCCGATATTTAAAAACTGCATAAATATGACAAATTATATAATTTATACTCCACATACAGCATTTTTATAAATGCAGTTAAAATAAATGTATCTGGTTGTAGGTGGATTACAATGAGCAATTTGAGTCAGGAAACGTAAGAATCCAGAAGAAAAAAATGTGAGTCCCAGAAAAAAAAGACATTTCAGTAATTAGTTGTTAAATATTTGATACATATAATCCAGTGATATTAATAATAATTAGGGATATCAAGTGTTTATGGGCTGGCTTCTTTCTTTATAAATGTTTGGATAACCCCAAATTATACTAAGAATCAATATATGTTATATAAAAATAATTAATATATTATTTGTTTTTATAGTAATATAAGCACCTTTTTATATCAGTCTTCCTCAATTTAAATGGATTTGTTAAAAAAGTTAGTTAATTATTTAAAACCATGTAGGCCTTTTGAGAAACTTTTCCATCTTCGCCATATCATTTGTTATGGGCTATTACCAAATTTTATATTTTACAGAATATATAAAATTCTGAAAAAGCATGATCAATTTAAAACTGATATATATGCGTTTCAAATGGGAACAACTGCAAAATTGACAACTCTAAAACCCAATTAATTTTCTTACAGCACCTGGAAAACAGTGGCTGTGGGTGGATAGATACATTATATATATAGGCCTATAACTTATAACGAATTTTCCTAAACCACAGTAGTTTCTCCTTTAACCCAATATAATTTTGCCTTCCAATAATTTTTGTCTTGCGCATTTTCTTGTGTCAAATCCATTCTATTCATGCTCCTCCTGCTCCCATCCATCCATTTTTCCTATTATTTTTCCTCCTCTCCTCCTGACTTCAACATTCCATCCAAAAATATTTTTTCGGGATTGTCTTCTCACATACTTTCACTGAAATTCCGTTCTGCAATCACCTCAAGAATATTCTTATCCACTTTCATTATGTCTACAATTTTTTGAAATCTAATTTTATTCAGTATTCATTTTCTTCCCGTTCTAGGCCAATAGCCCATTTTTACAACCAATAATTTATTTTCAGTGGCCGATGTCCAAAATTCAGCTCCATGTAACTTTACACTATGGACGAAAGAATTATAAATTATTATTTTTGTTATTTACATTCCGTGAAAAATGTTGGTGTATATTTCGACCAAAATCTTAATTGGCAGGTTCATTTAAGAGAAACTTGTAAAAAATATATTCAATCTAAATCTTAATTGGCAGGTTCATTTAAGAGAAACTTGTAAAAAATATATTCAATCTAAATCTTAATTGGCAGGTTCATTTAAGAGAAACTTGTAAAAAATATATTCAATCTAAATCTTAATTGGCAGGTTCATTTAAGAGAAACTTGTAAAAAATATATTCAATCTAAATCTTAATTGGCAGGTTCATTTAAGAGAAACTTGTAAAAAATATATTCAATCTAAATCTTAATTGGCAGGTTCATTTAAGAGAAACTTGTAAAAAATATATTCAATCTAAATCTTAATTGGCAGGTTCATTTAAGAGAAACTTGTAAAAATATATTCAATCTAAATCTTAATTGGCAGGTTCATTTAAGAGAAACTTGTAAAAAATATATTCAATCTAAATCTTAATTGGCAGGTTCATTTAAGAGAAACTTGTAAAAAATATATTCAATCTAAATCTTAATTGGCAGGTTCATTTAAGAGAAACTTGTAAAAAATATATTCAATCTAAATCTTAATTGGCAGGTTCATTTAAGAGAAACTTGTAAAAAATATATTCAATCTAAATCTTAATTGGCAGGTTCATTTAAGAGAAACTTGTAAAAAATATATTCAATCTAAATCTTAATTGGCAGGTTCATTTAAGAGAAACTTGTAAAAAATATATTCAATCTAAATCTTAATTGGCAGGTTCATTTAAGAGAAACTTGTAAAAAATATATTCAATCTAAATCTTAATTGGCAGGTTCATTTAAGAGAAACTTGTAAAAAATATATTCAATCTAAATCTTAATTGGCAGGTTCATTTAAGAGAAACTTGTAAAAAATATATTCAATCTAAATCTTAATTGGCAGGTTCATTTAAGAGAAACTTGTAAAAAATATATTCAATCTAAATCTTAATTGGCAGGTTCATTTAAGAGAAACTTGTAAAAAATATATTCAATCTAAATCTTAATTGGCAGGTTCATTTAAGAGAAACTTGTAAAAAATATATTCAATCTAAATCTTAATTGGCAGGTTCATTTAAGAGAAACTTGTAAAAAATATATTCAATCTAAATCTTAATTGGCAGGTTCATTTAAGAGAAACTTGTAAAAAATATATTCAATCTTCCATTCCCTAAAACATTTAAAAAAATTCCTTCCTTCTTCATTGAAAAAAGTGCTTGTCTCAACTTTGATTATGCCGCATTTCGATTATTGTGACTTACTCTTAACTGACATGAATATTACATTCGGACAAACACTTCAAGAGTTCATAATGCCTGTGTACGTTATACATGCAACCTACGTAAATCAGACCACATAACTCCAGTATTTGAAATGTTGTCTTGGTTCCAATTGGAAGACAGGCGAAATATACATTCCCTCTGCTTCTTATACAACACTTTGTCCATCTCATCACCCCTTTATATTTCTATTCGCTTTCATTCGCTATCCTCCCACCACAACTTAAACACACGATCGAGAGAAAATTTAACTCCAGCTGTTCCTGTGCATCGAACATCTCACTATTCCTCATCCTTCCTTGTTTCAGCCACACGACTCTGGAATTCCCTCCCCTCGTACATCAAGGACTGCCCGACTGAAAAACAGTTTAAAAACATACTCACTTCATATTTCCTTAGACAATATAATATATAACCCTGTTCCGTGTAGGCCTATACTTTTTTTTGTTTCTTTATATTTTAAACTTTCATTACCAAGCCGTTTACTTAATCTAATTATATGTTATTATTTTTGTCATTATCATTATTATCATTTTCATTATCATTATTATCATTATTATTATTATTATTAATATTTCTCTTTCTTACCCTTGTCAAATTTATATTGTGTAGTTTATATCTATTATGTATCAACCATAATTCTTACTGTATGTAAGGCCTATAATTTAATCCTGGTGAAGTGGAAGAGAAACCCTTATGGACTTAACTCCATCAGGTAAAATAAATAAATAAATAAAATAAATATTCTCGCTTCAAAGAACTGAATTCAGCATATAAATTATTTTTTACCTGCATGTATACATAAAATCATTGCCATTATTTTGGTTCTTCATACATATTGGTTGTACATATTATTCATACATAGGCCTATATGCAATTTGTTTTAAAATGTAATATAATCCAATAATAATAATCATGTTGAAATTATTATTGTGATGATAGTAATTATGGTATTGATAATAACAATATTATTATTAATATCAGTTTTAGAAATATTAATGATAGGCTACTCCCGCGACATAGTCGAACGGTTTAAGGTATCATCACTTGATACAGAGCATCGGGACTTGCGCTGGTTCGGGATCTATTGGGGAAGAAATTTTATCATGGAATTTCGGATAGTATGGGACAGATGTCCATTCAGAATCGTGAAGAATTTCCATAGCTGCTCTAAGTTAAGAAAATCAGTTATAAGTACCGAGGGAACCGATATGCTGATTACATGTCGCTCCTAAACTGGCTAGATGATCGTCCACATGTTTATCTGGGGCCAGCAGCTGTCTGTGGTCTACGCTTGCCGCGCCATGGAGTTTTTATAACAATGATGATGATGATAATATTAATGATACAAACCTTTTAATTCTATATCATAGTTAAAACTTTGACCTTGTAGGTAGGTTTACATGCCCAACATTACTCTGGTCTTGCAGTGGCACAACCTGTCGAGAGAGGGATTTTAAACTTTGGATCACAAACATAGGCCTACTTCTTTACACACACAAGGACATGGAGGTACTCCCCGAATGAATAATCAGCTCAATCCAGGGCCTCCACCGAGACAAAACGAGCATTTACGACGAAACACACAATTCACTCATATGTTCATATAAACATGGGAAATACGATAATAAAAAATTATGATGGAAAATAATGTTCGGGTGCCATTTGGTGCTTAACTTTTTCCTGATCTTTGAGATCAGGCAGGAAACTTGTCCCGATCGGAGATGGAGCCCGAACCCACTGCGTGCGAAGGAACCACTTTACCTTGAGATCACAGCGGAAGACCAATATACAATATAATAATAATAATAATAATAATAATAATAATAATAATAATAATAATAATAATAATAATAATAATATTAATGATTATGATGATGATAATAATAATGTAACTATTCAAAATTAATAAAAATCCTTTATAAGAATAATATTAAACAGAGTAAATAAAGGAAGATAAGCAACAGCGATGCTAAAATGAATGTTATATAATAAAATATTTTTTTAACAAACTAAAATAAATATAAATCAGTCTGTAGTCCAATATCTGGCTTCATATACAGCGAAACATGGAAAGTAAGTCAAAATTTGCGGTGAAAATTATTAGAACTGAAAATCGATTTCGTAGGACGTTCAGCCAGATATTCCAAACTGGGAAGATTAAGAAATTAAGTTATCGGACAACATATGATTAAAGAAATCCAATTATAGATTTTGTAAAAAAAGAGACAATTGCATTGGTATGGAAATGTAAAAACGAATGCATGACGAAATGTTACCAAAAGGAGTTTGGAATTGGATTCCTGCGGGAAGAAGAGGTGGAGGGTAAAAAAAAAAATGAAATAAAGAAAAATACTTCTGAGATAATAAAGATAATTGTTCAACTTTATTTAATTATAATCAATTTTGTAAATATTTTAATTGATTAAATATTTTAAATATAATTGTTTGTTTTTGTATTTATATTGGCGACAGGACATACAGAAGGACGAGACTGGGAAGATAGATTTGGGGGAAAAAGATAAGATTATAGAACATTGGTCACAAGAAGATGTGATAATTAATTGAAACACACACACACACACATACACACACACACACACACACACACACACACACACACATATATATATATATATATATATATATATATATATATATATATATATTTCGATGTTATAATTACATTTTTACATTTAGCAATGAAGGCGTAATATGTTATGAAAAGAAAAATATACGCCTGAACCGGGATATGCACCCAGGACCTCTAACTTGATACGTTAGTGCACTACCAGTTACCTATCCGGCATCCTAGCACAAACATTTATTTTTTCTTTATATATATATTTTTTCTTATTTCATATTTTTCGCTGTGTATTTAATTATATAATATCTAAACCTGTGACTCGAACTTATCATTCCTTGACAATGGCATGTGGGATAATGCCGAAACGTTGGAATCAGTGGCCAGAGGCCGAACGTTAATCCATGATGCGGAAAACCCAAGAAAACTTTCTTATTCATACTTATATGGGCGAAAATCTGCAATATATAACATATATATATATATAACAACGAAAACTACAAAGACAAGTATAAAATAATAGTAATAAAAATGAAGATAATGAAAGCAGTATAATCCTGTAGGACGAAGATCGGTTGGAAGACCAAGAAAACGTTGGGCTGAACAGATGTGAGATCGGAACAGGCAAATACCTAATCCGTGAAGGATGATGATGATAATGAAAGCAATGATGATAATATTATTGTTAATGATAATAATAATAATAATAATAATAATAATAATAATAATAATAATAATAATAATACTGGCAGTCTTATACTGTATAGGAATGAACAAACATAGCTACACTTCTAAATTACAATGCTGTAATTCGATATCGACAAAGAATCACTGTCTAGAAAATTAATGGTTATCTTCATTTGTATTGTGTAGCAAGAAGTAATGTGCATCCAATTCAACTCCAGTTCTCTAGAAAAAGCATGACGTACGAGATGCTGTATAACAGATATTCGTTTGGATGTTGTTTGATTTTTGCTGCTTCGCAAAGAATGATTACAATCTTCACAGCCAACACTTTGTATTCTTATAAACTTGGCTTGCCAGATGGCACTACTGTTTGTATTATTCTTTTACAGCTATTAAATTTCAGCTACTGTTTTTTGAAAATAAACTTTTTTTTTACTGTCATAGATTAATAAATTAACATGAAAAATATTGCTCTCGACAGTTTTCATGACCATTCATTAATTTCAGTTCTTATTATATTATATTTAGTCAGACAGCGCGCTTTCACACACACCAGCAAAGCCGGAGCTGTGACAGTGACATTGCGTTTGCCGGCCAGGAGATATTGTATACACCAGAAAAACCGGAGCCGGTGACGGCCAAATATCTCCTTCAACCGTTTATTAGAGCCTATTATTACCCATTTTCAGTTTTTTTTGTTCGAAATCGTCTTGGAAAAATGCATACACTTCATTCCACGCCTTTTGTTTTCCGATTTTACCTTTAAAATAACACACAACAACAAAGAATTACTCGCAGTCTCGAAATGTATCAATAACCATGTTTTCGGACTCGCAGAAGACGAAAATGATATTAGTTTTTTCCAGTCACCTAACCGGAGTCAGATATTTTGACGACAACCTTTAGAAGAAGTGATCGTTTCCGTGAAAGTCGCAGGCACTATTGTCTCTCAAACTTGTCACCCTTATTTTTCTTTTGCGCGGTTTTATTACTCTTAGGGATTGTTAAACCGTCGGGAATACACAGGTATACAAAATTTCCTGATTGCCACTATCAAATACGTGAAGTAATGGCTTCTAATACCTCGTTCTGTACAGTTCGTCTTACATTACATCATTGTGATTGTGAAGTGTCGATATATGCATTATTGTGAATCATTATAAAGAAATTGGCTTAAAACAATCTACTATAATATATTTTAATACGTAAGTCTTAATGTTTTTTATAATTTTGCAATGTCTCGCCGCTGTAAGAATTCTCCTAATTTATTCTGTTGCGTATATGGAGAGTATTGTACAAAATTTCAGTGCAGAACTAGTTATAAAGGCGTACAATTTATATTTCGGGAGATGCTGATAAATATTGGAGATACTGATAAATATTGGGCCCCCAATTTTTGCTGTACAAGCTGCCAAAGGATTTTAATAGGGTGGTTAAATGGTTCGCATTCGTGCACGCCATTTGCCATTCCAATGTTGTGGAGGGTACTTACCGACCACATCACTGACTTATTTCTGTATGGTCAATAAATCTGGTTTCACTTAAAAAAATAAGCATTCTCTTCAGTATCCAAATTTGCAGTCAGCCATGCGACCTGTTAAACATAGTGATTCTTCACCGAACTTGGGTGACGTCAGTGATGAACATGGCGAAAGGTTCCACCAAGACATTTTAGAAATGGAAAGGCGTTATAAAGAGAAATCAGTGACCAACATGCTTGCTGATTACTGCTGGCAACTTATCACAGACGTTTCGGAGCCATCTTATCGGCGTAAGTCATCCAGGAAGAAGTTTTGAAAGGTGAGATTTTTGCTACAATTTAAGCATGTGTTGTAACGTAATTACTTATTTATCCTTCTTAGAAACCTGGTCATGTCAAATGAATGCCAGAGCAAAGATTGCCAAAAATTGTTTTGGAATGGATCCCAATGGTGAGGAAGAGAGGAAGACCGAAGAAAACTTGGATAGAAGGGGTACAAGCAGCTATGAATATCAGAGGAATGGAGGAAGATCAATGGATGGACAGAGAGGAATGGCGTTTGGTTTCCGGAAGACGGCGGCAGCTGCCATGATACCGGATGATGATGATGATGAGAAAAAAATAACTTTTTGGATCTTATATGATTTGGTTTTACATAGACCAATTGCTTCTAGCAATATTATTGCAAAAAAAATTGAAATTAAGTGCAGATAAGCAATAATATGCGAAATATAACGAAAAACGTTCAACGCGTCCTCTCAAAAACTGTTAGGGGAAAGAGAAAAACGGACTTCAAATTCGAAATCAGCGCATGCCAATTAACTAAAATCACTTATTTTCATTTCTGCGAGCGAAATTAGTTGTTGTGTGTAATCAGCTGTTGTATCCCATACGCAGGGTTTACTTTCCACAATTTCAATCAATGTCACAATAACGACAGAAATACAGGAAACCAATGAGAGACCGATCACGATGGGAAAAATTGCAATACTGATGTGAAAATAAACCACCAATGCAACGTCTCTCCCGCATACCGACTGTATTTGGCAGTGTCGGCGGCCGGACCGGTAAATTTTCCCGACTAGGGTATGTGTGAAAACTCTCACTTGATTACATTGCATCCATTGCACTCGACGTCACTGGCTCAAGTTTCACCGGTGTGTGTGAAAGCGCCATCATTGGTTTTGTTTGGATTCCAGTTATGACCGGTCTCGTGCTCGTGGTGGCCAGAGTTTGCTCATTACGAAGTAAATGACTCAGAGTTCTGTAACCAAAACTTTGGGAATTTTTCTCTAAAATGAATTTTTGTTCGTTCTATCTAGATCTCCCCCCACGGTATCTTTACCTTGTCGTAGCGGAGCGTCTTGTGTGCTTAAATGACCCCGAGAGCTATGCCGGTAATAACATTGCTGCCGAAAGGGTTACCCATGCCGGGCAGTTGTAAGCGATAAGCCAGACGAAAAATGTACAGCCTTTGAAAAAATGATGGTGCAACTCTTGATGGTGGAAAGTTGAAAGTTTTGAAGAGCGATTCACACTAGTAAGTTGTTACATGTGCTGTCTCCTTTGAGGTCAAATCCGGCTGCATAAGGGGCCAATCATAGATTCATACCAATCGTTATTGAAATAATTTCAACAAATAAACTTATTAATTGAATTTCTAAGTTAAGAGAGTTATCAGATGACTGAAAACAAGTAATGGTCTCTTAAACCAATCAATAGTAAATTAGCGCTTACTTCTGAGGCAGTATTTGTATCGTTCACTACAGTAGAGCAGTCGGTAAGATGCTTTCTTGCGACGACACAGGCCCAGGTTCGATTCTGGTCAGGAATTTTTTTAATAACGTCGTTATTTTTTATAATGCCAATACGTTACCAGGCTACGTTTTATATATATATATATATATATAGGAAAATTAATTAATTAAAGGAAACATATATATAGTCCACCGCTGTGGTCTCGAGGTATCGTGCTGCCTTGTCACGCAGCGGGCCTGAGTTCGATCCCCGGTCGGGGCAGTTTTTCTGGGTGAGGTTTTTATCGGGGTTTTCCTCACCTGTAAGACAAATGTCAGAAAAACGTTAAGGCCCAAACGGTCCCCGAAATCATATGGCCATCATCCTTATCATTATCATCCTTACCATTATCATCTCATCACCACCATCATCCTTCACCGGTGTGGAAAGCAACGGGAAGCTACCACACCTACACAATTCCCTAGTAAAGCTGCAAGCATAGCGTGAAAATGCTATGATTGCAGTGAAGGACCTGCCTTCGGGCAGAATTACTATGGATGGATATATATCTGACCCAAACCCTCTGGCGGCACTATGGCCCTGGGGTCGACTCAGCCTCTAACGGAAATGAGTACCAGACGCTTGTTCTGGGGTAAAGGCGGCCGTCACGCAGGGCTTACAACCCGGCTGACATAAAGTGCCGATTGTCTAGAAAAAGTGGGAGCCTTAACCTCCTACTACCCCAAGGGCCTCCGGGCCTGTTGTGGGATCACTTTACTTTTATATGTATATATAATGAATACCGATTGATTGTAAAATCTCGTTACTTTTTTAAAAAAAAAACACAAGGCATAACAAGACCACTACTAATGTAAAATGCGTCTGATTAATTTTAATTAAGACAAGTTAATATATAATTTAATTATACAAGTAAGTCCTGGAGTATTGCATCGCTTCATACAGATAGTTTCTAGCAGGGAACAGTTATGGTCTTGTGGAAGGAGCTTCTATTTCACATGCAGGAGGTCGCGTGTTCGATCCCGCTGCCATGCTTTTCTCTCTCTCTCATCCTTATCTCAATTGATTTTCTTTGTTTTGTTTTATGTTTTGCTTTGTTTTATTTATAGCATTTACCGCACTACTTATATACGCGAAATTACTTTCCATTGCACGACACACGACGGAATAGAACGGATTTTAATTTCTCAAATAGATGTATACTTGTGAACCAAACAACTGACTTCTGGTCATGCGCAGTGGCTTCGTTCCGGGACTTGAAAATTATCTGTGCGTCAACATTTATTTCAAAGTCTGTACTTAGGTCGAAAGAGTGATGATCTTTGACATTAAAAATACAATCGTCGAGAAACGCAGATATGGGTTCCACTCGGGTAAAAATTTCCGGAGGTAAAATAATCACCCATTAGGTTTTCGCGCGGGGATTACTTCAGTGAATCCATACCAAAGGCTTAAACAAGAATTTTCGTAGGCCTATCTAGTTTCATAAAACGTTAAACTGGAAATATAAAATTCTTCTTCTTCTTAAACATAATTTGTAGGATTTTCCTGTTTATTTCCAAAATCACTCCTCGGAGGAAGACGTATTGGATGTACATTCACTGTCTATCCATCTCTTGGCTGGTCTTCCTCTTATTCTTCTCCCGTCCATTGATCTATCTTCTATAGCTCTTTTTGCAAGTCGGTTTTCTTCCATTCTTTCTATATGACCCTTCCAATATTTTCGTCTATCTATAATAAATTTGGTTATGTCTTGAATATGGCATTTGTCCCTAATTTCTGTGTTGTGTTAAAAAAAAACTGTTAATCTCCCATTTATATTATATGGTTGTGAAACATGGACTCTTACTTTAAGGGCGGATAAAATGTTACGAGCATTTTAGAATAATGTTCTTAGGAACATTTTTGGACCAAAGAGAGATGATCAGTCAGGCGAAAGGAGACTTCATAACATAACAATGAGCTACGTGATCGTAGTCTGCGATGGGCAGGACATGAGGCATGAATGGAGAATGAAAGAGGGACATGGGAGCTTCTTGTAGGAAAACCAGAGGGGAAAACGCCCAGTTCGTACACCTAGAATGAGGTGAGAAAGTAACATTAAGCATGATTTAAGGGAAGTTGATATACGAGGATGAATGGAAAATATTAGCTCAGGATAGGCACGTGTGGAGGGAGAGCTTATATCCGCGCGGCTATGGACTACGGGTTCGATAGTAAGTAGATCTTGATCCAACAAGGAGAGGACACACTCTGTATATCATCGGCTTGAATGATAAGATAAATTGTGACGCGAATGTTCAATAACCGTCATTGTAATTAAACTCATAATAAGTAGTTTTGAGATTCAAAACTCACCATTTTGGAAATATTAGCAATTATCTATAAAATAACAACAATAAATGTTTATAAAGACTGTGATTAACTAGATCATGTTGTTAGTTGCAGCACCAAGTTCACATTTCGTTTATACTTTCTATTTTCTTTAATAATTATAATCAACTTGATCAAGTAGACAAAGATGAGGCTCTACTTCCCTGTTTCAGTCTCATTATCCATCCAGTAGTCTTATAAGTGTTCGATCTTGGCTTTTTTCTAAACTGGTGGTATTTTAATATTAAATTGGGCAGTATTTTTCTAGACATTCTTCCAACATGTAGTCAACATTTGTTTCTATAAATCTGTATTTTCCTAAGAATGGTTTCAACTTTAATATATGGCTGTGTTTATTTTTTATCTTGCTATCTTGCTATCATTATGAGGAATTAATTATTTTATAGACCATGTTTCACATCCGTATAACAATATGGGTACTGCAAGAGTATTACAGATTTTTAATCTTGTGTGCTTTTGTACTTTTCATCATCATCACTCCAGGGACTAGGCAATTGCCCGTTCCGACTTCATAATGCATCAGCCCAACGTCTTCTAGGTCTTCCAACATCACGCCTTCCTCTTGCTTGATAATTTCTTGCTAACAATGGATATCTCTCCTTACTCATTCCATCCATGTGATCAATCCATTTCTGTCTGTAATTCGTGACTTTATCCAATAAAGGCTGTACTTTCAATTCTTCTCTTATATCCTCATTTCTTATTCTATCAAGTCTTGTACATCCTTTAACTTGTCTTAGGAACCGCATCTCTGCCGTCTGTATTCTATCCTTCTGTATTTTCACTGGAGCCCAAGTTTCACATCCATACAATATTGTGAACCGCCATAACATTATACATTTTTATCTTTGTTTCTTTTCTAATTGTATTTTTGAATGTTCTCTGTATTGTTCCACACACCGTCTGAAATTTATTTATTTTGGAGTCAATATCTCTTTCCACATTGTAGCCAACATCACATCCCAAATATTTGAAACTAGACACCTGTTCTATACTTTGATTTTTTGTACTTTTAAAATAATTATTATTAATATTATAAAAACAACTATCTAATTTCTATATTCTTCAATTAATTATTTTCGTTTCCTTTGTTTATTTTCCTTAGTTTAATCTTCCCCTTTCTTGGTTAATTTGCGTGTCTCACATCACCCGAGCTTTAGACGGTCATGTCCTGTGAGAAGAAGATTTTAAACTCTGGATCACATTTACCTTTCTGAACACACAGGAACAAGGCGAGCTTCCTTGTATAAGTGATCAGCTCAATGCCATAGACACATCCTAGACAACACGAAATTTAACACAAAACACGTCATTCACTCATGTATTCATACAAAAAATGTGAATTTGTTATGGATTATTATGATGGCCAGATAGTGTTTAGAAACTAGTAGCAAACCCTCGAAATAACCTCACCGAGGAAAGTGGTCCCCATCGGGGATCGAAAACCGGCCAGCGGCATTTGAGGCTTGGTATTGGTTGTAAGACGTGGTCGATGGCCCTATACCAGTTGGCAGTATAGGCTATGTCTTTCTGTGTATTCATCTATAATGTGCCATATATATATATATATATATATATATACATAGTAATTCTGTTCGAGGGCAGGTCTTTCACTGCAATCATAGCATTTTCTTGCTATGCTTTGCAGCTTTACTAGCGAATTGTAGGTGTGGTAACTTCCCGTGCTTTCCACACCGGTGAAGGATGATGAAGATGATGATAAGGATGATGATAATGATGATGATAATGATTTTGGGGACCGTTTGGGCCTTAAAGTTTTCCTGACATTTGTCTTACAGGTGAGGAAAAAACCCCGATAAAAACCTCACCCAGAAAAACTGTCCCGACCGGGGATCGAACACAGGCCCGCTGCGTGACAATGCAGCACGTTACCTCGAGACCACAGCGGTAGACAATATATATATAATTTTTTTAGTCCTCTTATAGCTAATCCACATATTCGACATTCCCACACTTGTTTAGTTACATTATTGTCACTCATTGTGTTAAAGTGACCAACCATGTGAATTAAGATATATATCCAACCATAGTAATTCTGCCGGAGGGCAGGTCTTTCACTGCAATCATAGCATTTTCATGCTATGCTTTATAGCTTTACTAGGGAATTATAGGTGTGGTAGTTTCCCGTTGCTTTCCACAATATATATACTTACTTACATACTCACTGGCACTGTCGAATCCGTAGGTTCATGGCAGCGCGGACATAACTCTATATACATCCCTATCCTGCGCTAATGTTTTCCAATCATCCCCTGGATAATCTACTTCCCTCAAATCATAGTTAATGCTATTCTGCCACCTCATTCTTGGTCTACCAACTCGGCGTTTTCCCTCTGGCTTTTCCTACAAGAAGCTTCCATGCAAGTCTTTCATTCCCCATAAGTGCAATATGTCCTGCCCATCGCAGTCTACGAGACTTAACTGTTCTTATTATATCTGGCTTCCTACAAAGACCATATAGTTCTTTGTTATGTAGTCTTCTCCATTCACCTGTCTGTTCATCTCTATTTGGTCCAAAAATTTTCCTAAGTACTTAATTCTCAAATACTTGTAATCTCCTTTCCTCCCTTAAAGTAAGAGTCCATTTTTCGCACCCATATAATATAACTGGTAGAATAATAGTTTTATATATTTTCAGTTTAACGTTTTTTTTGAAAGGAGTTGGGACATCAAAAGTCTCTGCAATGCATAATAGCACGCATTTGCAGAATTGAGCCTATGTTTAATTTCTTTATGCATCTCATTCCTATTTGTGATTATTGTTCTTAGGTATTTGAATTCAGCCACCTCCTCAAAATTTCCCTCATTTGTCATTAGTTGTCCATTTCCATTATATAATCAATTTCTGCGTGTGACCATATATTTAGTTTTATTGATATTTACTTCCAGTCCTAATTTCTTAGTGTTACTCAATAGTGGTGTTTGTGTTGTCCTTTAGTATCTCCCTCGCTATCGGCCAATAATACTACATCATCAGCATAAACTAACAACTTATGAATACCATTGAGTTGTAAGCCTTCCCCATTCTCTAAAGATTTAATGGCATGCTCTAGTACAAAATTAAATAGTAGAGGAGATAGTGCATCTCCTTGCTTCAACACCATTCTGGATTTCAAAAGTGTCCGAAAACTGTTTGCCTACACGTACCCTACTCTTTGTGCCATTTAGACACATTCGTATAAGTCTAACTAACGTTTTAGGAATTCCGAATTCCAGCAGGGTACTATATAACTTCTCCCTCTTAATTGAATCATATGTTTTTTTGAAGTCTACATATAGTTGATGTACAGTACCATTATATTCCCATTTCTTTTCTAAAATCTGTCTTATACTAAAAATCTGATCTGTTGTAGACCTGTTTCTTCTGAATGCACATTGATGATCTCCTAGAATGTCATCAATATAGGGAGTAAGTCTGCTTACTAATATATTTGTAAGAAGTTTGTACGAAGTTGAAAGTAATGAGATGCCCCTGTAGTTGTTGCAATCAGTTTTATCTCCTTTCTTATAAATTGGTACGATAATTTGATTCCTTCCATTCATCTGGAAGAGCTTCTTTTTCCCAAATCATACTAAGCAACCAGCGTATCTTGTCCATCAATTTTTCTCCCCCTGATTTTATCAGTTCTGCTGGGATCTCATCTGAACCTGTTGCTTTATACATCTTCAATTTTTCAATTGCCATTTCAACCTCTAATGCACTTGGTTCTGCGACTAGCATTTTCTGCTGTCTGTAAATTATCTTCCTCAATGTCCTGTTCTGTATGTACAGCTAATAGCTGATTAAAGTAACATTTCAATCTATTTAATATAGGTCCTACTCCTGGGATCTGCAACCATATCCCCATTTTCATTCCGAATTATGTTTGTTCTAGCCTGAAACCCTTTCTTCTCTATACAAATTCTCTGATATAATTCTCTAATGTTCCTATTTTTTGCATTCGTTTCAAGATCATTAATCTTCTCTCTCAAATATTCCCTCTTTTTACTCTTTAGTAACTTGGTGGTTTCCCGTCTAATACTACCGAATTGCTCTAAATTTACCTCATTTGGCTCGTGTATTCATTTCATTTTTGCAAGCTTTCTTTTCTTTACAATGTCGGCACATTCCTCATCAAACCATTTCTTGTTTTTACCTCTTTTTTAAACAACCAATGTTTTCTGTTCCTGACAATTTAATATTAGCCTATGTCTTATAGCCTCCCATTATTTATTTATATCAGTTTCTTCTTCGTTTGCCACATTGTCATCTGAAGATTCCAGTACTTCAAATCTGTTAGTAATTTTGATTTGGTATTCTTGCCGCATTACATCATTTTTCAAGTGTTTTTAATTTCAAATTTTACAGAATCGTCTTTAGCGTTTGTTCCTCTCATAAGCGATAGCCGTTTGTCTGATTTTCACTCTGACCAGATGATGATCCGAATTGCAGTCTGTCCTTCTAACTGATCTAACATCGATGATGCTACTGTGACAGCGTTTATCCACTAATACATGATCTATCTGGTTCAGAGTTTCTCCATCTGGCGACGTCCAGGTGTATTTATGAATACCCTTATGCTGAAATGTTGTGCTCTTAACAATGAGATTCTTTGATGTGGCAAATGTGACTAATCTAACCCCGTTGTCGTTACTACCTTCATGAAGACTGAATTTGCCTATTGTTGGTTTGAATATATCTTCCTGCCCCACTTTTGCGTTAAAATCTCCTAAGACAATTTTCATATGATATCGTGAAAGGCTATCAAATAAGCATTCTAATTCTTCATAGAACTCATCCTTGATCTTGTAATCTTTATCTTCTGTGGGGGCATGTACATTTACAATTATAAAATCATGTCGTTTACCCTTTAGAATTATGTATGATATCCTATCACTAACAAACTTAATATCTCGGATAGCGGATAGCATCCTCTTTCTGACTAAAAACCCGTTCCAAATGCAGGTCTTTCTGCTCCCCCGTAGTATAATGCAAAGCTTCCTGTTTCCTGACTACCTTCTCCTGGCCACCTAACTTCCTGTAAAGCGACTTTATCCAAAGGCGATTTATCTAATTCCCTCGTTAATATTTCTAGTGCCCCGCTATTTAAAGTCCTAACATTCCATGTTCCTAGGAACATGTCCCTATGTTTGAGCCTTTGGCATGGGTTTCCTGAAGTAGTCCCCGCCCGGAGATCCGAATGGGGGACTATTTGACCTCCGGAAAATTTTACCCCAGTTGAACCCATGTCCTCATTTCTTGACGGTTGTATTTTTACGGTGAAAGATCGTCACTCTTTCGACCAAGGTACTTTTTTCGTCTGGCTTATCACCTTCGACCAGTCCGGCACGGGTAACCCTATCGGCAGCGAAGCTACCACCGGCATAGCTCTCAGGATCAATTAAGCACGCAAGCCACTCCACCATGACAAGGTAAATATACCATGGAGAGGCAAGATATATATATATATATATTTTTTTTTTTTTTGAGAGGTTGAACATTCATTTTTTTCTTATTTTCTTACTTTTAGCTTTATTATTCATTTTTTTTCCGTACCACCTTGCGTAAATATTTTGTTGTTGTTTATATATTACTTTTTTTGTTATCGACAAATATGGTTCGCTTCCATAAAGTAATGTTGGGATATATGTTGAATTATAAATTGCCTTTCTTATTTTCTGATTTATTTCCCTTCGTGAAATAAAAATTCACTGAACAATGCCATGAATGAAATATTAATGATTAATGAGGAAATTCCAATCCAACATTTGCCTTGAAAATTAAGGAAACCCATTCTATAAAAAAAAAGTTGGTTACAAGATGTGACGTCGGATCTCCCGAATACGAATGTTATTCGCTACCTATCAGCCAACACGTTCGGTAAATGATAGCACTTTTTTTATACTCTTCCTCATTCCTGTAGATCTTAGAATTGCCGCCTTGTGATTGAAGATAATCAAACTCTTGTATTATTTTAATAAAATTCATAGAATTGTGAGGTCCTCGTCTTCATTAGAGATTTTGTTGTTCGCGTTAAGCTCTGAAAAAGGTCACGGAGTGGTTGTAGAAACGTCAGTTAAAAATATCGGTGATGGCCGGGTAGCAATCTATAATGAAAATTTGTATTACATATTAACTAATTTACTCACTGACTTTATCGAAACCGTAGGTTCATGGCCGCGCGGACATAAGCGTTTCATACATCCATTGTCCCTGAGATATTTTCCAATCATCATCTACTTCCCTTAAATCGTGGTTAATGTTATTCATCCACCTAATCACATATTAATTAGATGTAATTCCCTTGGATTCTACATTGAAAAAAAATAGTATTGAATATCCAATAATGCAAACCCTATTTCACCATCCGGTATGTTAGGGTTGTAGTTAAAATACAATTAATTATTTACATTAATTTAGATTATGCTTAATTTCTAGCTTTACATATCAATAATGGGGGCACGCCGTAGCGTAGTGGTTAAGGCACTGCGCTACAAGCCGGAAGGTCGAGGGTTCGAGTCCCGGCGGGTCAGGATTTTTAAACTGACCCAAACCTTCTGGCGGCATTATGGCCCTGGGGTCGACTCAGCCTCTAACTGAAATGAGTACCAGACGCTTGTTCTGGGGTAAAGGCGGCCATCACGCAGGGCTGACAACCCGGCTGACATCAAGTGCCGATTGTCAAGAAAAAGTGGGAGCCTTAACCTCCTACTACCCTAAGGGCCTCCTGAGGCCTGTAGTGGGATCACTTTACCTTTACATATCAATAATAATGTATGTAATATCTACAAATTAATTAATTAACAAACAAAAAACTAACTAAAAGTCTCTTAAAATATGATAGATTCCTATAACAGCATGTCTACATAAAATATTTGACAAAGGAAGTTGAAATCTATTTTGGCAATAACCTCATTTTTTAATGATTTCGTGTCTTTTGGACTAAAATGCGGGACACATTTTATAATATAAATTGGTATGAAAATTTGATGTGAGTAGAGTATTTATCATTCACAATAGAGCAGATTTTTAGTTTTTTTTTGTGATTTAACAATAAAAAAATGTAAATACGGATATGAAGAACAATCATATAACATCATTATGAAATCAATAACAGTGATTTTGTGAACAAACATCTTATGTATGATACAATTGTAGGAGTTAACAATACCATTCTATGTGTTTATTGTCCTGCGCCGTAGCCGGGTGGTTAAAGCAAGATGGCTTGGTTGATAGCTAGGGATCCTCTATGGTTAGAGTTTAAATGCGCAAATAAACTTTATCATGGAATTTCACCCAATTTAGTACCGATGCCCACCCAGCTTCGTGAACATCCCTACACTGGCTGGATGAGCCAGTTTTCTGATTAACACATGTGTATGTGAGGCTAGCAGTTTTTGGACCTTTTAGGCCTGTCGTGCAGTTGAATTTGTTTTTATATATTTATTATTTTTTTGTGAATTATCGACCTAAAAATCGAAAGCAATTTTCAATAAAAATAAATGTCACCAAAACTATAAATAATTCCACAGCATTTATAACAAAATATACTTCTAATCGCTACACAATATAAAAATTTGGCTAAACATTACAACTTGTGACACAACTTTTTTAATTCCTTCATAAACTCCTGTCAAATTTGATTCTTAAGGTTTCATTTTTCAAATTATTTCCCACCATTTAGAATGATTTTACATGTTTTCTAATGATTATTTGAAAACATATTTTTTCACGATATTCAACAACGGTATATGAAGACGTGACATTCATATTGATTTTAGCGAATATTTATTGTAATCGTAAACACGGAAAGGAAACAAATATATTAAAACAATTCAGATGTTATTTTATTTATTTTTTAATGCCCCAGGTTGTCCTTTTGGACATATCTGGTGTTCTCTCCTGGCATTGGCGTAATTGTAATCCACTTCTGAGATTGAGGCGCCTGGTTGGCGGGGTTACGTTGCCCCGATGATATGATGGGTGATGATGATGATAGTGGTGCGCCAGGATAGTCCTTAATCCTAAGCTTAATCTAAGATGAATATGAATGATGATGATTGCGATGGCCATATGATGTTCGGAGAACATTGGGCCTTAATGTTCACTGACATTTTTCTTACAGCTGAGGAAAAACTCCGATAAAAACCTCACCCAGGTAACTGTCCTGACCGGGGATCGATCCCGGGCCCGCTGAGTGACAAGGCAGCACCCTCGAGACCACAGCGGTGGGCTTTCAGAGGTTTTTAAGTTAACTTAAATTGGCTGAAGTTTTGAAATAGGTCTTATAAAATAATGACAATGTAAAATGATGTAAAGAGACGTGAAACTGTGTATTTTGGAGGCAGTTTTAAAATAACTAATGCATTTGATAAGGTTAAGGTGAGGTGAAGGATTTAAAGGGTAATTGTGTTTCTCTTTCTTAAATAATCCGAATGAATGACACATAAACTTGTCTCATGGCTAATTTTGGTATTTAAATTGCTCACTCACTGAACAAACATGACCAATGTGGGGCAATGTGAACTATTTAGTAAGGTCAAGTTCACGAGAAATATTTTCATTTTATGTTACACATTCAGTAAACCAAAAGTCATATTAAATATGCTAGACCTGTGCAAGATAAAAATAATAATAATAATAATAATAATAATAATAATAATAATAATAACATAAGAAAAAGAAGAAACAGGTCTACAACAGATCAGATTTTTAGTATGATAGATTTTAGAAAATAAATGGGGATATAATGGTACAGTACACCAACTATACGTAGACTTCAAAATGACATATGATTCATTATTCTACCCAGTTATATTATATGGTTGCAAAACATGGACTCTTACTTTAAGGGAGGAAAGAAGATTACAAGTATCTGAGATTAAAGTTCTTAGGAGAATTTTTGGACTGAAGAGAGATGAACAGACTGGTAAATGGAGAAGACTACATAAGAGTGAACTACATGGTCTTTATAGAAAGCCAGATATAATGAGAACAGTTAAGTCTCGTATACTGCGATGGACAGGACATGTGGCACGAATGGGGAATGAAAAACGTGCATGGAAGCTTATTGCAGGAAAACCAGAGGAAAACGCCCAGTTGGTAGACCAAGAATGAGGTGGGAGAATAACATTAACTATGATTTGAGGGGATTATATAAGGGATGATTGGAAAACATTAGCTCAGGATAGGGATGTATGGAGAGCTTATGTCCGCGCGGCCATGAACCTATGGGTTCGATAGTGCCAATAAGTTAGTTGAGAAGATAAAAAAAATAATGAAATAATACTAGTAATGATAATATTAGTTATGATATTAATTAACTATAGGCCCTAATAGTGCGTAACATGAGTAATAGTAGCAGTAATAGTAATAGTGTAATAAAGGCAGTAATGATAATTATAAAATTAGTTGCTATAATTATTATTACTGCCATTATTACTATTACTGTTATTACTCATTTGACTATTATCATTATTAATATTAACTCCCTACCTCTTTAAAAAATATTAAACCTAAAATATATAGAACAGTTATTCTCCCAATGATATTATATGGACTCTTACTTTACGGGAGGAATGAAGAATACGAATATTTGAGAATAACGTTTTTAGGAAACATTTTTTGGCCAAAAACAGATGAACAGACAGATTAATGGTGAAAACTACATGGTATGTATAGGAAGCCAGATATAATAAGAACAGTTAAGTCTCGTAGACTATGTTGGGCAGGACATGTGGCACTACGGGGATGAAAGAGGTGCATGGAAGTTTCTTGTAAGAAAACCATAGGGAAAACGCCCAATTGGTAGACCTAGAAAGAGCTGGGAAAATAACATTAAGTATGATTTGGGGGAAGTAGATTAAACAGGGGATAATTGAAAAACATTAGCTCAGAATAGGGATGTATAGAGAGCTTAATTACGCGTGGTCATGAACCTATGGGTTCGATAGAGTTAGTTATTACTAGTACCATTATTATCATCCATCCATAGTAATTCTGCCCGAAGGCAGATCCTTCACTGCAATCATAGCATTTTCATGCTATGCTTGCAGCTTTACTAGGGAATTGTGTAGGTGTGATAGCTTCCCGTTGCTTTCCACACCGGTGAAGGATGATGATGATAATGATAAGGATCATGATGGCCATGTGATTTCGGGGACCGTTTGGGCCTTAAAGTTTTCGTGACATTTGTCTTACAGGTGAGGAAAAACCCCGATAAAAACCTCACCCAGAAAAATTGCCCCGACCGGGGATCGAACCCGGACCCGCTGCGTGACAAGACAGCACGCTACTCGAGACCACAGCGGTGGGCATTATTATCATAATTGCTGTTATGACTGCAAAAACGAAACGAGAACAATGGCTTTGAAAGGTACAGATCCATTAAAAAGCAAAATTGTTATCTATCTACATACACTATATCATAAACATTAATGTATGTCTGTCTGTTTTTTGTCCTTTATGCGCTGCCATACCGTTCATCCGATTGTGACAGGGCTTTTTGCAGAATGTTCAGGAGTTTCCCGAGAAGGTTTTAGGCTATAAGAGAGTTGTAGTACTCAACCCCTTCACTTATAAAAAATCACACTTTGTGGTGAAAAACGTGAAAAAAGTAGCTTTTTGCACACTTAAATGGCTTACGCTGCCTATATTATATCAAATACATCAACATAATGTATTGAATAACTCAACTCTAAAAAAATGTCTTATCTTTTACGGATAACTCAATTTTTGTCTTTCATTCATGCCAAGAAATTCGGGATAAGTAGCTAGATTCCCGGGCAAACGTTGCAGCGCACGGCGGATATTCTTTTACGGATAACTCACAATAGCGGATTTGGTCTTTCAGCTCATTTATGAGAAGATGATCGGGATAAGTAGTTTGCTGGGCAACGCCGGGTAATCAGCACGGGGTATCTAAAAATAATAGCGATATGAATTTATAAATATGTTTCTTTTTACTTATTCAACTAAACATTGAAACAGATTTAATTTATTTAGGCGTAGCACCGCACGCCAGGTATCAGCTAGTTAACAATAAAATAATAGAACAAGTGAATTCACTCAACTATTCAGGAAACATAATATTACATCAAGTTAAATAACTTTATTACAAAAAATAACAGGAGTAATAGACAGTATATTTAAACCAAAACAAGGTTAAAGAAAACAATAATTTAAATTATACAATACCTTGGCTACTCCTGCTCTTCTATATGACAGGATTATTATCAAAGTAGCTGACGCGAGCAACAGAGATGAGGTATATGCGAAAACAGCAGGATACACATGGTCGGGCTATAAAACCAATACAGAAATAACAAACGAACTAAAAGTATTCCGGTATTGGAAAAAAAATAGAAAATTGCATAACCGAGTGGTTGGAACAAGTTGATAGAATGGCAAACGACAGACTACATAAATCCTGAAGTCTTGCAAATAAATAGGGAAATGACGACGAGGACATCCGTTGAAGAAACTTCTAGATTAAACCTAAAGTGTGACCGCAACAGGCCTACAAGTGGCCCAACTCCATGTAAGGGAAATGATAACTATTTAACTCATGCCCCAAATGGGAGTCAATGACCAATCACATTTCGATGATTTTTTATTTACAATCAATCACAGTCGTGTTTCGCCTAGAATTTACCAACTAAAGTGTATCATAATAAAGAAAGCACCTCCTTTTAACATTTTGAATAGGTCATAGCATTATTTTGCAGTGACTGACTCTTTAAGAAATACGGCTACCAGATTGTGTATATGGTGCATTAATGTCATCACGTAGAGCATGCGGGAGTTAATGTAAAAACATTTGTAGCAATTGATTATACCACCAAAAAAAAAAAAAAAAAAAAAACCACTGTTTGCACTTTGTTAAATGTATTTTTTTCCAGGTGATAACATTCCAGAAAAATATAATTGTCATAGGACATTAGAAATGAATTAATATACAGTTTGATGTGATTAATTTTTTCTCCACTAGAGTCAATTCTTACAATATTGCGATCCTTTGGCAATAAATAATATGATATGGTTGCAGTGATGAACAAAAGAAGCAATTGAAGCGTACCAATCGTTTCTCATTTGTTTTCAACATAGCCGTTTTCATTAAATATATAAATATTTTAAAATAACTGTATTTAAATAATGATTTGTGAGTAAACAGCTTAATTTTATTCGTTAAATAGTCCTAACAAATGCCACTCTTGATTTCCAAATTCTCTAGATAAATTGGAAATCACTCGTGGCATTACTTATGATAATGATGATAGTAGTTTTGATAATTGAATCTTGTTGTAGCGTAGTTGGTTAAAGCAATACGCTGAAATTAGGAAGATCGCGGGTTCGATTCCAGGCAGAGTCAGGATTTTTAATCTGGCCTAAACATTCTGGTGCCAACCAGTCTCTAACGGAAATGAGTACCACACATGTGTTCTGGAATAAAGATGGCCGTCAGACAGGGTTGTCAATCCGGTTGGCATATCGTGCCTATTGCTTGTCTAGATGGATGGGAGCCGTAACTTTCCACTACCCCAAGGTCCTCCTAAAACTCTAGTGGGATCACTCTACGTTTTAGGAGTTATGATAATGGTTATTATAATATTAATACTGTATTTACGTATGCTTAGAACCAGGTCATACTTACTCTATTTTTTTTTTAATTTTACAGAAGAATTCAATGAAGTTTCCGATACTACAGTAAACAATTCACAAACATACAACTGTTTTGAAGAACTATTTTTAACTCTTACTAACAACAAAATATACAATTTTATGTGTGAAACAGATGTAGAAGAGGATTTAGAACACAATGAATATAAAGAAGTTTGTTTCTTTTTAATTGAAGTTAGAACAACTAGTTCTAAGCAAGAGATAAAAATAATAATAGTAAATACGTTAATAATAGGCCTATAATGATAATAAAATTTTACCTGGTTAAGTCAACTCCACCAGGAAGAAATTATTACATAAAAATCTGCAATTACGAATATATGTCAATTTTGCTCGATGGTGTGCTTTCTCGTTGTGATAGGAATTAGCCGCCATGACCGAAGTATGGTTTTACTGAATTCGGTATTACCAAATAAATTGGTAATCAATGCGACAATACATGTAAAATTCATATGCAAACGGCAGTGTTGATTCATGCCCATCATATCATCATTTAACAAAAACAATTTAAAATTATTCCAGTTTAACAAAATAAATATTACAAATACACAAATAATTTGTAGTCTTTCATGTTGAAGCTCTCGATTAAGTTTGTGCAAATAAATGTAATTGGAACAATCCCATGAACTGTCTCAAATCCTGAGCACGAAATAAGCAACCTTAGGGTTCCTCTAATAAAACAATATTCTTCTTCTCATACAACAATTTTCTAAATAACATTTAGGGTAAGACCACATATATTGGACCACTGTTTAAATTGACCCGATAGCACAAAACTAAGCTAACTGTAATATGATGCTCCCTATTGATGTGAAACCGAACCTTGTATTATGATTGTTACGAGGAAGAAGTTGAACAGTGTTACGATAGTGTTTAATTTTGACAGTTACTGCATCTAATTTTTGAGATCTACTACTAGAACAATAAGTGGAACATTTTCAATCTGAGGTATGTCTTTATACGTTCATAATGACTGTATAATCATGATAACAATAAGGTATTTACATGCGTGTTTGTGTGATTAGTTCACAAGGTGTTCTTCAAAGACAGGAAAACGGCATATTGTTATATATTAGACCGGTGTTTTGGTCCTATATTGGACCACTTATTAGTAATGGTCTAATTTAAGAATGTGAAATATAATTTATATTATATTATTTTCTTACCTACTTACTCACTGGCACTATCGAACCCGTAAGTTCATGGCCGCGCGGACATAAGCTCTCCACATATCCCTATCCTGTGCTAATGCTTTCCAATCATTTCCTGTATAATCAAATTCTCTCAACTCATAGTTAATGTTATTCTCCCACCTCATTCTTAGACTACCAACTGGGCGTTTTCCTTTTGGCTTTCCTACATGAAGCTTCCATGCAAGTCTTTCATTCCCCATACGTGCAACATATCCTGTCCATCGCAGTCTACGAGACTTAACTGTTCTTATTATATCTGGCTTCCTATAAAGACCATGTAGTTCATTGTTATGCAGTCTTCTCCATTCACCTGTTTGTTCATCTCTCTTGGTTCAAACATTTTCCTAAGTACTCTTTTCAGGGAAATTAAATTATTCCGATGAATATTCTGTTATAATACTGAATTCCATATTTATTACCTCAATTAACTTCGACGATTCTTCCTAGAGGATGTCGAGTAGACGTAAATATGGTGCCTGGGAGGGAAAAAAATACAGGAACAAAATCCATACAAATAATATTGATGGCATCATCTTGGCAAGGGAGAAAGGGATAATAATGCTCTGTCTTCCAATACATACCACACATCTCCTACAGCCCTTTGATATGGCCTTCTTTAAGCCTCGTTCTGTATACTCCAACAGAGCTTGTGATATCTTGATGCGTGAACATCTAATGAAGTCCGTTACTCAATTTCTAATTAATAAATTAATAATTTGCTAGGAAATTCCTAGAGACAATTACAACTCTGGCCAATGCAGTAAATAGTTTCCTAAGAACTGGTATTTGGCCAGCTAACATAAATATATTTGAAGGTAGCGACTTTGCTACAGCACATCTGGAGGATGCTGACCAAGACAACGCTTTTCATGAAAATGAGAGAGGGTTATAATCTCTTCAGAAGCAGCTCTAAATCTCAACTCTTGATCCACCACCAAAAAACAACACTTCCACCCAAAAGAGAGCGCTACTACTTCCGCAGGAGCAGACCTACACGAGGTAGCTTGAATTATGAAATACTGACCAGGACAGTATCAAGAGAAGATAATTACACTACCTAAAAACTATGTTGAAGTGCAAAACATATCACCAATGCCTAAAAGAACTTAAAGCAGAAAAGGAAATACTGCTAATTCAACAGTTTGGACCTCCTCACCCTACAGAAATGATCTAGATAAGGCCAAAAAACAGGTTTGTCAATTCAGGGAATATGAAAGAATTGTCAAGGTACCAGGTTCTGTAGTCTATGTCGAATGCATGATATGAGAGACATGGTGAAGTGTAAGGAGTGGGCGCACCAACATTGTGTAAAAGTGGGACCTAAGAGAAAGAAGTACAATTGTAATGGCTCTAATTAATATTCTATAGGTTATTCATATTTTCTCCTGTTGTTTCAACTCTGGTCCAATTTAGGAAGCTTATGGTCCAATATAAGAAAATTTATTCCTAAACTGAACTAATGCAGACCTTTCAGAAAATGTAATTTGCGTTGTTATTTACAGAATAAATTAAAAAATGGTATGCATGAATCAATAGCTAATGAATGAGCTGTTAAGAAAAACTCGTTGTTTAATTTGTTTTCCCTCATATTTCGTATCTATGATGTAATGTTCTTAGGGGGTCAAAATTACGCGGTCTTCCCCTACAGTATATTAAATATACTGTATAAATATAATACATGTTGTTAAGTACCCCTGTATTTAAACTTTTCTAATAACTAAATAACCACTCTTTATTTCTCACGCTTTCTCAATTTCATGGTTCCCAATTTGATTACTCATATTTACTATGTTTGTTGGCACGGTCTACTGTTATGCTAACAAAGTCAGTTCCTGCATTTAGCGTATTTAGGTTGGCCAGACTGGTAACATCACTCAGCTGTTCAGAGGTCTGCTGGATATTACGATTTTTAAATAAATTTAAAAAAAAATATTAAGTCCAAATATTATTTCCAAAGTAGGTCTATACTATCGCTCAAAAGAATAACTTATGCTATCTTAAAATGTAGGCTATATTACATAATCTCAGAAGAAATTAAAAAAAAAAGAAAGAAAAAACTCGCTCTGCTCGTTTTTAATAATTTCTTACACTCTGTAAAACCACTTCCTAACCTCATATCGTCATATACTATGAAGACTCATTGTTCGAATTGATTTCTCTATCTGCAATGCGTAGTACAAAATTTCAAAATGGCGAATGCCTTTTTTTTTAAATAATATCTCGGATTTTATGAGAAAAATTAATGTTAGACTCAGAACAAACCAGAAAACACCAGATATATGTTTAACACAGTCTTTGTTTACTTCTTTTTACCGAATTGTGAAGGAATATAGCTTTGTTCTAAAAAAATGAAACATAATTTACAAGTATTGTCCATCTAATTTAGTAGAATCTAAAATTGTTAATGCAAATGTTTATATAATACGAGTGCACACACACACACACACACACACACACACACACATATATATATATATATATATATATACATACGTGTGTGTGTGTGTTGAGTGTGTATTTTTATCTGTTAACGCTGTAACGACCGATTTTTTTTCGGAATCAGACTCAGGCTACAAAATTAATTAAAAATAAATAAATATATAGTTCGTTTAACAACAGAATCGGATCATTAAGAGTGGGAATTCACCTGAAGCAAACATTTAAAAATTGCTATAGCTGCCGCAATTTTCGATTTTTCGCAACGGAACTCGGTATATGCACTGAAATAAATCGAGAAAGGTAATCTCCAATATACGCAAAATCGGATTATTAGGATAGGAGGTTTATCTGACGTACTTTAAAAATCCCACTACAGTCTGCCATGTTTGCTATTTTCGCAACGTAAGTAAATACGTGTAGACCTCTTATTTAATTATCAGAAGGAAGATATATTCTGTAACCCAACAGACTCAGGTCATAAATTTGACTTACTGAGGAATTGCTTAGTTTACTGAGTTCCTGCGTGACGGACATTTTTAGAAGTGTTCTGTGCATAAATTCACTTATTGACGGGACTTGTAAAGACGTTTAGCTCGTAATCTAATCAGTGGATGTTGTGAGAAAAGCATACAAGACATTTACATAAACAAGGAAACCAGCAATTCACGTGGTACATAATTAGTTTAGCCATTTCCAAAGACAACACACACACACACACACACACAACACACACACAAAACGAAACATACATATTCAGATATAAAGGAAACTATAATGCACAATTATTATGGGGAACCATGGAAAGTCTGGCAAAATTGTAGAAAACAGTCCTCTTTCCGGATTCATGTCTTGTGCTCACTGCTGTCGCAATTCGCCACTCTGAGTTGAAAATTTGATTTTATAATTATGAATGTTCAACATGGAAATAGTCGATGTGGACGTAATAATGTAGAGAAGTATTTCTAAATTCATGACGTCTCGGCGTAGGGTTTTTTAAAATTGAAAAAAAAAAATACAACTGAGTTCCCTTGGGAAACAATTCATGGATAGCTAATCAGTGTAACGTCCGGATGCAGTAATTGATTACTTTCTGGTCTAAATCATTAAGTTATTCTAATTCACTGATTATCCAGGAAATTGTAAATTGAATTCTCTTGTTGAAAAGAGATTGGAACAAAAATTGATTCAACTTTCAATTTCTGACAAAATTAGATTATAAGTTTAATTGAAATTAAAATTTAGTTCTGTTTTACTATTGCGATGTCGAAACAATGTAACGTTTATATATTCTGTAAAATTATAATTTCATGTTAAAAAATCATAAGTAACGCCACGAGTGATTTCCAAATTATCGATAAATTCACGACTCACGAAGTGAGGAGTGAATTTGTCTAGAGAGTTTGGAAATCAAGAGTGGCATTTGTTAAGACTATTTAACGAATAAAATTAAGCTGTTTACTCACAAATCATTATTTAACTATAGTTATTTTAAAATATTTATATATTTAATGTAAACGGCGATGTTTGAAAACAAATGAGAAGCGATAGGTACGCCTCATCTGCTTCTTTTGTTTATCACTGCAACCAGACCATACTATTTATTGCCAAAGGAACGCAATATTGCAAGAATGCTCTCTAGTGGAGAAAAAGTAAAACACATCAAACTGTATATTAATTCATTTCTGATGTCATATGATGTAAATATGACAATTATATTTTTCTGGATTGTTACCTGGGAAAAAATACTTTTAAGAAAGTACAAACAGTGGTTTCTTTTTTTGGTGGTATAATCAATTGCTACAAATGTTTTTATATTAACTCCCGCATGCGCCATGTGTTGACATTCATGCGCTATATGTACAATCTGGTAGCCGTATTTCTCACGGGCTGTCACTGCAAAATAATGATCAGACCTGTTCAGAATATTAAAAAGGAGGAGCTTTCTATAATATGGTAATTACAACACTGATAAATATTTCGTGAAACACGACTCTGATTGGTTGTAAAACAGAAATCATTGAAACGTGATTGGTCATTGAGTCCCATTTGGGGCATGAGTTAAATAGTCATCATAATCATCTTCAGCAACAATGATTGGACCTTAAGGTCTGTTTTATCCTATGTTAGAATTGGCCTGTCCATCTTTTACTGCGCATTTCTATACTTCTTTGTATATCTTCATTTTGTTTCCGATCTGTTATTGTATAGTAAATTCCTCAAACACCTCATTTCTGAAATTTCTATTCTTCGTACCATGTTAATTGATATAATTCCTAAATACTTTCTTTCATTTTTTTCATTCTCTTAACATCACCTCTCTCAAAGAACTAAACGGGCAGTCGAAAGTAGATACGGAACAGAAATTCTGTACCACACCTTAGATGTCGTTAGATATATGACAAGGCCATTGTCAAAGATCGCAAAGGACAACACAGGACAAGACACACACAGAAACACAAGGTGGAGATTAAAAATCCTCTATCCCAGCGGCAATCTAATCTTGTCGCCGGAGTGGAAGGTAGGGGACGTCACTATGCCTTATATTTCTCAAACTCAAGGCTTATAACTTTTTACTTTTCCTTAACTCGTGATTTTATATTAAGTTTAGTAATCATGGTTTAGGCAGCGTCAGCCATTTAAGCGTAAAAAAATGGACTACAAAAGGTAATTTTCAAGTGTGTAGGAGTTGAATGTCACAACTCTCTTATAGCCTATGTTCATCCCGGGAATCTGCTGAACATTTTGTTAAAACCCCATCACAATCGGATGAACGGTATGGCAGAGCATAAAATACGAGCAAACAAACATTTAGACTAGCTAATACCCGGCGTGCGCTGCTACTCCTAAATAAAAAAAAGATGTTAATGTGTTTTATCACCAGCCGTGTGCTGTTATGCTTGCCCGGTAATCTGCTTATCGCCATATTCTTCAAAGACAAAAATGGTTATTGTGAGTTATCCGTAGAAGATAAACATATGCTGTCGCGGACTTTTTTGTAGAGTTTTTTGAGATATTCAATTTTGTGTACATTAATTTGGTGTATTTGTTATGGTTTAGGCAGCGTAAGCCATTTAAGCGTCAAAATAGGAACCTTTTCACGTTTTTCACTATAAAGGGTGATTTTTAGGGGTGAAGGGGTTGAGTATTACAACTCCCGTATAACCTTTGTTTATCCCCGGAATCCCCTGAACATTTTTCAAAACGCCCCATCTCAATCGGATGAATGATATGGCAGAGCACGCTTGTCCGGGAATCCGACTTACCTCGATCTTCTTGGCATCAATGAAAAGACAAAAATAGTTATTGTGAGTTATCGGTAAAAGATAAACATATGCTGTTGCGGACTTTTTTGTAGAGTTTTTTGTTTAGATATTCAATTCTGTGTACATTAATTTGGTGTATTTGTTATGGTTTAGGCAGCATAAGCCATTTAAGCTTCAAAATAGGGACTTTATTTCACGTTTTTCACAACAAAGGGTGATTTTTAGGGTTGAAGGGGTTGAATATCACAACTCTCTTATAGCCTGCGTTCATCCCAGGAATCTCCTGCACATTTTGCAAAAAGTCCCATCAAAATAGGACGAACGGTGTGGCCGCGCATAAAATACGAACAAACAAACAAACATGCATACATACATACAAACAAACATTACTTTTTATATATTAGATATTAATATTTGCATCTTGTTCTGGTTTTAAAATTGTTCCTGATGAATCGTGAAAGTCATCTCCTTCGCTCATTTTTACTTTAAATTCACATATTAAACAAGCACCCACAATTGCAGAATATAACAATGTTTGTTGATTGATCGTGTTTTTTTTCTCCAAAGCACACGTTACTCTTTCTTTAAACATATCGTTTCCGCAATAAATAAATTTCAATAAACATACTAAATATACAACATATACTAAAATACTCTGAAAGTAGATAAAATATTGTAGACAACATGTTACAAAATTAGGTTTAGTAACTCGTTGCTCTTAGAACACTCCCTTCGATCGTGTTTTAACTTGAGCATCTCGTTACTAAAGCTAGTCGTCTAAGGGTCAGTTTCATCAAAATAGGTAACTGTATTATGCCAGTTTAAGCTATGCATTATACACGGAGAAAACTGGCGTAATACAGTTACCTCTGTTGGTGAAACTGGCCCTAAATAACTATAAAAATAATAATAACTTCAAGTAATTAGAATGAAATACCGGTATATATTAAATTTTGGTGATGAGTTAATTTTTTACTCCTCTTCGACAAACAAACTATAGTGAATCTCCGGGATTGAATCTACGGGTTTCATAAACCGTACAGAGAATGAGTTTACTTTGGAAGAATAATAAATCAGGAAAGAAATAAAGAAGAAAATCTGAAATATATTGCATAATAGTCAGTTCATTTTAGACTTGAAAGTGTTAATTAAATATTGATTCATTATTTCAGTTTATCTTCTTAAAATTAATTGAATTTGAAGTCATCAGGTAACACTAAACAAACAAACTTAGCTGATTTTCTGGTTTGCAAACTCATTTTATGTTGTATTTTCATAAAATAGGTGTGTAGATGCTGACGTAATTGGACACATTCTTAATAACATTTTCCTTTCCGAGAAAGATGTCGACATATTGCAGAACTAATTACATGTATTGTGATCCTCCCAGACAGCAGATCGAAATACACACCCATGACATATTTGCAGACAATTACCATTATCTGACAATTATAATTTCAAAAATTAATTTAATTTATTAATGATGAATCTCGTTTGAAGAAGCCGTATTTTCTTTAGAATGCTCTCGGAAGAATCAAAAGGAATTGACCACAGCTAAAGGCGTTGCCGACCACACGAACCATGTTATAATCTATGATTAATTGACTATCAAATAATTCATCAGTTAGAAACCACAAACTATCTACTCATAACAGTTTAAAAACAACTTTATTTTTAAGAGCTATAAATTTATTTGTGACGTTCAGGGTCATCTTATTCTCATACTATATGGAAGACTATAATTAACCGCAGACATCCTTTTTTTTTTTCTCAACGTAATTTTAATTTTCTGCATGTGATATTTATTCCTAATGTATACATTACAAATCTTAAATTGTAATCTGAAAACAAAGCAACCTATTATAATGTTGGTTCGGATATGTTTAATGTCCATCCGATCCGATTGAGGGTCTTTCCACTTTTCAGCGGTTGCCCTTTTACCAGCCGGCTGCTGGCCCTTCACATCCACATGTGTCAATCACAGAGGTAGATGATCAACAGCCAGTGTAGGGGTGACATGTGGTTAGCATGTCGAGTCCCCCAGCCGTTATAGCTGGTTCCTCAACCTGGAGCCGCTACTTATTGTAGCTACCCAATTGCCTCACGATGCTGGGTGGGCACCGGTCCCATACTGGCCGAAATACCATGAGAAAATTTCTTCCCCCATGGAGACTCGAACCAGCGCAAGTCCCGTAGCTCTGTGCCAAGGCTTCCTACCTTAACCGCTCGGCTACGGCGCGGGACTTTAATGTCCATACACTCTTCATTTGTATGTTTTGTTTGAAGCATTATTAGTTCCTCCTTAAAGGCTGAAACTGTCAATCAGCAAGAGCCAAAACTGTTTTATCTTAATTAACACTTTAAATAGTCTTAACTTTCCTCAATTTGATGAACATACATTAGGCCTGCATTAAAAGTAAATTAACATGGGATAAAATAAGCACGAATGGCCCAACAGGCCCGTGTTCACTGTTTATGTAAATAAATATTCTTTTTAAATAAATCAATAGATTTTATTAGTTTAAATAATTATATTTTTTAAATATTCCTTGACGTGAATCAAGATTGGCAGATAAAGTAGGGGTATAATGAAGAGAGAGAGAGAGAGAGAGAGAGAGAGAGAGAGAGAGAGAGAGAGAGAGAGAGAGAGAGAGAGAGAGAGGAGAGAGAGAGAATGTTGAAGAATATGTCAGAATGAATATGAAAGAGTGGCTTTGTATGTGTGTGTTTTGTGTATGGGTGTGTGTATAAGAGAGAGGTCCCGCGCCGTAGCCGAGTGGTTAAGGCAAGATGCGTTGGCGCAGAGCTACAGGACTTGCTCTGGTTCGGGAATTTCGGCCAGTATGGGACCGGTGTCCACCCAGCATCGTGGGTAGCTGCAATAAGTATCAGCTCCAGGTTGAGAAAACCAGCTATAACAGCTGGAGGACCTGACATGCTGACCATATGCCACTCCTACACTGGCAGGATGATCGTCTACCTCTGTGAATAACATATGCAGAAGTGAGGCCAACAGCCGGCTGGTAGGCCAAGAGCCAAGCGCCATGGTAGTAGATAGTATATATATATATATATATTATATATATATATATATATATATATATATAGAGAGAGAGAGAGAGAGAGAGAGAGAGAGAGAGAGAGAGAGAGTGCGTGCCTGTGCGTATAAGAGAGAAAGATAATGTGAGAATGTGTAATTGACAGAGAGAGAGAGAGAGAGAGAGGGAGAGGATGTGTCTGCTAAGAACATGTCTGAGAGTAGGTATTAGAGGGACGGGGTGTCCTTTTTACCAGAGTGTGTTTCATTACTGAAAGTAAGAAATACTATATACTTATGTTTATTATTGGTTACATAATAACTGTATTCTATTCTAATTCGACTTATCCTAACTAACTAACTAACTCACCGACTGGCACTATAGAACCAGTAGGTTCATGACCGCGGGACATAAGATCTCTATATAACCCTATTGAGCTAATGTTTTCCAATCATAATCTACTTCCCTCGAATCATAGTTAATGCTATTCTCCCACCTCATTCTTGGTCTACCAACTGGGCGTTTTCCCTCTGGTTTTCCTATAAGAAGCTTCCATGCACATCTTCCATTCCCCATTCGTGCCATATCTCCTGCCCATCGCAGTCTACGAGACTTAACTGTTCCTATTATATCTGGCTTCCTATAACGTCCATGCAGTTCACTGTTAAGTAGTATTCTCCATTCACCTGTCCATTTCTCTTTGATCAAAAAACTTGCCCAAGAACATTATTCTCAAATACTTGTAATCTCCTTTCCTCTCTTAAAGTAAAAGTACATGTTTGGCATTCATAAAATACAACTGGTAGAATAATCATCATCATAGTACATTCACGAATAATAGTAGAATAATAGTTTTAGGCCTATATATTTTCAGATTAACTTTTTTTGAAAGGAGTTGGGACATCAAGAGTCCATGTAATGCATAATAGCACGCATTTCCAGAATTAAACCTATGTTTAATTTCTTTATTCATCTCATTCCTATTTGCGATTACACCGTTCTGAATTTTAAAAATTATTATTTTTTTTTAAATCTGATTGGTGATTCTAAATGGATTTATTGTGCTGAATTCGAAAATGATCTCCATTTTTTCCCATCACGTCAGATTTTCGAAGTATTCATGAATAACTAGAAATGAAATTATAGCTTTGTAAAACGTAATAAAAAATATTTTCAACAAGAATTTTGTATGAAAAACTACGGCAGAATTTGTTATTTACCACTAATTAATTAATACTTAATAATAATAATTAATAATTATAAGCATTCCAGCCATACTTCACTTTTCGACTGATTGTATTATTCTGGAACTGACTTCCGTCATCAGTTTTGGAATTTGTGGGCCAACGATTACAACAACTTTAATTTTTTCATAGGATAATGAAAGAAATACAAGGTGTTTGAAGCACTCACTGTCTTTATCTAGAGTTTTCACAAATTGTATAATTGAACCTAATTTTACATTGAGAGGTGGCAACAATACTTTTGACGGATCAATAAGAGGTTCACTTCTTATATTGTTTTTCGCCCGGTATTAAATTAGTCCTACGTGGCCACTGTTCCATTTCCCAGTGTTCTTAACTATCTGCTATCCCATTCGCATAAGAAACAAGAGTATTTTGTAAAACCAGCTTGCTGACCAACTAATAGTCCAATAATCATGAAATCTCCACAGACTAGCATAAATGGTTTTCGTCCTGCAGTTTTTTGTAACAAAAACTTTACATTTTCATACGTATCCTTTAAAACAAAAGAGTGGGCTACAGGAATGGAAAGATGAATGTTTCCATTATGAAGCAAAACACCTTTGATTTTTTTGAAGAACCTCCTCTTTTTGGATTTATATGACAGCAGGGATGTCTTGGCAATACACTAAATTTTCTTCTTCAGCAAAAGAAGGGACAAGTTCCTTCTCACGATGCCTGTAACATGAAAAAATATGGGACCCTCAGCCTATACTTTCTTTACTTTTAACCTAGAGCCTAAGAAATCTGTTGATTCTTTAGGCAAATTTATATCACTTACTAAATATTAAGCTCACTTTGATTAAAACATCTGTCATGATCAGAATTATATGGTTCATCATTCACAGGAGATTCAGTTTCAGTGCTACTGGATGCAGATGGCAATGTATCTGATTCAGGGTGTAAGGGAACCGGAATATAAGGACCATGAGGTACAGGCTAAATGGCGAGGGAATGTTAGGATATGCAATATATTTCGTGTTTTTAGCATTATATCCTGCTACCTTAACTGTGCAAAAATAACAATCGTCTCCACGATTTGTAGGTTCCCTCCAAATAATTGGGATACCAAAGGGCAATGACTTTTTTTTTTTTTTTTTTCATTTTTCCAACTCCTCAACTTTGCAATAAAACTACGACACACTTTGTGAGGGCACCACGATTTATCCTGGTCTCTTAAATTAATGCAAAAGTATTGAAAGTAAATTTTCTTTACAAAAGCAGTTATATTCTTTGTTTTACTAACTTCTATGACCCACATGTATATGCAAACATATTTGGATCATTTACACAACCACACATTTTTCTACGAGCTTAGGGCGGATATAGTTAGTAGATTTTTAATATATACAAACGTAATAATCGGCCGCGGTGGACTAATGGTTATACTCCTTGTCTCTGGTCCCGAGGGTCGCGAATTCAAACCCGACCGGTGTCGATGGATTTTTTAGGTCCTCCGTGAGGGACTTTAAGCCGTGTGTCCAGAGTCTGAAGATTTTCAGGTTCATAAAAAATCCTTTAGCCTGAATGAAAAGGCCTCTAAGCAAAATTTACCGAATTTTCCCGTCCTAGTTCTACCTTGATTTCCTAGATGTCAGTATGAGGCGGAACGCTGACCACGGACCACTCAAAATGACATCTATACGAAAACAAGTGTAACTAAATTAGTATGGTTCAAATTCTTCCCTGTAGGGGGAGAGCGCCTAAATCTCTGCAAAGGGAAAAAACATAGGCTTACAATACAATACAAACGTAATTAAAAATATAAACATAATCATAGTTATATTATTTCACATTTTAAGTAATAAAGTTGAAATTATAAACTGTTGGGCCTTTCTAACAAAAGATAAGCACACTGTAATAGAGCGATACCATGAAAATGTCATACCGAGGTGAAAATTTTGAAACTGACGCAGGAATAATTTTGTTGATGTAATATATATTTGTAAATATCAAATTTTATAATTCTATAAGAAAATGTTTCAAATGTGCATTACTTTAATCGAATAATAGCGGTATAAAACTTGTCCTATTCCACCTGAAAAAATACGCAAAATTTTACCAATTTCTTGTTTAATGATTTGGTCGTATGAATTCGTTTTATTTCACAAAATCTTTTTTGAAACCATGCTTTGGTCCTCCTTGGTCGTAAATGAAACAATATTAATTGCATTCTAATATTCTATATACCTTAAATGTGTCCTACAGTTGTTAACTGTAAGTTATGGTCAGTCATCACAGAAAACGGATAAAAATTACTGTACACAACATAATAATTGATGGATTAAAATGTCCTCTTGGATTCTACGTTATCGGTACACAACTAACAAAAAATTGCTGATGACATTTTCTTGTAAAGTCATTATTATTCCCGCTGGAGTCCCGTGACTGACTGACTTTTTGTCCCCTCATTTATATTGCTAATACGCATGTGGCGGTCAGTTGCTTGCTGGAGTCCGCTGTGTATTAACATAAACATGGTTTAGGAAATCTGGTAGAATGTTCGGCTCAGCTGTTTCATAAAATAATTACTGGCCATTCTTATGTGACAATTTGAGGTAAAAGGCAGTCAGCGGAAGGATTTAAATCTAGAGTAATTACACGTAAATGTCATACCGATGTGAAAATTTTGAAATTGGCGCAGGAGTAATTTTTTCGATGGGATATACTTTTTTACAGATGAAATGTTCTGATTCTAGAAGTTAAAGTTTGAAATACGGATTATTTTGATTCTAAAATTAATAGTAGAACATGACATATTCCGAAACCTGAAAACACATGCAAAATTAAAGGAAATTTTGTTTTACGATTTCACTGTATAAGTTTTTTTTTTTTTTGTTTCACTGACTCTTTTGTCACGCACGGCGCACTCAGTTGCTTGCTACACAGATTTTTTAAAAAAAGCGATTTCAACATCTTGCAGCTTTTCCAGCAACTCATGGAGTTCACCATGTGAAAGTGTAGAAGCCGTATGTTATAGAATATGCACAAATTTCAAATGAACAATCAGTGCGAAAAATGCACAAGTTTCGTGTGTGAAAGAAAATTATATTTTTATTAATGGAATTTAAATAATTTCTTATTATGGAATTTTTCAATATGTATGTTATTAACTGAATCACTAGAGTATTGTGTACTGGAATTAAAGACAGGTGCGCGGTTATTATGTGTTAGAAAATGTGTGTGTGGGAGTCCTTGAACTTGAAAGGTTCTTGCATTAGTTTGACCTTTGACATGCCATGTGTGTCGTATTATCGGGGATCCACAGTGCGATGTTGTCACAGTTCCATTATTGTGTTGATTGCAACAACAGTTTTAAATCATATGAAGTTACTTGTATAAAAAATACAATTGGCGTGGAGTATATGTGATTAAGTATGTATAACCGGTAGTGTAAAAAAAATTATTATTAGGTGTAGCGTTATTGGAAACCAACAGACTGAAATACGTATGACAACGCTGTACTATGTACACCAGCTGAAAACAGTAAGCGATAAAGTAAGATTTCGCGCATTGTAAGAGATTTCTTTCAATTGTTTCGTTTAAAAATTAGAACTCATGTCAGCAATATAACTTGTAATTAGTTGCTTTTTGTAAGAATTATAACAGAATTTTCCACATTTAAATAAACATTTTAATAATTTGCATACTGTACTTTTTCGATATTTGTTTTTGTTTTTAAAGTTGAGACGCGTGAAAGTTAATTTTAGTGTTCTGGAACGAACAATGCAAATCCCATATCGGCATTTTATTTATTTCAATGGTTCAATCTATTAAGAGCATCAAATAAATTTTAATCGGTTAATATGGATGTATTAAAATTATACTCATATTAGGCATATTCAACTATAGAGAAGGCCCTTTGTTGTTAAGAAGTTAATATTTTCGTTACTTTGTGAAATTTAAAATGATACATAGTAACCAAGTTAAATAAATTACACTATTTTTTTAATCTTTTTACAGCATATCAAATTGTACATTTTCTATACATGATAAAAGGTGTGAAATTCTTTATTAATCTCCATATTATCGCCTTTTATCTATTATCCAGTCGGCCGCGGTGGACTAGTGGTTATGCTCCTTGCCTCTGGTCCCGAGGGTCGCGGGTTCAAACCCGGCGGAGGTCGATGGATTTTTTAGGACGGAAAAATCCAAGGAGCAAGTCCTCCGGGAGGGACTTTAAGCCGTGGGTCCCGAGTCTGAAGATTTTCAGGCTCGTAAAAAAATTCTTAAACCTGAATGAAAAGGCCTCTAAGCAAAATTTATCGAATTTTCCCGTCCTAGTACTACCTTGGTTTCCTAGATGTTAGTATGAGTTGGAACGCTGACCACGGACCACTCAAAAATTACATCTATACGAAAACAAGTGTAACTAAATTAGTATGGTTCAAATTCTTCCCTGTAGGGGAGAGCGCCTAAATCTCTGTAAAGGGAAAACATGGACTTACAACATCTATTATCCACCCATAGTAATTCTACCCAAGGGCAGGTCTTTCACTGCAATCATAGCATTTTCATGCTGTGCTTGCAGCTTTACTAGGGAATTGTAGATGTGATAACTTCCCGTTGCTTTCCACACCGGTGAAGGATGATGATGATGATGATGATGAGGATAATGTTGGCCATATGGTTTCGGGGACTGTTTGGGCCTTAAAGTTTTCCTGACATTTGTCTTACATGTGAGGAAAAACCCCGATAAAAAACTCACCCAGAAAAACTGTCCCGACGTGGGATCGAACCAGGGCTCGCTGCGTGACAAGGCAGCACGCTACCTCGAGACCACAGCGGTGGACTTATCTATTATAATTTCATATTATTTTGTAATATTTGTATAAGATTTGCAACTCCATAATATTAAAGTATTAATAAAATTCAGATATGTCAGTCAGTCAGTCACAGAATGTAGTCAGTCAGTCACACATAACATATTAGATTATAACTGTGGACTTAATTGTGATTTTTGTTTCGTTTTTTATTGAGAATGTAACTTGAAATGTGTCCCCCAAACGGTATTTTGGAAAATTGAATTAGGAATCACACTTCAGAGAATGATGCAGATGAACATGTTAAGCTGCATGATGAATTGACATTTATGTCAGTCAGTCACACATATTTTGATAGATAATAAATAGCACTGTTTTTCTTCCAAAGTACAGTCGTAACCACACTCTATTCTCTATCATATCACGTAGATAACACCCCTAATTTCAATCAATTGTAATATTTATGCAACCATTTTGCTGCAAAATTGTATTGTAAATGTCAGTCAGTCACATATGGAAATGCTCAATATTACTACAGTAGGTACGGTACATTGCGAAAAATATTAAAAACATAACATTTTGAATTGTAAACAATTCTGACGTGGTATGTGAGAACGGATTTCATTTTTGGAATCAGCGTGAAATTTTGATTCAGACACGCCATTTTATTTAAAAAAACAAAATACATGCAGAACAGTGTTATTGTTCCTAGGTATTTAAATTCAGTCACTTCCTCAAAATTTCCCTCATTTGTCATTAGCTGTCCATTTCCATTATATAATGTATTTCTTCGTGTGAACATATATTTAGTTTTATTGATATTTACTATCTACTTAACCTAGTCTCTGCTAATATGACTAGGTTACATTAGGTTAAATAATGAAACATGTAGGTATCTGAAATCTCAGTCGTCAATGAAATAGGCCTACTGTTACAACGTATTCAGTTGTTAATAATGGAACATCCTCCTGAAGGCCTATGTTTCAATGGAATTTTACTTTGTTGAGAAGTACATAGTTAATTTCCTAGCAGTAGATTATTCTGAGAAACATATATATATATATATATATATATATATATATATATATATTAAATTACGTCAAGGAATAAAAAGTAATTTTGTAATTTTAGTATTTTGCTCAAAGATTACACGGTGTTCTCATGTCTAAAACTACAGGACTCCATAATAATTTTAATGCTGTGGTCTCGGGGTAGCGAGCTGCCTTGTCACGCAGCGAGCCCGGGTTCGATCCTCGGTCGGGACAGTTTTTCTTGGTGAGGGTTTTATCGGGGTTTTTCCTCACCTGTAAGACAAATGTCATGAAAACTTTAAGGCCCAAACGGTCCCCGAAATCGTATGGCGGTCGCAATCATGATCATTCATATTCATCTTAGGTTAAGCTTGGAATTAGGGACTCTCCTAGCACACCATCATCATCATCACCCATCATATCATAGGGGCAACGTAACCCCGCCTTCTAGGCGCCCCAACCTCAGAAGTGGGTTATAAGTACGCCATGCCAAGAGAAAAACCAGGAATGTCGAAAGACAAACCTGGGGCATTTGAAAAAAAAAATAATTTTATTGCAATTGTTTATTTTGTGAGGCATTTTAAAAATGTATAATATAATAACATTATACCAAGTTAATTTAGTTAATTTTTCCTCCATTTTCTATATTTGAAAGCAAATACCAGCCCACCTCAGTGGTTTGGAGGTAAAATCGACTCGGTTCAATTTCGGGTCGGACTAGTTTCTTGTGTCAGGTATTTTTCGGTGTTTTTCCTGCCTGTAACATAAATGATAGAAACCTTTAAGGCCCAAATTGCCTGCGAATATCATTGGCCATCATAATAATCCATATTCCATCGCCTTATATACAGGGCTATTCAGAAAGAAGGAACAGACTTCAAACATTTATTTCTTCCAAACTACAAAAAATAGAAACACAATTCCAACGTTCCTGGAATGAGAAAAGTTCAAATTTCACTATTTTGTGCATTCAATATGAGCACCATGTATTGCACGACAAATATCAAAACGGTGGCTCATTTCGTGCCACACACAAATCAGTCGGTCACTAGTTATCGAATTCTTAGTTTCAACAATTCAATGTCGCAGATTTTCAAGAGTGTCAGGCATAGGGAGGGATAAAAACACGGTCTTTACGGACAACACTACGTTAAGACCGACATCATCAATAACTTCTCAACAAATGTAGCGAAGAAATATACCCGCTGATGATTTAATAGATATTCTGAAAGGACTTCAGGAAAAGAAAGCATACATATATTTTTACAAGTTGAGGACGACGGCACTGACCTAAGAAGGTACATATTTTAATTTTATTTCATGACTATCCATCTCAACGGTTTAAAAAAAATAATTTTATTAATATTGATACTTTTACGTAACCCCACAGATATAAGTCACACGGAGTTAGGTCTATTGACCTGGAAGGCACCGACGATGAAGTTATCTTCTACTCCTCCTCTCCCAATCCAACAGCGCCAATGCGACCGTGATCGTAACTTCAAGCAACAGCGCCAATGCGGCAGTGATCGGAACTTCAAACTTTTCTCTTTCTAGGAACGGTGAAATTGTGTTTCTATTTTTTGTAGTTTGGAAGAAATAAATGTTTGAAGTCAGTTCCTTCTTTCTGAATAGCCCTATAGTATGAATGGTGTGTTTTGCCTTATACGTTCACGTTGATCGGAAGTAACCCTGGCGTTGAGCTGATCACTGAATCGCCCGCGCCAAAGCGTGGTTAAGAAGTTATATATGTCATCCAGAGTTAAAAATGCTCTTCTGATAGATCGTGTCTCTGTATAGCCCGGCAGACGTGGGGCAAGTAAAAATATCTAAAAGGGAGACGCTAACAAAGGAGAGAAAATAATCGGGGTGTGGCTGTGAGATGGACACGGTCGTGTATTTTATGTGAATACATGTACGTAACGGGTAATATTTTCCAGTAATTTTCAACACGTACCGCCTCAGCTGCTCTTCTGTTAAAGTATTATTAAGCAGCGGCAAGTGTTTCCTTTGGTGGCTTCAATTAGCGCAGAAACCACACATATCACACTTATGTCCGAATGGTTGTTGACAAACCTAGTAGTGATACGTGCACTAGCTGCTGCCCAATATGTCTTCACAATCGGCGATCGAACACAATAGATGACTATACACTCCGGCGTTGATATAGAAGCGATTACATCATCCATTTGCACAGGCTCGGCAACCCCAGATGCAGATATATTGGCGCCGTCGTTGATCCGCTCGGACGCCTTCATTATTATACATTCCCGGCACCGCTTCACTCTGTCATATGATGTTTTATGGGTACCACTGGATTGCTCTTGAGAAGCCTTTTCGAACCCTATTCGATCTCTGTATTTTGATCTAGCTTTTTGACAAGTATAGGCCGACATTGCATTATTTATTTTAATTTGTTTTTACTTTAACACCATATATATTCACTATAACTATATAATGTTTTATATACGCAAGCGATAGATCCTGACGAAAACTGACGATGGAAACTCAAACAAACGTCGTAACTTCTCCGAGTCAAAATTTACACTAAACTAAAATTACGTGACGCAGTGAAACGGTCTTAAAATGGCGGCTCCTCCCCCACCACTCCGCGGGATGCGTCACAGTCCACACTCTACTTAATGAATTCTTTGATCCTTTATCTATCGAGTGGTGTAATTAAATTTTGGATGTATATGATAGATATGTAGCTGCAACACCAAACTGTATCCCCCTATTTTGTAATTATCAGTTTTCTGAATTGCCTTCCATTATGGGCGCAAATTGAAAAACATATCTACGTCCTATACGGATGCTTAATGTATATTAAAATTTTGTTTTTAATATAAGATGTATATTGCAATAATACACACAAAAAATAATTGCAGTAGATAAATTTATACAATACTGTATTATTTTATCAGCAGTAAGTTGAAAGGTAAATATTAACACTGAATTTTTAAAAGTAACTGGAATGCAGTTGGCGTGATAGCATTTTTTAAAAATTGTACTATCAAGAGGTAAGAGTAGGCCATGTTTTTTTTAGATGTTATGACTCTTTCTCCACCGAAGGAATAAATACAATTGAATTATGTGGTTTCAAGTTTAGTGAAAAGTTATACCGCAGGCCCAAAAAGCCCATTTTTTCCATTGTTTCATATATGTTTTTAGCCTAAAATCGCCATTATGATTAAATCTGCTGTATTTTCAGTGTTGTCAGGCCTGCGGTAATTCCTTAGGATTTCGAAATTTTAACATATCAAAATAATGTAAAATAATGGCAGTAGGCCTAATTTTGCTTTGTCGTCAATAAATATAAATGCTATAAAAAATTAACTTTACTTATTATATTATTTCATAATTGTTACATTAATTTGTGTGTTAATTATATCATTTTTATGTCACATTACACAGCCTAAAGTAGTATTTTTATAAAAGTATTTTAAATGTTGAGGCTATTTTAGGTGCATAAATGTAGATATTATAGAATGTAAGAGTGTGAGGTTTAGTAATGAGATACATCCAGCACAAGAAATGATATATAGAGTTTGTAAGCTCATCAGATTGGAAGGCGGGACTGTGACGGACCGATTTATGCGAGCTGCACTCAAATTAATCACTCCACAGAACGTGAGAACGAATTTGCCTTCGCACAAACTGGTGCATTGTTTAAAAAATACACATGAAAACTAACACTCTGTCTTGCTGCGCCAGTTCTAATTTCTAGACCCAAACAATCTTATTTTAATCCTATAACTGTATTTGTTTTTACTTTTCTCATCATCATCTGATTTAAGTTCATGGGGTCCCGGTTTTGATTTCCGGTCAGACCACAGAAATTATTTTTCCTGAAACGGACTTATTCCTGTGGTTACCCAAGATCAGCATTATAGATTAACTTTAGGTTTGAGGACTCCTGGTGGTTCGTTATCATTTATTACCCATCGTATCATGGGAGTAATTTAACTCCGCCTCCCAGGTGCCCCAATCTTAAAACTGGGTTACAATTCCACCAAAATCAAGAGAGAATATATTTATTTTTTCAAATAACTGCTGACTTTGAAAAAAAAAGTAACTGGCACTAACAAACCCGTAGGTTCATGGCCGCGCGGACATAAGCTCTCCACACATCCCTATCCTGATGTAATGCTTTCCAGTAATACCTTGTATATTTTATTTCCCTTGCGCCGCGCGATCCTACCTTTTTATTACATTGAGTTTGAAAGTTTTTGAGTGACATTCTCAATTATCCTTTTGCCCGGGCCCATAGAAGGCAAAGTTTAATCCACGTTTCCTTTATAAATTACTAAACAGTATTATAATCGTGGAAGCTAGAAGGAAAAAGGGGATTAATTTGACTTGAGAAAGCTTTAGAATATAAATCAATACGAAACACGACTAGCTACACAATTAGTAAACATACGTTAACTAAAAAAAAAGTAAATTTTAATGAGAATCATGAGTCAGATAATTGAAATACAAATAATATAACAAAAAATTATCTTCTTGACCATTGAAAGAAAATATATGAATGAAATAACGTAAATTAACAAACTCGGTCATCAATAATTTTAAAAAAGTCAATAATAATAATAATAATAATAATAATAATAATAATATCCATATATACATACACACACACAATCCAGTCCAGCAGAGGGCTAGGTTTCACAGTCCTGGTTGCCCTACCCTGGCTTGTGGGACTGATGAAAACCAAACAGCTCCCTCGAGCTACAGTCGACCTGACCACGACGATCCTAAAGTTGATGATGACCCTGATACTAACTTGCGCAGCTTATTTGAGGCTTTCGATAACGAGGGGAAGGTGCGCAGTAATACGCAGCGCATAAAGAAGGAAGAAGGAGGTACCTAGGAGAGAGGACAACGAAGACAAGAATTTGGCACTGTTCAATAACATCACTGTAGAGGGAAGACACGATGACGTAGTTATTACGTAGCTGTTACGTAGTTTTCACGTACCGAAAAAGTGATTTCGGTACATCCTTAAATCATGGTTAATAGTATTCTTCCACCTCATTCTTGATCTACCAACTCGGCGTTTTTCTTCTTATTTACCTACATGAAACTTCCATGCCCCTCTTTCATTATCCATTCGTGCCACATGTCCTACCCATCGCAGTATACGAGACTTAATTGCTTTATTATATATAATTTCCTATGATCATGTGGCTCACTGTTATGTAACCTTCTCCATTCTCCTGTTAGTTCATCTATCTATGGTCCAAAAAAAAAACTTTATTCTAAATTACTCTTTTTCCTCCCTTAAGGTAACCGTCCATGTTTTGCTTCCATATATAACTGGGAGAATAACAGTTTTATACATTTACAATTTAACGCTTTTTTTGAGAAAAGTTGACACGACAAGAGACCTTGTAATGCATAATAACATGCATTTCCAGAATTGAGCCTTTGTTTAATTTCTTGTACATCATTCCTATTTGAAATTTATGTTTCCAGGTATTTGAATTCAGCCACTTCCTCATACAGAAGTTATAATTAAATAATCTCGTTGGTGTATTCGTTAATTTAACTTACATAGTTTCTCCATTGACACTTTCAGTTCCTTTATATGCAACAGCCCATTGTCGACGTTCTCTCTGAAAATACAGAATACAATAATCAGTCAAATATGTATAAAGAAGCAACAGATAAATTAATCAATTAACTATTACAAACTCATTTTAACTCTGGCAAGAACTAAAGCCCTTCTTTTACAAAACTCTGATGGCTTAGTTATCATAAGTAATGCCACGATTGATTTCCAAATTATCGATAGATTCACGACTCACGAAGTGAGGAGTGAATTTATCTAGAGAATTTGGAAATCACAAGTGACATTTGTTAGGACTATTTAACGAATAAAATTAAGCTGTATACTCACAAATCATTATTTAACTATAGTTATTTTAAAATATCTGTATATTTAATGTAAACGGCGATGTTTGAAAACAAATGTGAAACGATTGGTATGCTTCATTTGCTTCTTTTGTTCGATCACTGCAACCAGATCATAATATTATTTATTGCCAAAAGATCGCAATGTTGTAAGAATGCACCCTAGTGGAGAAATTTATAACCAACGTTATAGGTATTAGTTAATTTCTGATGTCTTATGATGTAAATATGTCAATTATATTTTTCTGCGTCATTTCCTGGAAAATAATTCGTTTAAGAAAGTGCAAACAGTGTTTTTTTTGTGGTAATTGTTACAAATGTTTATATATTATCTCTCGTATGCGCTACGTGTTGACATTCATGCACTATATATACAATCTGGTAGCCGTATTTCTTAGAGAGTCGGTCACTGCAAAATAATGCTATGGCCTATTCAGAATGTTAAAAAGGAGGTGCTTTCTTTATTATGATAAACTTTAGTTGGTACATTTTAGGCGTAACACGACTGTGATTGGTAGTAAGTAAAAAATCATTAAAATGTGATTGGTCATTGACTCCCATTTGGGGCATGAGTTAAGTAGTCTAAAATAAGAAATCCAAATGTCTGGTTTCCTTTAATATTGACTTCGATTTGAATGTGCTACTTATTACAGGCCCTACCTGCTGTTCTTAGAAAGCTGTTTAACTTTTTGCCAATATATTTTTTTCTTACGTATAAAGAGACGTACCTTAGATGTTAGAATTTCCGAAGACTTAAATAATAATTTAAAATGTGCGGCAATCTCTTATATCTTGAAAGGAGAAAATTATTCGTATAGTATTCAGAGGTAGATCATAAAATTCATATGAGATTCATAGTTCAATTTCAGGAAACGGCAGTGGCTACCTTCAAAGAAGTAGAATAGAAACAAGTCTTATAAAAAGGTATTGGAAGCAGATTGCTATCTTTTGGTAAAATTATAGTCAGAAGGTAACTTCTCAAACCAACACGATAAGTAAGTAGGAGTGCAAAAAGTGCAAAATTTTGAAAATAAGTGAGAGAGTATGCAATTTACGTCTGTAGCTAAAAGGAAACCAAGAGACATTGTTGAAGTATGTAGAAATGTATCATAATGTCGACAAAATTCAAAACTAAGGGTGAAATTGCCGACAAATTTTGGTCATGGGTATCTTATTTCAGGCTCGAGTTTCCTTTACGTGTCTTAAACCTCGTAACTATACTATATCAGAGCTAAGTTCCAGTTGTACTGTAAACAAACTTGCATAATGTATTACTCCCCGTTGATTCATGGTGATACTTTTAGCCGCCATATGAGTGAATTAACTATGGAAATGTCAATGATAGAAACATTTTTCTTAATAGGATATCGTACTTTACGGAGAATAAGACCAAATGCACGATAAGATGGTACCAATAACTAGTAACTTCCATTTCTTATTTATTTACGACAACAAATTATATGTGGGCCTACTTAATCAGACGTTTACCCTTTTCCATGATGTCAATATATATATCCTTTATTTGAAATTTAATTAGGCCTACGAGCAGAATATATGCTCCATGCTGACTTACCTGTAAATTTTGCTGTAATTTTCACCACATAATCAACGTATAATGTAGGATATGTTTCACTAAATTGTTTGAAAACATTTAAAATAATTTATTTCCCTCAGTTTTTCAAAGGTTTTCGTTTTTGATGCTTTAAAAGTTGTATAGGAGAAGCAATCATTTAAAACAATTGAAATTCATAAGAAGTAAACAGTGAAATGCTTATTTACTTATTAAACTTGGTAATTATATGTTTTAAAAATGGCAAAATAAATAATGTGTGGCACTGTTAAAAGAACCCTTAAAAACACAAGAAAAGAAAAAAAAACTAAATTTTATAAAGTAATGGATGCTCCTGTATTGATGTATGGATCACAATGTTGGACGATCACTAAAAGACAAGAACAAAGATTGGAAGCAGCTGAGATGAGATTTTTAAGAAATATAGCAGGATATACTCTGCTGGATAAGAAAAGGAATGAAGATATAAGAAAGGAACTAAATAGGCCTATTTTCAAACTTACAGACCGAATAATTAAATACAGGAACGACTGGAAAGGACATATTGATAGAATGCCAGAAGAAAGATGTCCAAAATTATTGCTAAATTATAAACCGAAGGAGAAATGTTGGATGCCCATACGGAAGATAGTCTGAACAATTTTAACAATTCTAGCTTTCATGAAACCGAAACGAGCCAACAGGCTTAATCCCTGAATGATGATGTTGGTGATGATGAAAATTGTTATATATATAACGTATATAGACACGTGCTAGGTAATACATATTTTTATTGTATTTATTTTGAATGTTACAGAGCAAATTACAATTTCTTACACGCTTGAAGGTTAAACGGTTATTCGACCAATGAAAATGCAGTTTACATTACAACTGGAAGTGAGCTCGGAAGAGGTAGGCCTATAGATGTGAATATGGTCCACCGGGACCGACGTATTACACGTCATGTAGTTCCTTGTAGTTGTGAGCGTTGGAGAGAACCCAAGTAACAAAGTGAGAAAAACACGATTAATTTAATTTTAATTGTATGGTTTTAAATGTGCTAACTAGAAAATGAGATGAAGGTTATTCCCAGTTCTTACTGAATTCCTAATGATGCGTAACGTAAAGGTGGCTACAGTCATAACGAGCCTAATTTAAATTGGTTTTATTTCTCGGCATTTATGTACCGCGTTGTATGATCACACCATTTAACATAATGAAACATACCTATTAATTCCAGATTAATTAAATTGTCATTAACACATTTCTTCTTCTTTCTCATCTCCATCGTAATTTAACCTCTCACATTATACGTTAATTTACATGCCCAAGCCGTCCGACCCACTGGCACGACCTGTCGGGAAATGGATTTTAAATTTTGGATTACACTCACACAGTTTTGATAACACAAAGACATGGAGGGCCTCCCCTTCCGAGACAACACGAACATTTAAGCCAAATCACTTCATTCCCTAAAACATTACTTTTAAACATATTGAATGTTACAATGGTCACATAATGTTTGGGAATCGTTCTGACCTTAAAGTTTCCTGACTTTGTCTTACAGATTAGAAAAAAAACACATCACTATGAAACCTGTCCCGGCCAGGGATCGAAGCTGGTCCCACTGCTAACGAGGTAACACCACTGTAACTCCCTGCAGGAAAACCAGAGGGAAAGCGCTCAGTAGTTAGACCAAAAATGAGGTGGGAGAATAACATTAATCATGATTTGAGGGAGATCAATTACACAAGGAATTATTAGAAAACGCTAAATCTAGATAGGGATGTGTGTCCGTGCGGCCATGAACCTATGGGTTCAATAGTGCCAGTAGATTTTTAGCTATATGGTGGTAATAACCCTATATCTATCTCTGCATTCACTTTATCTATCAATCTTATATCTGATCCATAATTCGCGTCGTGGTTCCATACTGAGAAATATGTGCCTATTTAGATGCGTAAGTTCCTCTTTCCAGGGATATCCGCGATGCACACTGTGTTTTTATCAGCCTAACTGGACACACAATTATTTTTTATAAAATTCATATTGGTTTTAAATGCATAGATAATACTTCATCGCTCGACAGGGCGGCTGCTGGCTTCGTATCCTCATGTATCAAACACACAAGTGGACACTAATCTATTCACCTAGTCAGAATATTATATGTCTGGTTCCTCAGCTTGATTGTATCAACTGGAGCCATAATTTATTTAAACTATCCAAAAGCCACATTACCATGACCAAAGAAGCTAACCGAGGTTGCAGCTTCTGATACGAAATGTGTAGCAAATGTCTCATGGGGTGTGGGGTACAGGTCTTATTCACAGGCAAAATTCCATGAAAAAAGTTCTTCCTTTTCGGGGATTCGAACCGGCGTACATTCTGTATCTTTGCGTCAAGTCAGGATGCCTTAGACAATAGTTGTTAATAAGCGCTCGCTAGGAGTGAAAAGGCGGTCTCCCCCTCCTACCCGCATTAAAGTGCACTCACAATAAATAATGTAACTGACAAGTGAGTAGCAGTGTTTTACCTTGTCAGCCTATCCGACGTAGGGTAGAATAGGAGTTACTAACAGGCCTGCCTTAGACCGTCAGGCCACGTTTCGGGACTATGATACACATGAATATTGCCAACCGCACATGTTGTTTCTAAATGGTCACATATCCAATGTAGATTAAATTCGTTGATAAGTCAAACACAGATTTTTTAAACCCGTATGTTCATTGACTAACTTAAAGTACACCATTTATAATATTTCAAACACTATCATACCTAAGCTGATATTATGTTACGTCTTACGTAACGATGATGCAACAATTACATTCTATGGTGCTTAAAAATACTTTGTGTTCTGTAACTAGATACAAATAAGTGTGCCGAACAAGTGCAGCTTTCTTTTTTTTTGGACTACGTATGAAAATAAGGCTCTCTTCAGCTAGTTTATATAGAAAATCGAGTATGAACGAAACTTACCCAAGCTAAATGTTTTCTGTGTCATGTCATAACTCAAACTCTAGGTCCGTTTTTCTTTATAACTGAGACTATACATGACATACTGTACCTTGACATGCTCGAACTTTGGTTAATGCCAGAGCTGAATGAGGATTCACATAATCATTTATTCCAGCAAGATAGCGCACTGCCTCACTCTCGCTGTCAGGTTTGGAACTATCATAATCGGGCGCTCCCAAAAGTTAGATAGGACGAATATTGTCCTGTTTTATAAAGTGGCTACCGCGATTCCCAGTTTTAACCCTATGTGATTTTTCTATATCGAAGCTCTATAATTCAATGCTCACAAATCAATACAACTTAATGTACAGTGTATCATATGACCCATTAGCTCAGATTTGAAAGTGTTTAATAACACAGGCTTAAAATTAAACCTTGTTGAGAGCTGTTTTTGCTTTTGAAAGGTATTCCTTAATGTTTCATTGCCACTGACTTAAAAAAATGACTTTAGTTTATTTTCCGTCACATCAAGTTTGTTGACAAATCAAGAATGACATATCCACATACCTTCTTCAAAAAAATATATAATTATGATTTTTGTAAAGAGTTACAAATGAACTTGTGAGTGTTTTATCATGAAATTCCACACTTCGTTCACATTATAAACGGTATATCAGTAAAATATTGTTCGTTTGGTTCGAACGTTTACCTCTTGTGTTTTGCCTACACAGCATCCAACAGTAATCTGCAATCATTGAATTATTCAGTCGTCCTTGGTATCTCATCTCCATTTCTCGAAAATCCTGATAGAACCTCTCTCTTTTTTCCTCACTGACTGCCCCCCAAGTTTTCAGGAAATACGTCCAAATGTAAAAATAAAAATAACATGTAATTTAAGACTCGTGTTGCACCCCAATGGCATTTATTTGTCGCGTGGTCGGTTTTAGCACAAACTAAATTAAAGGAAACGAAAATAAATAAACATTTTTATTGATAAGGGGAATCGACACCACTCCATGATATGTTATGCATTTTATATTAATGATATTTTTATTTCATGTCTCCTACGTGCTATGTAAATTGTGTCCAATAGTCATCGTCATTACAAATTAATGATCTAATAAACACCATTATATTCTTTTCTTAAGAGAAAAACGTATATTTGCAAACCATGAACAATATATACTTTTTATATTATTGCCACATATTTAAAATCTGTGCACTTATGTTACATATATTATGTATGAAACAAATTGATGTTCTGATGTTTCCAAAGTCTTGAATACGAAAGAAAAATCCACAAAGAACAGAACTAAAAGTCTTCAAAGATAAGGATTTCAATTACAAATATATCAGATTTGCTGACATTGCATCATCCACGGTAAAGTATTAGATATCACATGCATCGAACAGTTATTGCAGCACCCCCTGAAGTATAGAGGAAAACCAAAATCGATTTTGGCGATTGTAAAAAAGTCTGAAGAAGGGAATGTTAAACTTTGCTATACAGGAGTGAGTATACATCCACGAAAACAAACCATTTGTGGGACTAGCGATTGATGCGTGTTAAGAGGATCCAGCCCCTTGCATGTGTGACGTTAAATGTAAGATCCACGATCCCACTTCACTGAGATGTCACCCACTTTTGAGTCCAATGTCATAGTCAATTAACCAACGCTATGATTTTTGAAGTTGAAGTACTAGAAGCAATGGCATTTTTACCGTTCTGGCAGCTGTCACCGCTTCCAAATGATGTTTTTCAGCCTACACATCTTCTCTACACACAGCTGTGTATTTAGTTATACAGTCACAAAGTTCGTGGATAAGGCCTATTTTTTCTTCCTAAATATTAAATATGGTACAGCATAATACTAGAACCATTTTTTATACCATGTCTCATTTAAATTATACTCGATAGTCTAGGAGTTAAATTTCTTGCCTCTGGTCCCGAGAGTCCCGGATTCAAACCCATCCGGGATCGTTTTATGATGGAAAAGTCGAAGGGTTAAAGTGGTCCTTCGGAAGTGACTTCAAGCCGTGTTTCCGATTTTCAAGAGTTTAGGTTTCATAAATGAACCTCATTCGGCCGCAATGATCTAAAGAGCGATATCAATTCTGGATCACACACACACTTTTTTACCACACGGACGAATGAGTGATCAGCTCAATGTCAGGGCCTCCTCCTTCGATACAACATTAAGGCGGAACTTACCATTCACACACACATTCATACTAAACATGGCGAATATGATGGTGATTGTGATGGCCATATGATGTCTGGGGACAACTTGAGTCTTAATTTTCCTGACATTTGTCTAACAGGTGAGGAAAAACGCCGAAAAAAGCCATCACCCAGGAACTTGTCCCGACCGGAGATCCAACCTGGGCCCGTTGCATACGAGGCAGCGACGATAATTTAAGACCACAGCAGTAGACATGTTTATTTATAAAAGTATAAAATAAAATTGCTGACAATGTTTTATGAATTGGTTTTGAAACTCCAGACTTAGCTAATTTTCGGCCGTAAACATCTCAACGCATTCATAAAATCTCATTTTCCAACCTTTTATTACAAATAACTATACTATTATTGTTTCACATAATCAGTAATGCAATGCAGCACTAACATTATTAAAATACACTAAACATATCATTTTGTTTGAAGATGCAAAATTATTTCTGTAGACCATATAAACGCCCAAAAATGAATAAATATTTTTATAATCTCGCGTGCTATTTATTTTTATAACATAATGAAATTCAAGCCAATATAAACGAAACAAAATTTTGCTGATCGCATATTCCCAACAAAACATGTATAAAAATAGCTGCAATTGACGCACTTCGAACTATTAATAAATCTGTTTATATTCTCAACAGTTCATTCAACTTAACAGCTACGAGATTAATAATTACAGGTGATAAATTCTACCATCAACCGTTTCTACATTGTTCAGAGAACTTGGACGAATGTTTTGTTAAAAGGAACCAGTAGTATCTGGTAGCCTACATTATTACTAGTGTTAGGTTTGGGATCGATACAGACAATTGCAGATTAACTATATCCCTACGATAGGATGAAAACTAGTACGGTAGGCATTATAGGGTCACAGACGGAGTTGACATTAGTCTCCTTTCTCAAAGTTTGAAAGAAATATTAAAAATAAAACAGTTGTCTAAGAGGGCAAACCAGCCTAAATCGGATTATAATCAAATTTACAGAAAAAAACATAATAATATGCCTAATAAATGTACAGAAATGGATGTTTTAAGAAGATCAGCTGGAAAATCTAGAATGGATAGAATACGAAATAAAGAAATAAGTGAAATTATGGGTGCACAAGAGGAGCCGGACATCATAGACATTATAGAAAAGAAAAGATTGCAGTGGTATGGTCATGTCAAAAGAATGCCAGAGCAAAGATTGCCAAAAATTATGAAATGGATCCCAATGGAAAGGAGGACGAGAGGAAGAGCGAAGTAAACTTGGATAGAAGGGGTACAAGCAGCTATGAATATCAGAGGAATGGAGGAAGATCAATGGATGGGCAGAGAGGAATGGCGTTTGGTTTCCGGAAGACGGTGGAAGCTGCCATGATACCGGATGATGATGATAAAAATAAAAATAATAATAATAATAATAATAATAATTCATTATTCCTGATGAAGGTTTCTATTCCACACCATCGAGCTTACATTATACACATATTAACAATTATGAATTTTCTACAGTTAAATTAATAACACATAATATACAATATAGATATGATAGTAATAACATTAATAATAACAACCTAGAACTCGATACCAAAAATTTATTTCTTGATAATGAAAGTAAAATATATAAAAGAATAATAAATAGGCTATATGCCCAAAACGTAGTTATGTTGTCTAAAAAAGTGTTCGGTAAATCTATTTCTGAACTATTTTTGAGTAGGGCATTCCTTGATATAAGAGGTGAGGGAATTCCAGAATAGAAACAGGTGAGTGACGGAACAGACGGATGTCAGATGTACAGGTAAAGTTCACGTTAAATTGTCTCTAGATCGTGTGTTTACGTAAGTTATACTGGGAAGATTGCGGAATTAAAACCAAGAATAAATACTGTATATATATACAGTAACTGAACTAACTAAAAATAAATAGAGAATATTTACTTAGTTATAATACGTGGAGGAGTGTTAGATCACGTTAAACCATGCATAGAAAAAGGAAATGAGGCATTTTTACAACTACATACATTGTCGGGGGATAAAAATATATTTAAGAAAAAATATGTATATTTTATAGTTATGCAAAATATATTTACTTCGATGTATGTGAAACTATGAAAATAACAAATTAGATTATAAATAAATTATAGGTAGGCCTATATAAATTGTTGTTTAAGAAGATTAATTTACAATAGAAACCAGTTGATAAACAATATAATGAGAAAATGACAAGAATTGGTGACAACTTGAGGAAGGATGATACATTCATCAAATAGATATCGTTGAATTAAATTTGCAATGTGAACGAAGAGAGGGAAACCTCAGCATACGTGGAAGAGAACAGTTATAGATGAGGCTAATACATCGAAAGACGGTGGCGAGGTACGAGTGCCACATGTGAACGTTTCACAAATCCCCTAAGATCCTAATGATACAACAACCGTATTGATAAGTGCGGAAGCTAATGGGACAGTCAACAATGCAGGTCATTAGAAGAAGAAGTAGAGCCTATTTATATAGTTATATTTTTTTAAGAAATAATTTAAATTTTATTTTTATGTAATTTTGATATTTTAATGGTCGACATCTAGAGTAGAAATGGGCCCAAATATTTGCTTCACTTTTTAACAGAATATTCATTTGTAACCATATTTAGTAAAATTAGGGGTCGGTTATGTCTTTCTTTTCCAATAATTTAACTAGATGTTACCACACCTTTGAATTGAAGAGTGTGAAATGAATCATAACATGTCATCTCAACATATAAAAAGAGAAATCACTAGGTTAGTCATTATTATTTTAAGAATTGTCTCAGGATAGTTAAGTTGTTACTTTTGACACATCCCCATAATTGTCTAAATTTGTTATGGAAATTAGAGACACCTCAATTGAGACAAAGAACTAGATTATAGTCAAGCATACCGCTATCACAAAACTTTGAAAAAGATTTTAAAGAATACATGTGGTTTCTAGATGAATAATAAAATTATCATTTATTGACAGCCTATATTTATTTTTCAGAGCGTTTAGCGTTCATTATGTCTATTTTTTTGTACATTTGAATTAAAAGGTTGGAGACAGAATACATTTCTTATTTAATGTATGAAAATAAGTCATCCGTACTTTTAAAAAAACTGGCGGGACAGGCCTTAAATTCCCTTGGCATACCAGCCGGCTATTTTCCTCACATTTACATATGTTAATTATCCTGCCAGTGTAGGAGTGACATGTGATCAGCATGTCAGGTCCCCCAGCCGTTATAGTTGGTTTTCTCAACCTGGAACCGCCACTTATTGCAGTTATCCAAATTTCTCACGATGCTATGTGGGCACCGTTCTAATACTGGTCGAAATTCCACGAGAAAATTACTTCACCATGGAGACTCGAACTAGCATAGATCTCGTAGCTCTGCACCAAAGTATCTTGCCTTAACTACTCGGCTAAGGCACGGGGCTCCGTGCCATTAAGCATCTTGAATTAATTTTATACCTTACATCTATTTAGTTTTGACTATTTTACTCATACCCCAAATGGGCGTCAATGACCAATCACATTCCAATGAATTTTGATTTACAACCAATCATAGTCGTTTTTCACCTCGATTTTATCAATTCAATTTCATCACTTTAAAATCAAGCGTCTCCTTTTTAACATTCTGAATAGGTCATAACATTATTTTGCAGTGATTAACTCTCGAACAAATACGTTGAATACAGCAAATAATGAACAGATTCCTTCGAACTACACATTTGATAATTGTGTTTTTAAATACGTAATGATTTTACGGAGGTGTTTTCTAAAAAAAAATAATTAATAACCTATAATGTTCGTTATAATATACAGTTTGACGCGTTTCATTTTTTCTCCACTAGGGTGCAGTCTTACAATATTGCGATCCTATTTGGCAATAAATAATATGATCTAGTTGCAGTGATGAACAAAAGAAGCATAACCAAACATTTCTAATTTGTTTTAAAATATCACCGTTTACATTAAAAATATAAATATTTTAAAATAACTATAATTAAATAATGTTTTGTGAGTAAACAGCTTCATTTTATTCGTTAAATAGTCTTAACAAATGCTACTTTTGTTTTCCAAATTCTCCAGATAAATTCACTCCTCACTTCGTGAGCCGTGATTTTATCGATAATTTGGAAATCACTCGTGGCATTACTTATGATAAATGTCATATAATAATAATAATAATAATAATAATAATAATAATAATAATAATTCGGGATTCGGATTGAGGGTCTTTCCACTTTTTGCCCTTTTACCAGCCGGCTGCTGGCCCTTCACATCCACATGTGTCAATCACAGAATAATAATAATAATAATAATAGTAATAATAATAATACTAATAATAATAATAATAATATTAATATTAATAATAATAATAACAAAACTTGATTAAATTGTTGACTTTTATAATAAAAATACAATATAGTAAACAATAATAAATGTAACGCTATAACTTGGTTATATATTATTATATTGTGTAAAGAAGTGTTCAATAAGCTTATTTAAAAAAAATATGTTTTTATGCCAGGCAGTTCTTACTGCAAGAGGGGAGGGATTTTCAGAGACGCGTAGCTGAAACAAGTAAATACAATGAGTAGTGAAATTAAGTTTAGATATAGGTCTACAGTTCTGGTACCAAGAGGTTTTCTTGATTATTGCATTAATCCTTCAGAACCAATTTTTAATTTGTATTAAAAACTTTAAAATAAAATTTTATTTAATTATAAATAATGAGTTTTAAATTTTTATATTAGAATAAAAATTAATTATCAATAAAATTCCACATTACAAAATGCTTAGGTCTGGGATTCAGAATTTTCCATATTAAGTGCACTTGAAATGGAAGAGGCTTGGAACGATTGGAAAATAAGTGTATAGATACGGTAATTTACACTTTGAAGATGTGAGTAGGGGACCTTTCGAATAATATGAAAAGTTGGGTGTTAGGACGAATTTTGCCTAGTCTATTTGTGTGGCTACAGAAAGTGTCAAACGCAGTATATTTTTAAAGGAGTCATTGAACGGGCGATAAACAGAAATAATATCCATAGGTGCTAAAATTACTAATCTCACTTTCCTTAGTTTAACATCTCCCTTTGTATTTATTTTCACATGTCCCTACGCCACAGGCCTTAGAGGGGCACGATCTGTCGGGTTTAACTTTGAATCATGCAGACTTTTTATGAGCACACAAAGACGTGATAAGCCTCCCTGGATGAGTGATCAGCTCAATGCCAAGGCCACTAAAATTACCAATGATGGCAGACATTATATAAAAATTAGATAAAATCTGATGAAAGGAAAATATGGCATTTTAATGATTAATATTTTTTTATTCAATGCCCCAGGTTTTCATTTCGACATTATTGGCTTGTTCAATGGGTTTCCCCTCCAGATATTAGAAATGAGCTAAATATCTTTAAACTCTTAGATAGAATAAAAGAATCTAGAAAAAATGGAAAGAACATGTTCAAAGAATGGAAGATGATCACATTCCCAAAATTATACTTAAATACCGTACAAACCAAAAGGACGCAAGAATGTTGGTAGATCGAAGAAGAGATGGATCCAACTTTTGAGTGAGAATCTATGAGACCGGAACAAGCCACATGGGCTTAATCCGTGATTGTTGATGATGATGATAACATTATTGGCTTACGAGTAATTGTAGCCCGCATCTGAAGTTGGGGAGCCTAGATGGCGGAGTTATATTACCCTGATGATATGATGGATGATAAATGATAATGAAGAGCCAGGAGAGTTCTTAACCTAATCTTATCCTAAATTCCAGACCATGGGGAACCATATGAATAATACTCTATAAGGAAAAATTCCTATGGTTTGACCGAGATTTGAACCCGAGACCTCATGAACAGTAGTCAGAAACGCTGACCACTAGCCCATGATTAATGACGAGTATTATGTGAGGTAAAAATATAACATTTTTTTAATCACTAGTAAGAAGAACAGTTTTATCTGGTACAGAAACTTTGTCATAAAATTAAAAAAATAAAATAAACTAATGGCTGTGGAGACGAAGTACTGTAGAAATTCAGGAGACTTTTACGACGAGAAAAATGTAAGAAATTATATTATAAAAAGTGAATTAAAAATAACAATGTAGTAGATATCACGATTAAACAGTTTGTACGGTAGAGGAATGTAATGAGAATGAATGAAGAAAGTTTTCCAAAAATTCAGAAAAGAGGAACAGAGAAAAGAGGAGTAAAACCAATTACAACATAGAACCTATGGCGACCAAACAATTAATTATATTTAAAATTTTATTTTACGTAGCTCTTTAACAGCTACGGTCATTAGCGTCGGAATTCAAGACTGGGCTTGAAAGGTCCGATAATTTTACTCAGAGATTTATTGTGGTAAGTTAAAAGAAAGATAGAGCATGAACAGAACTGAATGGTTTTCAGCAGTTCCAAATATATAAATATATATAATTCATTTTATTCTCAGAAAATATGTGTACTCAAATATTTCGTAAATATATATTTTTTTATATTTTACAATTGCCTAAATATTGAGTCTTTTGGTCCTAAAATCTCATCACCCTATGAATAAAATGAAACAATTCCCAGTATTCACTGCATAAATTAAATGCTCTTTTTAAAATTGAATAATCAGTAAAGCTGTATAGTAATCTAGCGATAAAAATGTTAATCTGAATCAATTCCATTGTAACAATTAACTATAATCACAAGAGTTGGAACAGCATGATTTGCAGAAGAGCCTAGACATATTATCGACGTACTGTAGTCTATGATCTGGGCACTGAATGTTAACATTTACAAATATAAAGTCATGTAATTTGAAAAAAAAAAAAAAAAAGGGTCGATTTAGTGTGTGAGGGAGAAGGTGTGGTGAGAGCTTATAAAATGTAAAAATCTTTGTGTACTAGAGAATATTATTGAATATATGAACATGTATTCATAACCTATAAATATAAAATGCACGAGACATATCGGAAATGAAAGAATTAAGTCAATAATACAATATTTGTCAAATTAAATACCAAGAATCTTACACAATATCTATGATTAGAGCATGGAACTCACTTCCCAGTCATGTCAGGGACTGTCAATCACTATCATTATTTAAATACAAATTAACTGGTATCTTAAGTTCGACACAATAAAAACAACTGCACAACAACTATATTCAGCATCTTTTAAATAATCATCTAGGAAGTTTTACTTACTTTATTTTATATTATTTTAATTTTATTATATTCCATGTTTTTGTTAGTATTTGCTAGTATTAGATCACATCACCATTGTATTTTGTTTAGTAGATACTTTAATAATATCTTAAAATTGTAATACATATGTAATTTTTGTATAATTTTACTATTCGCTGGTTGAGTGGAAGAGAAGGCCCTATGGCCTTAACTGTGCCAGCTGAAATAAAGCATTATTATTATTATTATTATTATTATTATTATTATTGTTATTGCTATTATTGTTATTATTATTATTATTAGTATTATTACTTAAGAGTAGGGTCAAATTAAGAAAGATACTGCCGCGTAGGCCCTATGACGGAACAGATTTGTTCTTCTTCTTCAACCGTGAGAGCGACTACGTATATGGCTGGGAATTATGGGGTTGGGAATGAACGGGGTAAATTCGACGAAATTCGGACATGTTTCTTAAGAGAGCGCTGAGGCTGGCAATAGGGACGTAGAATTACGATAAATTCAAAGAATATGGTATATTTTCGGAGACAAGTTATGACTGTATCGTATTGATTGGTCGTAATAAAGGAGAACCTGGGCATAGTCACAGCAGCGTGTTACAAGGAACTAACAATGCATCACGTTTTTGGGAGATTGGATAAGTAATCGGGGCAACAAAATCTAATCGAATTATACAGTCACAACACAGAGATCAGTGCGTACCCAAAAACAGTTTACTCGCCCCGCAGTCAGAACTTAAACTGTCTAGTGGAGAGAAACGCGTCTTGAAATTTTAGGTGGGGTTAATAAAAGTGTTAGTGCATAGTTCCCCTTGGGGAAACTCCCATAAAGTTTAAAAGATGAGGGCAGCATGAGATTGCTGTAAGTCCTCTATGCAATGTGCTGAAAAATTATCACCATATTATGTAAACTTAGATTGCAGTTGCTACCGGAGAGAATTCTCAGTCGGATCGTGATAGATTTGCGTGTTGCGATTTGTAAGGAAGAAACGCTAAGAGAGAGAAAGTGAGAGAGGGATGAAGGGGGAGAGGAAGAGAGAGATGTATATTCTTGGATAGAGCAAAATTTGGGCCCTTTGAAAAAATGTAGCCTGTATTAATGATATATGAGAACTTCAATATGGCATTATTGTTTCCAATATCCAATTTTATTACATACTAGCGGACCCGGCAGACGTTTCCTTGCCCGAATGTTCAATTCTCGTGCCATGACCGACTTTTACATTAAATTCACTAATTAATTAAGTTCGAAAGAAAACTCCTCGCTGCCATCTGTTGTAGCTCAAGACGCGTGCATAATGACGTCAAATTGTTGTCGCCCGAAATTTGTCGGTAATGCAGATGACTATATATCTGATAAACATTTCCTATTACCCGATCGCAGCGCCACGTACCGGGTCCAATTGTAAATCCAAACCATGCAGGGATCCATTCAAACAAATACAAAAATGTTCATCAAAAGCGGTGCAGTCGTTTAGACAGTTTTTAATTTCGAATTTAAGTAAACATCCACTTCTAATTGTCGGATTTTGCTCATTTTTTGACAATGTTTACCTCCCTTTATTTTAATAGGACATACAGAGTTTCGTTGTGAAACATCGGAAATTGTGACTGCTAGAGCGATTTTTAAATTTCCACTTCAGGTGAACTCTTACACCTAATGGTTTTAGAGGATCGAATTGTGAATCTAAGCCATCCAGGGACCCATTCAAATACACACAAAAAATTTAATCAAAATCGGTCTAGTCGTATAGGAATTTTTTTTTAAATCTCGGTTTTCAAGTAAACTCCCACTTATAAAGGTCAAATTTCGCTGATTTTTGTACAGTACATATCTCGGTTTATTTTAATAGGGTATTCCGAGTTTTTTTGTAAAACGTCGAAAATTGCGATCGCTAGAGCGATTTTTAAATTTTCGTTTTAGGTGAACTCCTACACCTATTGATTTTAGAACATAATAGATAACGACTAAACACTCGCCGCTTCTGAAACCCTGTATATATATAAATTTTCACGAAGATCGGTTAAACGGTTTAGAAGTCTATAAAGGACAGAGATGCATATATATATATATATATATATATATATATATATATAAAGTTGTCTTGTTTGAATAGTCATACTTTACTGCGTGTGTATGGGTATTCTTTAAGTTTCTTTTGTAGACTATTCTCTAATTCATCACTTTGAGAAGTACGTAATTAGGTTTATGATAGAACGGAAGAGAGAGAGAGAGAGAGAGAGAGAGAGAAGAGAGAGAGAGAGAGAGAGAGAGAGAGAGAAAATATTTGAAAACTGTTTTTTGGGGCCGCGACATGCAGATCACATGTCATCCCCTTACTAGCTGGATGATTGTCCACCTCTAAAAGATTAACTTATTTTTGGTTTACAAGACCAATATTTTACTTAAATTATTAGAACTATTATTAATGTTAATACCTTTATATATATTACTTTTTTTGTGGAATTTGGGTTTTTTCTTCAAATGGAAAGCATTTATTGTCTACATTATTAAGATTGGAATTTATTGTACTTTCGCTTTATCTTATTATATATTTTTATCTAATTTCTTTTAATTATGAATTATATTTTAGAATGGTTTTTTTAACTTTTTCAATTAACACATGTGGATGTGAGATCAGCAGCCGGAAAGTAGACAGAGGGGGCTTCAGACCTGTTTGCCCTATGGAGTTTAGTAGAACTTTTTGTCTTAAAATAATTTCCCGGTTAAGTTCAACTTCTGTCGGGATAAAACCTACTAATTATAAACAGTAAATGATAAGCGAGATCGTAATATTATCTTGGAGTACAGGCTGTGTGCAGTTATTTGACGCGTGTCATTATTATAGCAATAAAAGACTGAAAGTGCGTAATGTATTGCTACGTTTGAATTAGAATTTTGACCCAAAACGGGACCGAATAGAGCTTTATATGCAGATATACTTGCAACGTCGATAATGAATTCACACGATGGTAATTAACAGCATTATTTATTACATAAAAAGCAAATAAGAGTGATTTGACTGTTATGAAGCTAATAATATATTTTTTAGCGCGATAGTACGTTTTGTCGTACTTACAGCAATGACGACCATGATTGAAAGTTCAATTTCCTACATTTCGGGGTTGCCAACCTAAATAACTATACTGTAACAAAATAACTATACTGTAATATTACATATTACAAACCACGTGTGGGAAGTAAAACAACTGCCCTCTATGTATACTACGTAGTACAATGTATATACAAAAAATATCCAAAATGTAGTTTTTAATATACATTATACGAAAAAAAAAATACTGCATTTTAAATGAACTGAACTTTATTTGAAACAATATAAAACAATAAATACGTACTTGCCGCTATTTTATAACTGTGTGGTGTCACAGCCTCCTGTAATTTCAACTAATAAACATTTCCCACACTGTTAACGTTGTCAGTTGTTTATAATGAACGCAAATATTTCCAACAAATATGTTATTATTTTACTATTATCTATTATTTTGAAAACACCATCGCTCAAAAAATAATGTACAATGCACGTTTGTGAAGTGTTTTACATAATATCGGACATAAAAAACCACGCTATCGCTCGGTTTTTAAACATTTTCCTCGCTTCTGTAAAAAAAACACTTCCCAACCTCGCATCGCAATATACAATTACAATAATGTGTAGCTGTGTTCTTCTAGATAACATTGCAAGACCTCTATACTTACTTACTTACTTACTTACTCACTGGCACTATCGAACCCGAAGGTTCATGGCCGCGCGGACATAAGCTCTCCATACATCCCTATCCTGAGCTAATGCTTTCCAATCATTCCCTGTATAATCTACTTCCCTCAAATCATAGTTAATGTTGTTCTCCCACCTCATTCTTGGTCTACCAACTGGGCGCTTTCCCTCTGGCTTTCCTACAAGAAGCTTCCATGCACGTCTTTCATTCCCCATACGTGCAACATGTCCTGCCCATCGCAGTCTACGAGACTTAACTGTTCTTATTATATCTGGCTTCCTATAAAGACCATGTAGTTCATTGTTATGTAGTCTTCTCCATTCATCTGTCTGTTCATCTCTCTTTGGTCCAAAAATTTTCCTAAGAACTTTATTCTCAAATACTCGTAATCTCCTTTCCTCCCTTAAAGTAAGAGTCCATGTTTCGCACCCATATAATATAACTGGTAGAATAATAGTTTTATATATTTTCAGCTTTACGTTTTTTGAAAGGAGTTGGGACATCAAAAGTCTCTGCAATGCATAATAGCAAGCATTTCCAGAATTGAGCCTATGTTTAATTTCTTTGTGCATCTCATTCCTATTTGTGATTATTGTTCCTAGGTATTTGAATTCAGCCACTTCCTCAAAATTTCCCTCATTTTGCAAGACCTCTATATATATATATATATATATATATATATATATATATATATATACCTGTTAAATTGTGATACTTCAAGTGTCCAGAGTGGCGAATTAATCTTGACCTAAACAGTTATTGAATTTTCGCCACAAATCGTCGTCTCACGAGTGTAGTATAGCACTGTTGTAATCCACTACGTGAAATCAGCTTGCGTTGTTAATGATACCTACACGCAAAGTCAATAAATTGGTGTGACGTGACGTGATAAATAAAAATAATTGAACAGAATGGAATATCACTTCACTTATTATTGTTAGAAGCTTGTGTGTGTGTGTGTGTGTTAACTATGTTATATTGCACATTTTTGCGGATATAAGTATGAATATATATATATATATATATATATATATATATATATATACACATACAGGGTGTTGCAAAAAACACGGATAACGGAGGTGAAGTAGTATATTGAGATATATATATTATGTTGATCATTTTTAATAAGGTGTCAATATCCGGAAATTATGCGTTTTTACACTATGACTAGTTAATTATATCTCAAGATCAGTGTTAGTTTGAAGGATTTGAAGACTCGATACATGACAACACCTCACAGGTACGGAACAAGTGATACGTGTGACTTAGCAACGGAATGTGGCTGCAACATGACGGAGCTTCAGCTCATTTCATGCCAATGTGAGGACATATTTGGATACCACGTATCCAGGTCGATTGATTGGCTCAGGGATCCAGTTCCATGGCCTCCGAGATCACCTGATCTTAACCATCTCGATTAATTTTTGTGAGGCGATAAGATACAATCTGTTTTTCAGACTCCAATAGAGTCACGTATGGATCTAAATTCCAAATTTCACCAATGATCTTCATAAAAATACATTAACTCAATTATTAAAGAATGGAGACTACAACCACGTGGCAGAATATCACTTAATGATTATATAATTTAGACACCCTATTATTTGCAGATGGCATTGTGTTTATAGCGAATTTAGAAGATGACCTACAACGTTCAGTCCACTCTTTTTACCAAATTGCAATAAACTACAACATGGAAATCTCAACAAAAAAAATCTGAAGTCATGGCTTTCCTAGGAAAACACTCACTTCGCAGTAAAATTTTAATTAATAATAAAATATTAGAACAAATTAACACATTTAACTATCTCGGATACTAAGTTACATACGGAGAGGAAAAAGATTTTATTCAAAAAATTATAAAATTTTACAATATCAGGAATTATAAATAATATTTTCAAGCCAAACACAGTACAGCAACACACATGAACTAGAATTTATAAACACTGGGTAGACCCATATTATGTTACGGCAGTGAGGCTGTACAATTCGTAGTGTAGATGAACAAAGACTAACTGCGGCAGAAATTAAATTTATGAGAAGTACTGCAGGTTACTCAAGAACAGACCATAAAAGGAATTCTGAGATTCTCAAAGAATTACAAACAGAATCAATCATGTAATACGTGCAAAAATACAGAAACATCTGGAAATCTCATGTAAGAAGAATGCGCAGAACAAGAATGCCACGTCAAATCTTAAATTACCAGCCACCAGGCAAGAGATCTTTGGGCAGACCCTTCAAACGTTGGATTGAGACCGTAACAGACCACAGGTCTATCACATGAAAGGAAGAAGAAGAAGAAGAAGGATAGAGCTATAACTGTGGCTAATAATCGTGTAATCGTACCTTAGAACACTAAGACTTATAGATAATGTACTTATTGTTTCTGCTCGAATCAGAGCGAGATTTGTAGATTATGTTACTTACCTTGTTATCATAACAAGTTCTCATAAGTTCTAAAAATATCCTCGAGTTTCTGTCCGGAGCAGAGCAGGAGGCAAAATCTACAAGTAGTCTTATCATGTTCTACACTTTTTTTCCCCGCACAATGCGACGACATATGAAAGTTACGTGTTCATAAAATAGAAAAAAATGTGTACATAGAGGACAGTCAGAAGCGTAACAAACGTAACCAAGCGTAAATATAGATAAGAATCCTAACGTAACAACGCCATCTAAATATAGAGGACAAATTACATCTGAATTCCTAACTAACTATAGAGGGCGAAGACGTGGTATGCAAACACATCTCCACCATATTTGAAAATAACTATACATTTAATGTTGAGATTTAACACACACACACAACACACACACACACACACACACACACACACATATATAGGAACTTCGGGTAATGTGAACTCCTATTTTGAATTTGTTATTTTTCATATTTTAATTAAGGGATTTGAATTTTGTTTAATTACAGTGATTATCATTAGTGTTATAACAATGGAATAACATTGTTATTTTGTTCAAAATATGGAAAATCTTTATAATTTATAAACATTTTTTACATTACAAGAAAGGTCCACTTTAATATCCATACTCGGGTAAAGTGAACCCCAGAGACTATTCTAACTTTCAGAATATTTTAAGTTTAATTACTCTATTAATTTAATCAGACAGGCACAAATTAATCTGAAAATATTTGTAGCTAAACGTAATTAAAAAGCGTTGTTATTTATTTAATGTTTTGAAAATTATTGTGGATTATAACATTCACATCATTCATCTGGGCACAGCGACGGTCTTTGGGTTTGGTAAAATTACAAAGATGTTAAATAAAATTAATTAAGTGAATGGTTTTACTGATAGCACCCTCAATGATAAAATATACGTATTCGTGTAAAGTGGACCCAGGCCAACTTTAACCGCCTCGTGGAGGGTCCACATTAACCGAATTTCTTTGTTACGTTTAATTATCTTATACATTCGCCATGTCACAGAATATCAAACGAAACTCTTCGGTAGGCCTATATTAAAACATCATCTACATAATTTATTTAGGAGATTTTTTATTTATTAAAGTTGATGAGGAGAAGAAGGTAAAATATATTTTCTGTTCGAAGGCAGCACCAATAAAATATGTTAACAGGATTCACTCAAACCGAAGGGTCCACATTGCCCGAACTTCATATATATATATATATATATATATATATCCCATATTTCCCCGTGTGGGGATTAAGGTGCTCTTTAGTGGAAATGTTTTAACCAAGCTAATATAGTTAGGCCTAAATAAGCGTCATATAACCGATAGATGTCAATGTGTGATATGTGGTCAGCGTATCGCCTCAGCAAGACACCTAGTAAAAGTCTTCAGACTCGGGACACACGGCTTAAAGTCCCTTTCGGAGGATTTGTCCTTTGGATTTCCCATCGTAAAAAAATCCATCGACCCCGGCCGGGTTTGAACCCGCGTCCCTCGGAACTAGAGACAAGGAACATGACCACTACAGTATGCACTTTATACATGAAACAGGAATGGGGTCGAAAAATCTAATAAGCCCATCTCGGGTAGGCATACTATTATTTAAATAAGTCCTCAAATTATTCAAATGTTTGTTAGGCTGTAAAGTAAATACCTGAAGAGTAAATGTGTGTGTGTGTCTAAATATCGAAAACAAAATGTCACTAAATTCCACCGACTGTCTGTGTTTTTTCTCTCTCTCTCTCTCTCTCTCTCTCTCTCTCTATATATATATATATATATATATATATATACACACACACACACACACTAATACCATGCGTGCGCTGCTACGCCTTAATAAATTAAATATTGAGGGTTAATTAAATATATGGTATACATTCATACAAACCAAACATGGCGGCTGCTAGAGTAAATTTTTAATTTCAAATTTCAGGTAAACCCTCAATTCTAATGGTTTGATTTCACTGATTTTTCGAAAAAACATACATCGGTTTACTTTAATACGATATTCCGTGTTTTGTTGTGAAACATAGAAAATTGAGATTGTTAGAGCGATTTTTAAAATTTCGTTTCAGGTGAACTCCTACATCTAATCATTTTAGAACGTAATAGATAACGGGTAAACATTTGCCGCGTCTGAAATCTTGTACATACACATTTTCATGAAGATCGGTTGAACGATATAGAAATCTATAAAGGACAAGTAGACATATATTCGATTGTATAATGTAATGTAAAAAATAGAAAAACAAATGAGTAGAAATTACTTACATTTGCATCAAATTACATAGCAATGTACAATAATAGAGTTTTATATGATTTCGTTTTCCTTGCGGTCCGGAATATATAAATAACTGGCAGAATTAATTATTGTTTCGCCAATTTAAGGTTAGGCTGATGCTCTCAGCTGTTATAGATCCACCGTAATTTAACAAAACTTTGATGGTTTTGTTAGAATCGACACTTTCAACAAGTAATGAAAGAATACAAATACTAAGAAATGTTATTTTTGAATAAATATAGTATTTAAATCCAAAATATCGGACACGCGAAACAGAAACCAGATTGTATAAAACCCTAGAACCCTAGCTATCACCTGGCGTGCGCTGTTGCACCGAAAAAAAGAGAAGAAAATTAATGTGTTCTTATGTTTAATGGAATGAGTGAAAAGAAAAAAACAATATATATCGTAACTATTTTTAGATACCCCGTGCTGATTAACTAGCGATGCCCGGCAATCTACTTATCCCTGTCTTCTTGCCATAAATTACGTGAAAGACGAAAATAAATGTGTTATTATGTTTAGTTGTATAAGTAGGGGGCATAAGTTATTTCGTAATTATTTTAAGATACCTCAAGCTGATTTCAGGATGTTGCCCGGGAATCTTCTTATTCCAAACATTCTGCCATAAATGAGCTGAAAGTCGAAAATCAATGTGTTTTTATGTTTAGTTGAATAAGTAATAGGAAAAACAATTATAAATTTGTAACGTAATTATTTTTAGATATCCCTTGCTGATTAATCATCGTTGAGCGGGAAATCTACTTATCCCGTTCTTCTTAGCATAAATAAGTTGAAAGACGAAAATTAATGTGTTTTTATGTTTAATTGAATGAGTAAAAGGAAACAATTATATCGTAATTATTTTCAGATACCGACTGCTGATTAAGCGGCATTGTCCGGAAATCTACTTTTCCTGATCTTCTTGGCATAAATGAGCTGAAAGGTGAAAATTATTGTGTTTTTATGTTTAGTTGAATAAGTAATAGGAAACATTTATATCCTAATTATTTTTAGATACCCCGTGCTGAATACCCAGCGTTGCCCAGGAATCTACGTATCCCAATTATCTTGGCATCAATGAAAGACAAAAATGGTTATTGTGAGTTTTCCGTAAAATATAAACGTATGTTTACGCTGACTTTTTTGCAGAGTTTATTTAGAGGTTCAATTCTGGGTACATTAATTTTGTATATTTGTGTTGGTTTAGTAAGCTATTTAAGCGTCAAAAAAAGATACTTTTTTCACTACAAAGGGTAATTTTTAAGGGTGTAGGAGTTGAGTATCACAACTCTCTTATAGCCTATGTTCATACAGGGAATCTCCTGAACATTTTGCAAAAAGACCCATCACAATCGATTGAACGATATGGCAGCGCATAAAGTACGAACAAACAAACATTAATTTATATATATACACTGCTCAAAAAATTAGAGGAACACATGTTTAAACCAAAGCCACAAAATAAATATTGTAACAATTTAATTGTTGAGTGTCAGATGTTTTGAGTTCAAGTATTGTTTAAAATCAGATTGAAGATCTTATGGGCTTTATCAATTTTTCTCTGAATATGTTAGTGAAATTCCAAGAGTTGCTGAGACCAAAGTGAGTTCGTATTGATTTATTTTTTAAAAAAAACAGGCTTGAAGAATAATCTGTGGTAGGGAATTGTTATTTTTGTTCTCTGAAGCTAATACAGAACAATGAGACATCTGAATGAAACATCAGTTACACGAGCAGCTGCATTGATTGAAGATGGTCGTTCCATTCGCTATGTCTTTAGGATTTTTGATGTCAGCCATTCCGACATCCGTAGGCTGTGGAGGCGATATAGAGGGACACATGGATACAAGAGGAGACCCGGGCAAGGTCGTAAGAAGAACACTTACAGACGTACAGGATAGATTTCTTGTCTTATCAGCTTTGCGCAGAAGAAAATCTACAGCCAGATATCTACAAAATCATTTACGCACAGTAACTGGGACGGTAATTTCTGATAGGTAAGAAATAGACTGAAAAATACAAGGTTGAGGTCTAGAATCCACTTTAAAAACCGTCGTTTAACACGTCAGCACAAAAAAGCCCGGCTGTGATTTGTTCAGAATCATGTCAACTGGCAGCTCCGCCAATGGAAGGGTGTTTTATTCACGGACGAATCAAAATTTCGTCTAACAGGTTCTAATGGTCGTACACGTGTATGGAGATGTCCTGGTGAACGTTTTGATCCAGCCACAATTATTGAACGTGACAGATTTCGAGGTGGTTCGGTTATGGTTGGGCTGGGATTACTATTGAGTTTCACACAGAGCATGTCGTTGTCCCAGAGCGCATGAATGCTGATATTTACATTAATGGCATTATCCTCCAATATGTTGTACTCTTTGCTTATGGTATAAACCCTAATTTTCTTCTAATGCAAGATAATGCTAGATGTTATACAGCATAGGCTACCAGGGATGTCCTACAAGAATGGCAAATTCGGGTGATGGACTGGCTTGCATGCAGTCCAGACCTTAATCCGGTCGAGCATATGTGGGATAAATTGGAAAAACTTGTTCGTAAGCGTCCTACTGTACCTCAGAATCTTCAAGAACTTTCACATGCACTCGCCGAGGAATGGGAGGGAATCTCACAAGTTTCTGTAAGAAGGCTTCTGCCTCGTAGGTGTAATGCGGTCATTCAGGCTCACGAAGGACACACTGAGTACTGAGTGTTGAAATAACCATGGAAACATGTATTCCAAAAATTGTAAATCTCAAATTTCCACTTTGTTTTCTGTTACAAATGATAACTTGTTCGTATTGCTAATACTGTATAAGAAAATATTGTTTGAATGTCTATTCTAATTTTACATAAATCTTCAATTTATAATTACAAAAGATCAAACATTAAATTGTTTCAATATTCATTCTCGTGTTTTGGTTTAAACATGTGTTCCTCTATTTTTTTTAGTAGTGTATGTATATATATATATATATATATATATATATATATATATATATATATAATATTTTCAAAATAAATACCGACTAAATGTAATGTCACATTTTATGTTACGATAACGTATAAATAAAAAAAGTGTAATCCATAGTATGAAGCTAAGTGAACATTTTTCTAGATTGTACGCATGAAAAAATCTGTGGTAAGCCCTATAGCAGGAAACCAGATTCCCATTGGGATATTAGTCTGACTTCCTAACCGTTACGTCACGCAGGAAGCTAAAAATAAATAAATAAACAAATAAATTTACCTATAAAACAATCGCTCAAAATTTAAAAGAAATAGTATATTACATGTCATTCACTGCATTTTTCATGCTTCGGGTTCCACTTTGGACGGATAGATGACGTGTGAATGAGGCTTCTTTTAAAATTTACTCACCATCTCGGTTGATTACTTCGAGTAGGATATGTGTGTACAGGAGTTTAGGATGAGTGAATGTATAAGTGTTTGTGTGTAGTGTAAATGTATTGTATGCAAGTTGATATTGAAGAGAAGAGAGAAAGTGAAACCCGGTGCCGGCATATAGCGTAGGTTATTTGAAGGAAACTGCCGAACTCGCTAGTCAGGAAGCAGGCATTATACCTAGCTGCGGACGGTTTAAGACATTTCTTTGCCACATTTGTTGCAATAATAGTATATTACAATACGAGGTTGGGGAGTGGTTTTTAGAGAATCGAGGAAAATTTTTAAAAATTCTGTAAAACACTTCACAAACGTGCATTGTACATTATTATTTGCGCGATGGTGTTTTCAAAATAATAAATATTAGTAAAATTATAACATCGTTGTTGGAAATATTTGCGTTCATTAAAAACAATTGACTGACGTTAGCAGTCTGGCCAATGAATATATGCTAAATGCCGAAAATAATAGTTGAGATTACAGCAGCCCTTGATACCAATCTCACATAATATGACTGCAAGTATGAATGATTGTAATCAGAACGACGAAATTGAAGAAGCGTGGAAAGTTAGGTGTGCTTCATTAGTGCCACAGAAATCTAAATTAAGATATGAAAAAAAAAAACATACATTTCATTCGGAAAGTGGCTGGAGGAGAAGAATTGTACTGTAAGTGAAAAAAAGTATGCTTGCTTATTTCGTGCTTAGGAGTGAAACATTAAAATCTGCAGCGAGTTTGTGGTCAGAATATTCATTGCTGAAGACGATGATAAACTTAAAAGAACGTATGAATATGCAGATTTTGTTACACTAGTTAGCTTCCTCAAAAAGAAGAATATTGGACATAAAGCTAAAAAGTCTGAATGTTTTCAGTAGAATTTTGTTAAGTCAACTTTCAATACTGTTTCAAATAAGGTTCAGTTAATTTAAAATGCAATGATTTCTTTCGTATAATGTATATTGACACTACCCTTTGGATATATTTTTTGTATATACATAAAGGGCAGTAGTTTTATTTTCCGCACGTGGGTTGTAATATGTAATATTACAGTATACGGTAATTATTTAGGTTGGCAAACCCCGAAAATGTAGGAAGTTGAACTTTCATTCATGGTCGCCACTGCTGTAAGTATGAAAAAACGCACTATCGCGCAAAAATGTAATTTGTGGAATTATTATGCATCGATCTCGCTGCTCTAGGGGTTACGTTCCTTGCCTCTGGTCTCGCCGGAGTTAGGATTTTTATAATGGAATAATCTGAGGGGAGGCTAAAGTCCTCTTAAAAGTGACTTTAGGCCATGGTTGAGAGTCTGAAGATTTCCATGATCGTAAAAGATCCTCAAACTTAAATTAGAGTCTCTCAGCAAAATTTAACTCAGCTTCGAATATCGGACTAGGTCTCTTAGAAATTAAGTTCCTTGCTTCTGGTACCGATGATCGCGGGTTCAAACCCGACCGGGGTCGATTGATTTTTAGGGTGGAAAAATCCAAGGTCCAAGCCCTGAGCAAGGAATTTTAGGCCGTGAATCATGCATTTGATGATTTTCGGGTTCGTAAAATAGCCTCTAAGTAAAATGTAATTGGCCTTTTCCATCAAAATAAATTCATAGCTGTCTACTAGATTTTTTTAAGGTGAAGAAGCTAAACCACTTGTCAGTCGCTGAAATCTATACGAAAATAAGCGTAATTAAATGAGGTTGATTAAGTAACTCCCGCAAGTTGCCCCACAAGGGGATGAATGGGAAGACAGACATGACTATTATCCTCAACTAAATACCGTATACATCCGAATGTAAGGCGCACGCGAATCCCAAATTCAAGATGTAAGAATAAAAAAAGAGATCGCGTAATATATATATATATATATAACTTTATATATATATATATATATATATATATATAATAACAAGTTTAATGTTTTGGGTTATTTCGGCTATATTTTTTTTTAGAGTCTCTGCTTAGCGTATTGTTGGAAGCACTTCCTGAGAACAACAATAAGAATAAGACTAATAATTGAGAAGAAAAATTAGTAAGAAGCCAGGAGTGAGTACATAACAAGTTTCTATTTAGGCTGCGTGTAATGGAGAGTTTAAAAAGGAGATACTAAAGGCCCACACACACACACACACACACACACAGTATTGAGTAACACTAAGATATTGGGATTGGAAGTAAATATCGATAAAACAAAGTATATGGTCACACATAGAAATACATTATATAATGGAAATGGACAGCTAATGACAAATGAGGGAAATTTTGAGGAAGTGGCTGAATTCAAATACGAGTACCTAGGAACAATAATCACAAATAGGAATGAGATGCACAAAGAAATTAAACATAGGCTCAATTCCGGAAAAGCATGCTATTATTCATTGCAGGGACTCCCAACGCCTTTAAAAAAGCGCTAAACTGAAAAATATATAAAACTATTATTCTACCATTTTTATTATATGGGTGCGAAACATGGACTCATACTTTAAGGGAAGAAAGGAGATTATGCATATTTGAGAACAATGTTCTTAGGAAATTTTTTGGACCAAAGAGAGATAAACAGACAGGTGAATGGAGAAGACTAGATAACAGTGAACTACATGGTCTTCATAGGAAGCCAGATATAATAAGAATAGCTAAGTCTCGTAGACTTCGACGGGCAGGACATGTGGCACGAATGGGGAATGAAAGACGTGCATGGAAGCTTCATATAGGAAAACTAGAGGGAAAACGCCCAATTGGTAGACCAAGATTGAGGTGGGAGAATAACATTAACTGTGATTTGATGGAAGTATATTATACAGGAAATCATTGGAAAACATTAGCTCAGGATAGAGATGTCCTCGTGGCCATGAACCTATGGGTTCGAGAGTGCCGGTGAGTGAGTGAGTTATCTCACACAGAAACATCTGAAAACCGACATGCTACGCAGTCGTACGTTCGTTTGCAAAAACAAATGTCCGACGACGGAGACTTACCATAACGTAAAATTTTATCATTTGTATGCGAATATTATAATATGCACGCGAATCTAAGGCGCACCCCGATTTTGAGGATCCAATAATTCAGTGAAAAGTGCACCTTACATTCGGAAATATATGGTAGATAGTCACGTAGGTAGAATAAACTCATTTTAATTGTAATTCAAATTACAAGAAAGTTTTAAGAACAAAGACAATAAAGAAAAATCCTTTTGCCTTATATCTATAAAGTTACAGATCGTATAGGTAAACTTCTTCAGAAATATCAAATTAAATCAGTATATAGATCTACTAAAAAACTTCAAGAATATTTTAGATCTACCAAAGACATTAGAGATTCTAAACTTTTCGGTGGTGTATTTCGTATCCCATGCAGTTGTGAAGTTTTATATTGGAACTACAAAAACGATCAGTTAATACCAGGATCAAAGAACACATAAGACACTGTCAACATGATCAATCAGAGAAATCTGCCGTAGCTGAACATTTTCATAATAATACTAATCATATGATTTTATTTAATGACACTCAGATTTTATGTATTAGCGTACATTATTATACTCGATTGAACAGAGAAGCTATTGAAACGATTGGGTAGTCGTAGATTAATAATTAATAGGGGGTTATTGAATTTTATACCTAGAATATCTTTATGATGATTTTTATTAAGATCTTGTAATATAGCGGCCCCTCCCTCTATTAATCTTTTAGGGGAAATTAGATTATTAAATAGAATAGTAGGTTGAAATTTTCTTCTTATATTTTATTGAGATATATAAACATAAAAAATTAACATAAAAGAGGAAGGTTTGCTAATTAATAAAACATGGTATCCTGTCCTAAAAAGTGTCAAATAAAACCTTATTGACAAATATAATAAGTCATGACTAAGGGGCGGATTTCTATGACCTAAAAAATGGAAAATATGCATGCATTTATGACCTAAAAAAATGTTTAAATATGACGAAAAAGACAAAAATATGACGTTATAATTGAATGATTTTTTACCCATACTGTATTAATTGTTCATTCATATACATTTTCAATTGTATCATAAGAAAAAGAAAATATTCTATAGTCCAGTGCAAACGTTTGCTACCTGTTATCAGAAACCTTCGAAACAAGTGAACTGTGAAACTGACGATATTTATACAGATACAATGTTGGTTATTTACAATCGCCTGATGACTAGGCTATTAAAAAACCCAAAATATGATCAAAATATGACTTTATCATAGAAATAAGCAGACGTGTGACCAAAGATCTGAAAAAGTAAGAAATATGACTTTTAAGACCCAATAAGAATATTTTAATCTTAATTATATGGCATGTATAAATGTTTTTACTTACTTGAAACTTATAATATAGGCTTAGTCATGATATATACCATGACAACAGCAAATGAGTAAGCTACTCTATGTTAAACTCAACCAATTATAAATTATTTACTAATAATCATAGTTACGGAAATATCACACAAATTAACGACTAATTAGAGTTACTATGAAAATATATAAGCAAAATCTCCTGAAGATGTTACCCACAGAAGGTGATGAAACGTTGAGAAGACAACGCTACAAGATATGGCCAAGAATCCCGAAAAGGTATTTTAGAATACATATGTAATTCTATTGTTTGTATTGTTGCTGTTGTCATTTATTTCCTTAAATAATGGGCTATTAATAAGAAAACACATTTCATTTGAATTATAATTTCATTTTTATTCATTTTTTAATGATGTAGCAAATTTATCTCGAATCAAAAAATATTTTAAATGTATGTTGCTTGTAAAAGGATTTAATCTAAACAACTAATGGTTAGTTGTGTTTGTAAAATAAATTAACTGTTAAGATATGTATTAGATTTATATGGTGTCAGATCCATTTGCAGTTCCTCGCACACATGTGTCTAGAATATTCATATACGTAGCAAGTTACTGACAATTTATTGCCTCATTTTTGTGATGCCTGGTTTTGCACAGAGTCCCATCATTTACTCGCTTGTCACTGACAATCTTGTGTTTCATACAAAAAGCATACACTGAGAGAGCTACTGATGTTCCTTCGGTAAGCATATGACTTTATCATTTGTGCAATGTAATTCTGTTGTGCCTTTCACCGCATCAGAATCACGTTACAAAAAGCTAATACATTCAAGTCTTTAAAATTGTCTAATTTTTCAGACAGGTTTAAAAATAATTCCCTCTAAGTAACCACTTATTTTAAACGTTTCATCTTGTGTCGGCATCGCTAATATCGCTCCAACAACGATAATGTCATAATTATGCGGATCAATATTAATAAATCTATTACCTTTAAAGTAATCCACTGGCTCATATAGAGGAACTTCGAATAATTGGACCTCTATTTTGAATTTGTTGTTTTTTCTTATTTTAATTAAGGGATTTGAATTTTGTTTAATTACAGCGATTATTATCAGTGTTATAACTATGCAATAGCATTGCTATTTTATTCAAATATTTGCAAAATCTTCATAATTTAGAACTTTTTTACATTACAAGAAAGGTCCACTCTAACCTCCATATTGCGGTAAAGTTGACCCCAGAGTCCATTTAGACTATTTTAAGTTTATTTACTCTATTAATTTATACAGACAGGCACAGATTAATCTGAAAGTGTTTATGGCTGATCGTAATTAAAAAGAGTTGATATTTATTTAATGTTTTGAAAAATTATCGTTAATTATAACATTCACATGTCATTCATCTGCAGACAGCGACGGTGTTTGGGTTCAAGTAAAATTACAAGGGTATTAAATACAATTAATTAAGTTTGTGGCTTTTACATATAGCACGCTTATTGATAAAATATACGTATTCGTGTAAAGTGGACCCAGGTCAATTTTAACCGCCCCGTGGAGGGTCTACATTAACCAAATTCCTTTATATTTTTAATTATTTTATACAGCAGCCGTGTCACATAATATCAAACCAAACCCGTCAGTATATTAAAACAACATCTACATAATATAGTATATTTAGAAGTTATTTCAATACTTCCATCCATAGTAATTCTGCCCGAAGGCAGGTCCTTCACTGCAATCATAGCATTTTCATGCTATGTTTGCAGCTTTACTAGGGAATTGTAGGTGTGGTAGCTTCCCGTTGCTTTCCACACCGATGAAGGGTGATGGTGATGATAATGATAAGGATGATGATAATGATGGACATATGATTTCGGGGACCGTTTGGGCCCTTAAAGGTTTCCTGACATTTGTCTTACAGGTGAGGAAAAACCCCGATAAAAACCTCACCCAGAAAAACTGCCCCGACCGGGGATCAAACCCGGGCCCGCTGCGTGACAAGGCAGCACGCTACCTCGAGACCACAGCGGTGGACTTTCAATACTTGTAATATCCAATAACATAAATTAAGAATTAATTCTTAGATTAGAAACTTTTAAATGGTCGTTTTCATAAGTATCCTTCTTCGCACAGAGAATAAAAGAAACTGGCCTTGAACACGTCAAAGTTGATGAGGGGAAGAAATTAAAATATTTTCTATTCCAGGGCAGCACCAATTAAAAAAGATATTAACAGGGTCCACTCAAACAGAAGGGTCCACATTACCCGAACTTCATCTAATAGATTTTTTAAGCTTATAGAGATTTTAACAAAATAGGTATACAGTTACAATAAAGTTACGTTGATCATAGATCGCGAAATAATTGAGAACCTAAATGAAAACAGACCTTAAGTTCAATATTAACTTTTGGACTAAGCAGAGCGTCTATGTCTGGGCCCCGAGGTTCATGTTTCAATTATCTCATAATGCAGGCCACTAGGTGTTGAACAAATACATAAACATTCAAGAATGTTCCAGAATATTCTATTCGATGTGTCAATAAGTCCGACCTACTAATCTTATTCATTTTATCTATCCTATCAATCATGAGCTTATATTAGGGAATTTCTATAATATAGTAACATACTCTATTGCATAATACTCAGTATCAGATGTATATTCCAAACAAAAATAGAATCATAGATATAAATTGCATACACGGAGAAATAAATATGTTGATGGCTGTGATAAGTTTAAATGGAGTAAAGTTAATAAGCATAGGCCTAACAAGCTATGTGGAACAATACATCCTCGTCACAATTAATAATTAATAATAATAATAATAATAATAATAATAATAATAATAATAATAATAATAATAATAATACCATTCCACACTCATATCAGCATTCATTCAAAAACGAAGTTCCTTTTGTTCACAGCACGATGCATATAACGTAAATAAAAATAAATGACATGGAGTTTATGGCCGAAGGACTCATAGCTTGAATCCCTCGCCCAAAATCAAGGTCTAGAAACGCCGAAGAAGACTGTTGCTGTACGGTTTTCACTTCCAGGATATTGCCTGCCGCACAATGTTGCCGCGCAGGCATACGAGTGGGGATGGTTCATTCAGGAAAGGATGAAGGTAAGGGAAAGGCAAGACACAGATATACGTATATACCGACATAACGGCAGACTTATAGCAGGGCAATACAGAAAATCACTCTTACACGGTTCAATATCATGAAGATTTTGCACTAGGTATTTTAATTATGTAGATAACCGCAGAAGTCTGCCATGCTGGTTCAGGTGGTTATGTGCATGCTTCCTGACTGGCGTGCTCGGGTTGGATACCCGGCGGTGTTGAAAATTTTAATTGTTAAATTAATTAAATTGCGAAAGTTTAATCTGGACACCAGGAGAAGTGGTGATGTACAATTTCAAATCCCTAGATTGTGTACCAGATTCCTGCATTAAATTCTCCAGAAAATTCTCCAATTCTCCACAATTCATATTCTGAGAAGGCATATGGTACTTTTGATAACGATTCGTCCTTTGGATGGGGAATTAAGCATGATGCTTTCGACAGGAGTAGACTTGTCCCTTGTCTTCATCATCATCCCTAATACAAAACACTTTACACTGTACAAACACTCGAACATACCCTCATCCTACACTTCCCTTGAACACAGTACAATAATACACTGTTTACGTAAATTGGTTTGCCGAAGTGGTGTGTAAATTGAAAGTAGACCACATTAACGGCATCTATCCGCCAGGTCGGAACCCGAAGCACATAAATTACAATAGGTGGCTTTAGAAAACACAGTTAACCGCAGACGAGCAGATAGGTGAACCGAGAAAAATACATAATAGTGAGGTACTTGATTTTTATGGGTACTTCATGGCGCAATGGGCCTAGAGAACCCATCGTCTACCAGCTGGCGCTGATCTCATTTCCACATGTGCCATTTATGTAGGTAGATGATTATCTACCCAGTATAGACGTGACATATGGTCAGCATAGCGGATCCCATAGACGTTACAGGTAGTTTCCTCAACGTGGAACCGGTATTCGGTCGACGCTGGGTCGACACCATATTGTCGAAAATATGAGAAAATGTCTTCCCCTGTGGATTCGAACCAACGCATATTTCGTAACTCTGCGAAAAGCATTATGTCTGGCCAAAATACTACGGTGCAGGACTATCTTCATGCCTAAAATGATGATTACGATAAAATAGGCCCTGATTATGAAATTCGAACCCAGTGGTTGTCGTAACAACTGAGGAAAACCAGGAAAAAAAAAAAAGAAACCTTGGATCTCCCGAATTGGAGTTTTAAATGTTACCGACTGAATGAACTTGCTCGGCGGTAAATAAATTTAATGTAATTGGATAATTTAAGTGAAGTAATATTATTTAATTGTTGTCCAGTGAGTGCAAGCACTCATGAAAACTGAGTGATATATTGATCTAATAATGTTATAATCATTGTTAAATGAATGCAAATTATTCCACATTAGAAATTTGCAGACAGAAGTTCCCTTGTTAGAATCGACATACAAGAAATATCTCACTTCCATATATGACGTAATCTTTAAATGCAGTGATTCTAATTCTGCTTAAATTGAATGATGGTTGACTGACCGCTGCCTTGAAGCAAAACATTGGAGTTGTTGGGCGAGAAGTAGTATTTCTAAATTGGTTGTGACATCCTAGTATGTGACATGACAGGAAGGACGTAAATATACACTCTCCTAGTTTTTCTAAGCTTCTTGTAATTTCGCATCAGTTTAATTTTTTGTGTTGTGTAAATTATTTGAATTTTTATCCACATTTAAGAACCGATACTGATAATCCTGAAAGATAACGTTTTTGAGAGTAACTAATTCACTGGGTCTATCGAACGCGGAGGTTCTTGGCCGCGCGGACATAAGCTTTCCACATATCCCTATCCTGAGATAATGTATAATTTACCTCTCTGTATAATTTACCTCCCTCAAATCATGGTTAATTTTATTTGATCACTTAATTCTTGAGCTACATACTGGGCACTTTCCCTCTGGCTTTCCTGCAAGAAATTTTCACTCTCAATTCATGCTACATATCTTTCCCATTGCAGTCTACCAGATTCGAGTGTTCCTATTTTTATCTGGTTACCTATAAATATCATCGTTATGCCGTTTTCTCCATCCATCTATCTGTTCGTCTTTCTTTGAATCTAAAATTTCCCTAAGTACTTTATTCTCAAATACTCTTAACATTTTTTAGAATAACTGCTCAAAATTTAAGGTGCAATGCCTATGAAAAATAATATATTTTATGTAACATTTTTATTTGTCCAGTGGAAATTCTTATAAACAAAATTTCGTATTTCTTTAAATACAGATTATGAAGAAGACGATATCGTTAAATTTGATCCGCATAGGTTGTGTAATTTCTAACAAGTAAAGAAATGCAAATGTTGGTGCAATAGCAGGCTTCACATTGTAATTAAATTAAAAACAATATTTATATTCGTGCAATAATCTTGTTTGTACACTATAGCAAACGTCCTTGATAAACACTGTATTTAAGGCATTGTTGAATGTTGTGGAGGGAAAGCAAACCCGTTCATTTGATTACTTCGTATTCTAAGAGTTCAATATGAATCAAGAAAAGGAGCTAGAATAAATAAACAATAAATAATTTTGAATTTATATACTATTCATTAATAAAAATAGGCTTAATTGTTAATAGATCCCACTGTACAGTGAATTATGTTAACAAGTTCAGAAATAGTAGTTCAACTGCAAATAGTCCAAGGAATCCAAAGACAAAGTTGATGAATCAGAAAGAAGAAAATTTCATTATTAGACTAGTAAAATTAACCCTAGAATAAATTTATGCAAAATTAAGCAATTTTTGTAACAGGTATCAGAAAATAAATTATCCCACCAAATGATTCGTCGAGTTTTATGGAATCATGGCTATCGAGGCAGAATCCGCAAGAAGAAGCCATATGTAAACAAGAGAAACCGTGAAGCAAGACTAAACTTTGACCAGGAACATAAGGACTAGAACCAGGACTTCTGCAACAACGTGATTTGGTCTAACGAAACGAAAATAAAGATTTTCCGATCCGATGGGATAAACTGGGTATGGAGAAAGAACAACTTTGCTTATGAAATTGTTAATACTCTTCCTATTATTATTATTACAGTTAAATACGGAGGAGAGTCCATTCTTGTTTGGGGCGTTAAGTCATCATAGGGAGTGAGTGATATCCACTTAATAGATGGAACTGTGGACCAGTGGGTCTACAATGACATTCTAAATAATAATGTTAAATAAATGTCAGTGCAAATGGCGTTTCAGCAAGACAATGGCCCGAAACGTACTGCCAAAATTAATAAACGGTGGTTGATCTGGAACGTCCACAAGCAGCTGAAAACACAGCACCAAAACCCATTGAGCACTTGTTGGGAATTCTGAAAAGGAAGATTCATCTAAAAATGAACTGAAGAGTTTTGTTTTGGAAGAATGGGGAAAAATTGCTGCAGAAACTTGTTTCAAATTAGCACAATCAGTGGGAGAAAGGTGTAAAGCTATTATTAAAGCCTAGGAACATTCCACAAAGTACTAAGTATTCATGTCTGAAAATAAGTTTCTAATAATTTGTTAATTTATTTCAAGTGTACAAATAACCATGTTGCACAAAATAATACATGTTTTGTTTTCTGATTAATTAATTTTGATGCTGTTTGAAAGTTTGTGAATTTCACCGTTAATTTATTTTTCTGTTAAATTAATGAATACTTACTAAAAAGAAAATCGAAAAAATTAACCATAAACCTATTATTACACGCTTTAGGCCTATATAAGCTTGACCTGTATCAATCTATGTAACGGAATCTTTCAACACGATTTTCACCCACTTAAAACATTGGATCGACTTGAAACTTTGTATACTTGTAAAGGACCAATGACAATACAATAATTTCATAATTTGTTTCTAAGATCCTGGCCAGGATCATCAGGACATCAAAAAAATAAGGACCGGTATAATAGGTTGCGGACGTATCGACTTTTTAGTCTATCGTTGTGGTAGCTCAGTTGGTAATAGAGTGGTGGATTGTAGTAGTATATAATTTCAGTAATCCATAGGTCGCTGGTTCTAATTCGGCCCGGAGGATTTTTGTTAGAAGAGTATTACTTTTAGCTCATACTACAATAGTATCGAATTTAAAGATACATTTTTATAAACCAAACTAAAAAATAAAAAAAAAAGATAATAGTTAAAAAACTAAAACAATACGCTTTATTAGAAAACCGAACTAGAAAATGAAAAATAATTTTAATTTCCAACACGCTTGGGAAAAACAATTATAGTGGTAAAAAAATCATCTCCAACACATGTAGAATAAAACTAGAGTTATCTACAAAAAACATAATTTTACCATCAAAAGCGTGTGGTGCTCTACGTATATCAATTACTATATTTGAAATTAATATAAAATTATAGAATATTCACCTGAAAGGTCCGTCTCCTCAACTTAATTATCGAGTACGTACTCGAATAGATGGAAATCATGAAAGCAGCTCACAACGACAACCTGATAAACGAAAACGAACCAAATACATGCAACCCCCTCTACCAGATCTTCAGTGAAACACCAGTTTTGAATCCTGCCGATGATGGGACAAGTCCCGAAAGCGCTACAGTTAAATGATAATTAAGTTGAGGAGACGGACCTTTCAGGTGAATATTCTATAATTTTATATTAATTTTGAATAAACCTCAACGGAACACATCATGAATCTTATAAAAGTTGATAATATATTTGATAATAAACAGATATTAATAAAAATAAAAGTGAAGTCTCTAAGAAGAAAACGTAAAAACCATAACTCTAGTTTTATTCTAGATGTGTTGGAGATGTTTTTTTTGTTGACCACTTTAATTTTATCCCAAGCGTGTTGGAAATTAGAATTATTTTTCATTTTTTAGTTCTGTTTTCTAATAAAGCGTGTTGTTTTAGTTTTTTAAACTATTATTTATAAATTATTAAAAATGCAACTGTGCAAATATAAAGCTGTTTGGTTCACAAGTATACAACTATTTTAGAAACTAAATCCATTCTATTTCGATGTGTGTCGTGTAAATAAGTAGTGCGGTAAATTCTGAAAATAAAACAAAGCAAAAGAAATGAAACAAAAGAAAGACAATTAATTGAAATAAGGACGAAAGAAAAAAAAAAAGCAATACAGCAGGATCGAACACGTGACCTCATGCACGGGAAACAGAAGCTTCCTTCACTAGACCACAACCATCTCTCCTAGATATTGTCTGTATGAAGCGATGCAGTACATTTTATAATGATATGAGATATTAATTTAAATTAATCAGACCCTTTTTTGTATTAGTAATGGAAATAAATAATTTTATTATGCAATGTGTTCTGTAAATAAAGTAATGTGACGTTACAATCGTTATTCATTTTCTATATGTATGAGCTGCTTCGTTTAATGTATTTATTTCCATATATTCCATTCCATGGTAATTCTGTCCGAGGGCAGGTCTTTCACTGCAATCATAGCATTTTCATGCTATGCTTTGCAGCTTTACTAGGGAACTCTAGGTGTGGTAGCTTCGTGTTTATTTCCACACCGGTGAAGAATGATGATGATAATGATAAGGATGGTGATGATGGCCGGATGATTTTCGGGGAACGTTGGGCCCTAAGCTTCCTGACATTAATCTTACAGGTGAAGAAAAAAAAGAAAAAACCCCAATAAAATCTCACCCAGGAGCTGTCCCAGCCGGGAATATTTCCATATATATATATATTTATTTATTTATATAATGAGGCTTGGTAACATGTAGCCATTATGAAAATTAACGACGTTATTAAATGATAATAAATAAAAAATATACGTGACCAGAATTGAACGTGGGCCCGCGTCGTCCGAAAAAGAGCATCTTACCCACTGAAGCGAACGATACGAACGCTGCATGAAGAGAGACTTACGCCGTCCGCTTTACACACAAACGAGTCAGAACATGTTTCAACGTACTGGTGTGAATCATTCTTCAAAACTCTAAACTTTCCATCACCAAGAGTTGTGTCATCATTTCTTTCAAAGGCTGTACCTCACACTGGGTAATGATGAAGTCGAGGTTAGAGCAAATATAAATTTAGATTTATTTTAAAAAAAATATTAAAATATTATATATATTATATAAGGAAACTTTAAGGTCCAAACGGTTCCCGAACATCATCTAGCCATCATAATCTCCATATCATATTCGCCATGTTAAGTATGAATGTGTGTGAGAATGGTATTTTCGTCTAAATGTTGTGTTGTCTCATGACATTGAACTTGTTCATCATTTGGGGAAACCCTCCATGTCCTGGTGTGGTCAAGAAAATTATGTGTGTAATCCGTAGTTAAAATGCCTCTCCCGACATGTCGTGCCACTGTAAGGCCCAGGTAGCGTGTCGCACGTAAAAACACCTAAAAGGTGAGAGTTTAAACTGCATTAACGGAATGGAACGGAATATATACAAACTACGGTCCTTTTTTTAACATGCCATGCAAATATGTATGAATGATTTATTCATATAAAATGTGGCAATATTATTACTATAATTTTCATGCTATATACTTAACTAACTAACTCATTGGCACTTTCAAATCCGTAGGTTCATGGCCGCGCGGACATTAGCTCTCCATATATCCTTATCCTGACATAATGTTTTCCAATCATTCCCTGTATAATCTAATTCCCTCAAATCATGGTTAATATTATTCTCTCATCTCATTCTTGGTCTACCAACTGGGCGCTTTCCCTCTGGTTTTCCTTCAAGAAGCTTCCATGCTTGTCTTTTATTCACCATTCGTACCACATGTCTGCCCATCGCAGTCTACGAGACTTAACTATTCTTATTATATCTGGCTTCCTATAAAGATCATGTAGTTCACTGTTACATAGTCTTCTCCATTCACCTGTCTGTTCATCTCACTTTGGTCCAAAAATATTCCTAAGAACTTTATTCTCAAATATCGTTCTATCTACTCAAGTATGAAAACTGAAAATTTTAAGAAACATTAACGAATGCAGGCCTACCGAATGTAATTATGAATAAGCTTTCGCAACTAACTGCATTTAATCTTGTTATTAGGTAAATTTAATTGCATAAATGTAATGCGTTCTCTACTTTTTGTTGGATAATTAATATTAACATAGTGTAATTTGAAATATTAACTGCTTTATTTTGTGTTCCTATAACTCAAATTGCATTAAGCTAAGATTTATAGCTTATGTTTAATTAGTATACTAGAATATGACGCTTAAGTAGAAGATTCAAGAAATTTAAAACTTGGCAGATGAATTCAGTTGCAATTACAGACATGCATAAAATTCCAGAGATGTTTGGGTGATGATTGAACATTCTATAGCACAGTTGAACATTTATACTGCACATTCTGTAGTTCATCTAGATACAACTATTAAAAAAACTGGTCTTGTATGCATTAAAATAGTACGATAAGAGCGGATCGTATGTCAGCACAAGTGTGGTATTGCATTTCTAGTTTAGATGCATTTTGCATTACTCATTTTATCTTGAAGTATCTTCATTTACATAACTTTACAGACATGCATTATATATTGCATAACAGGCTTTTACAGTACATCTCTGATCTTGAGAAATGCAGTGAACCATAACGTTAAAATAACATATAATGCACAATATTTCAAGTTAGATTAGCGTAATGGATTTCTCCGAATTCTCGATTGCTATCATAACCGTAATTTATCTGTTAAGATTATTTATCAAATTCCTTTTGATTCCTGTTATATAATCTGTGGTTACAACTTACATTCTTACCAATTCTGTATTATTTAATTTATCTAAAGTATGTAACATTAATTTATCATGTAAGGATTTACTGAATAAATATTTTTTTCTCATTATTTTAATTATTTTATTAGAACCTTTCACAAAACATTGGTTACGGCAAGATACAAATAGAGATCTCTACTATAGTAAAACAATCGCAGTCACACACACACATGCACACACAGACACATTATATATATATATATATATATATATATATATATATATAGAGAGAGAGAGAGGGGGGGGTGGGAGGGAAAGGGAAAGAGAGGGCTCTGGTAAACTTTTTCGCCCGTTTCGTGCCTAGATTTGAATTGCTGAGCGTCAATACATGATAAAAACAATGTAAATATTGGAGGGATCTTTTATTAATACATATTATGGGGCCCTCAGACGTTATTTTATATTTTATTGTACATTAAAATATAAAGTATGTACCGTACTGTGGATTCAGATCTTGAGAACATATGCTAAATTCTAAAATTCATTTCAGTATATGTGAGCTAGTCCTTGTCTTCCCTAAATTCAACTCCTTTACTCCCTGTACCATTGGTTTTTATACGCTTCCAGCCCAATGTAAATTCTGTAGAAAATATATTTGTCTTCATTTATTATAGTTTCTTTTGAATCCATCTATTTTTTTCCCTTTACAATTTAATAATCATTTGAAGTATTGAATATTGCCTGCACATAATATTGATATCGTCCAACCCTGGGATAGGTCGATTATATTCTACATTTCTCACAATTTGGTCATATTAGTATTGCTGTTTGAATCTGATAAATTGCTATTGAGCTTGGGTACAGTCCGCTAGGTGCCAGGTCTTCTGGCTGGTCTCATGAGACACTCTCATCAGAATCGAATATCTTGAGAGTGAACATTAAGTGGGTGATAAACTCCATGAAGACCAAATATGCATTATTAATTTTACTAACGAATTAATGACTTTAGGCCTTCTCTTGCACTTGGCCAAGACTAAAATAATGTTAAAACAGTATTACCAGCTATTAAATGAAGATATACATAAATGTTGCCTATAATTGTGTGACATATAATGGAACCTTGAATCGATTGATCCATATTTAATAGAGTAAATTTACAGAATAATAATCAACTAATGACAGGACAATAATGAAATATCGCCGAAATGAAAAGCGCTCACTGGGTCGATCCATGAAAAGATGGAATGAAAATATTGTCTCAGTTCCTTTAGGACTAATACCGCAAAGGATGATGTGATGAAGTTAAATAGAAAATAAATGCAAAATATTGTAATAAATCTTCTCTTCTCCTTCTCCTGCTTCATGAAATTAGGACTTTTGACCTGTTTTCACATCAAGTGGGATTTAATGAATCCTCCCATATTGTAATAAATACGAAGGGTCTTTAAAATATTTAACTTATTGATATATATAATTGAAATATTGGGTCGAGAGTCAAGAAATAGTGTGAGGATGTATTGAGAAGATGCTTCTGTTTTAAATAATCTTCATAATCTTATAAGAGTGTTTCTATGCGCTGATAAAACTAAGATAGAAATGTTTTAAAAATAAGGAGTTTCAAACATCCACTTAAATATGAGAAATTTTGGGAACATTCAGCTTTTAACAAGAAGATAAGCATTTCCTGTGGACCTTTGGCAAAAGAATTAAGAAAGAGGCTAGTGCAGTGCTTTGTATGGAGTGTAGCATTGTATGGTGCAGAGACTTGGACATTACGACGGAAGAGGAAATGTGCGACAGAAAGCTTTTGAAATGTCGATGTGGAAGAGAATGGAACGAATAAAATGGACAGACAAAGTAAGAAATAAAGATGAGCTAGACAGAGTGGGTGAAAGAAGAACAATTCTGGAACTCATAAAGAAGAGGAAAATAAATTGGATTGGTCACTGGATAAGAAGGAACTGCCTGCTGAAGGATGCTCTAGAAGGAATGGTCAACCGAAAGAAAGTTAGAGGCAGAAAAATACATAAATGATAGACAATATTAAAATAAATGGTTTGTATGCAGATACAAAAAGGAAAGCTGAGTTAAGGAAAGAGTGGAGAATGTTGAGTTTGCAGTGAAAGAACTGCTCTTGAGCAGAACACTATGAATGAATTGATACAGGAATCTAGATACGTACTGAAGGTTCTTCTAGCTTCCTTCCCTTCCTTTATCTGGAACGCTAATTTATATTATAATTCCAATTAATTACTTACATAAGAAGTTTTGAATTGCTAGCTGGCCAATACTGAGAATTTCTTGGAGACTCTCGGAGCTAAAAAGTTTCTTAATATCATTACATCAACACCTTTCACTTATAAACTTTTTAATTCCGCTAACCATTAAGATGGTTATTGTAAATGTTATCAACTATAATGATCACAAAAGAATACCCTTAGATTTTCCTTCAATATGACAAGATTTATGGAAAGTTTCGAACATGATGAATTGCCGATTAATACTGTCCTGGCTGAAATTGCTTATATCGATTGGTCGATGAAGATATGATGATAAGTCTGCGGACGATTACCTCTGACACCAAAGGGCATAATAATCGTCTGATTCGATTTCAAGGTACACTAAGTTACATCTACTGACAACGTATCTGCAGGGATCTTGTCATCTTCATTCATCCATATATCATACTGGTTGATTATCTCTGTGCGTAATTACGTGTCGACACGCCATCAGGCTGGTTGGGACACAGTGACGTATCACGTCACTTGGTTGTCAACATCAGATTAAATTATACATAGTGTGCAAAAAAATTATAAAGCACACTGACACGAACACAAAAGTTAACACGGATCAGCAAATAGTACATTACGATGCGAGGTTGGAAGTGGTTTTTACAGAATTGAGGAATTTTTAATTTCCGGGATTCTGTAAAACATTTCACGAACGTGCGTTGTACATTATTTTTTGCGCGATTGTGTTTTCAAAATAATAAATGATAGTAAAATAATAACATCTTTGTTTTGGAAATATTTGCGTTCATTATAAACAATTGACTAACGTTAACAGTGTGGGCAATGTATATAAGTTGAAAAAACAGGAGGCCTTGAGAACAATTATTGATAATATGGCCGCAAGTTTGTATTTATTGTTTTATATTGTTTCAAATAAAGTTCAGCCCATTTAAAATGCAGTGATTTGTTTCGTATAATGTATATTAACACTACCCTTTGGATATTTTTTGTATATACGTTGTACGTAGTATACATAGAGGGCAGGTTTTACTTCCCGCATATGGGTGTAAATGTAATATTACAGTATAGGTATTTAGGTTGGCAATACCGAAATGTAGGAAGTTGAATTTTGCCGCTTAACATCTCACCACTAATAAGCTATTTTTAAAACAATAAATAAATTAATTTAATTGCTCCAAATACCTCGAGATCACCCTTATCAAATATATATATATTAATTAACCCTGCAATCAGGTCGCCATTGCTGTAAGTACGACAAAACTCGCTATGGCACAAAAAACATCCATTTGTGATAAAATTGTGAATGTATGGTTACAAGCCATCACTGACTTATTTGTTTGTAAACATCGTATGTTTTATTCTTCCGCACTAGAAGCATCCGTGATATTATCTTTGCTTGGAAAGCTAAAGATTACCAAGATATGGAGTTGTTATGAAACCAATCAGTTACACATGATCACAGGATGGACACATTACACTGGATCTGGATCTGGCATCAATGTTTACTTGTAATCACGGGAGAGACTGGTAATGTAGGCCTATGTTACCTGCCTTTTTTCTACTACACTCCTACAGTCTTATTTACAGTGTGAGCTATCAATGATATAACGCAAAAAACGTTAAGTTAAATATAAATGTCAGTGTCAATGTCATAATTCGAACGCAAACATAATGGGTTTCGTAATATATTTGATTTTACAGAACGATAGTTCAGTAAGAAATCAAATGTTTGGAATGTTTTATAGGACTTTCGGGGATTCTCCACTTTAATTTACCTGATATATTTTCAAAGTCCTATAGAACAACAGTGCGCATGCGCCAGAGTTTATAGAGCCAGCGATAATCCACCATGGAACCACATATCGATTATTATCGTTGTTTCGATTATTATTATGTTTTTTTTTGTTTTATGTGTTTAGACACATTTAAAATATAACGAACCTAAAAGCCTAACTAACTACCTCACACTTAAGACTAATTCAATTACTCAAACCTAGGGTGTGAACCCATACAAACTCCCTTTTTTCACTAATTAATAATCGCAACCATCGATCACCCACACTGGCCCCAACTACCTAATATACTCTCTGGAGAATATAAGAAAGTCACCATCCACAAAGGGTGGATTTAAATAAATACTGAAAAATCTAAAATAAAGTTCTAAAAATTGTTTGAACAAAAAAATTCAAAATATTTAAAAATGTTAGTAAACACATATGAAGACATAATTCACAACAAAAAACTAAAAAAATCAAGGGTAAATTATTCTAATGAAGAGCCGAACTTTCTAAGATCTGTATACGATAATAGCATTGCACCGAACCTTAAAAGTGAATATAATACTGAAACTAAATTAGTGGCTATATCTTTCAGAGCAAGATCAAAACAAACAGTGTTGCCGATGCATAAATTATCTCTTTCTGTTTGTGTTCTCAAAACGTTTTAATGCCTCCCCCCACCCAAGTACACATAATTGAAACAAAGTTTTCTGTACTTGTCTGAGAAGTGTTCATTTTGCTGTACGTACTACACAATAATGAATCCTCGCAGCATTGAAGAGTGTACGGGTATGCATTTCATATATATATATATATATATATATATATATCTCCTGGCGCGACAGGCCTACAAGGCCCTTAGCCTACCAGCCGGCTGCTGGCCTCACATCCACACGTGTCAATCACAGAGGTAGATGATAATCAGCCAGTGTAGGGGTGACATGTGGTCAGCATGTCGAGTCCCCCAGCCGTTATAGCTGGTTTTCTTAACCTGGAGCCGCTACTTATTGTAGCTACCCAAATGCATCACGATGCTGGGTGGGCACCGGTCCCATACTGGCCGAAATACCGTGAGAAAATTTCTTCCCCCATGGAGACTCGAACCAGCGCAAGTCCCGTAGCTCTGCGCCAAGGCTTCCTGCCTTAACCACTCGGCTACGGCGCGGGACCATATATATATATATATATATATATATAATAGGGCTGACGGGAGGCTGTATCTTTGTACGAAGAAGGATATTCTGAACGAAGACACCCCGCAATTCTCACATTTACAAGTAACTATCAGTGCCTCGGAAAACATGGACGCTTTGCACATACAGGGAAATAGTTATGCCAGAACTCACCGCGCCTGAGATTGACGATATGGTTGGCAGCAGTACAACTCTCTTCAAGAATTTCGACGAGTAGAAGCACCATAATAGTGCCTCAAAAAGCCATTATGGTGTGTGAAGAATTTTCTATCGCAATTTACCGTACCCTTATCACATCTTATAAATAGGGAGACCGTTTATAAACCCAGCCAGTCTGCAGCCGATAGTTTAAGAGTTCACAGAAAACACGGCCATTCAGCCAGAAAGACCAACTTAACAAGTATCAAGACACCGGCCATCAAAACCTATAATGCTAAAATGTACATGTTTGTCAACAATGATTATTCAAAAATGATCCAAGGATGTTTGGAAGAATTCGAAACTCACTGTGAAGAAGAGTACATAGGGCTTAGTGCCATAGGATTTCACCCAGATACAAAGATGACACTTTGAACAACACCTTTAACAGTTAACAGTACAGTACTTGTAAAATTAACATACTTAAATAATACCTAATTCCTTTTTGATGAAAGTCATAAATGAGTTTTGGGATACATTGGATGCAAAATCAATAAATAAAGTGTAAGCTATAATTCAATAAGAATCAAATTTGATGGAAAATTAATCGTAAATTAGCATTTAAGTTGATTTACACTAACTAGGACGATATTTTCAACGAAGTCAGCGGTGGGTTGTAACCAGCACACTTCTGTACTGATGCGCGATACAGTATTAACCGCCATTAACTGTCGACTTTAGGGAACATTAAATTTCACATGCAGGACCTGTTGAGTTGTCAACTCGTTCATCTGACTTAACTTTCATTTTTATAGGTAGTCAAAATTCTGGCGTATCGAATTGCCACGAGAGCTCAGCTGATTGCCCATATCAATTTAGAAAAATTACCACATCAAACAGGATACTGCAGTGTTTGAAAGAATTAGATGGTCATTGCTGCGAAGATATCAAGTATGTAGAGGGGCTCAGGGCATATTGTATCACCACACATTGTAGACTATCAGAAACGTCTTTCAATAAAATATATTTTATGTCGTTCTAGTATTATTTCTATACAATGACCAACCCTAATGAAACAACACATTGACCAATGCGCAGAGATATTAAACTACATGTTTTGGAATATATTATGTTCCTTTACAAAGAATAGTCCTTGTCTTTATATGACCTATCATTCCTAGAAGTTTATAGGTGATGTTTTGTAATGTATTGTATAGGATTCAGCTGTGATATCTACCTGAGCTGTGCATCAACATTATTTAGTCTCTGATTTATTTAAGGTCATATTTTTCTCACGATCCAGTGAATGGATTTATTAAAAAAAAGTTAGGGAACTTAAAATTTCTTAAGCTCTATCCAAAAAGAGTTTTCTCTTGGAAGTGAATATTATGAAGTTTATACGTTATGTTGAAAAAAGCACCAATGAATATTTGTTGCTAGAATAAATAATATTTACGTAATTTAAAAGTCTTGTTAATATTAGATTTTCATAAATTCAGTAAGAGTTTCGTCCTAGTGCTACCGTATGAATAAAAGTTGAGAAAGTATGCATTTTATTAAGAATGTAACATAACGTTTGCTATGAGTATGACATTCAGCATACTCTTAAACAGATACTTTCTATTGTCATGCAAAGGTATTCCATTCCAGACATTTGTAGATAGTCTACAAAATGTAATGCATAATATGTTATTCCTAGTGTTCGTCTTTGTACAGTCGAGAACACTTTTTAATGTTCTCTACCCATTCATTACCTTGTCTAAAGGCAAATCGCTACGTGCTGAAGGTCATATTCTGCTTTGCATAAACATCTGTACAGCTTATATTATTTTATTACGGTATTATGTATCATGTATTTTATTAGATTGGAATGTTATTACTATTGTTATTAATAGCCATAAACAAAAAATATAAAGTATTCTAATATTATTTTATAATTTTGTAATACTCAATACCATAATATTACTGCTGCAACGTATGGACCGCCGAAGAGGACCCTGGTACTATAGGGTCTTAATTTTGTGCCCTATTTACTCATATATCAAAAGGTGATTTAAGAAAATTTGGTGATGGCTACTGACCGACCGACAGAGGCAAGCCCAGAGGCGAAAAACCCCTCGGGAAATTAGAAGCGTTGGTCCAAATCTGAGGACCCCTCTAATGGGCGTTATCCCAAAAATCCGTCGTCGTGACTCCATGTTCTTCTTGCGCCCATCGAAAGCTGCCCTTGGAGGGTGGGTCGAATTAAATGACTGGATAATTCCAGCCGACAAAGATATCGAGAAGATATCGAGGAGAAAGAGCTCATTAGGTGCACAAATGTGTGAGTGTGAATATTTCAAAGCTCATTGAAAGAATAATTTTGATTTGGAAATGAATTTTGAGGGGGATACATTACTGATGGAAGCAAGGGGACCACCGAAATCTTAACAGAGTGGTTTGAAGTTAGTGGAATAATGTCGAAATAATCAGCTTCTTCGGCTCTAATGCGAATAGCCGGCGGAATCACAATTTATTTGGGCACCACTTAGCCTACGACGTTCGCTTCCAGTTTTCTGTGGATCCTCGTGACAAGTATGACGGTGATTCTGTAGGATTTGTCCTTTAGAAAATGGATAGAGAAGTTAGTGTAGTCGGGTTTAGACTTGAGCCCATGGTCCAGATGATTGAAGATGTCCTTGAGAATCAATATTTGTATATTGGTATTGGTCCGGACATACTTGTTTTCAGTGCTTGGTTTCGAAATGAAGTTCTGGGCTTCCATTTGTAAGAAGTGTTTTCCAAAGTTTGAGTCTAGGTATTTCTTCTGCTCTTCTTCCACTTCTTTATAGTATCCATAGTAGAAGTTGGAGTTGGTTTGGGAGTTGAGGCTGAGTGAGAGCCAGGTTCATCAGTGGGAGGAGCGACTAGCTCAACTCTCAATTGTGTGTTTTCAGGGACTGGATGAACGGACTGTTCAACTACAGGGACTGTTCTTGTTTATTAGACAGCTTGGTTGTTATTCGTCGGAAGGGCCGTACTTTCACTCTGAAGAAGCAGAAGTCATATTGGCCACTTCCAGGACCCCGAACCCGAGATCCTCCATATCTTTCTGGATCATTGACGGATCCACGCTGGGGTCAATTTCTTTTATTACTATCTTCTTTGTTAGAGGACGCTTTGTGGTCACTTCTTAGGGTCGGTTTCACCAACAGAGGTAACTGTATTACGCCAGTTTTAGCTATGCATTATACATGGGGAAAACTGGCGTAATACAGTTACCTCTGTTGGTGAAACTGATCTTAGTAAAGAATGTTATGCTGTGCCAACTGCTGTTCTTAAATTTATTGAGAACTGGAATTAAACCCAGTCTGTAAGGTATTGTGACGTGGGGCATGTAAAAGTAGCAACAAGGAGAGAGTAAACTTTAGTAAAAGAGAGAGGGAAAGAAAGAAAGAGAGAAGAGAGAGGAGAGAGAGAGAGAGAGAGAGAGAGAGAGAGAGAGAGACCCTTTAAATTAATTTTAATACGTGAAAATTGTTTTGAAGTACAACATGGTTCATATAGCAATAAGGGAAATCAAACTTGGTACAAATCTGATCGAGGGGTAAAAGTGAAACAAGAAAAAAAGGAGAAGATATAATAGTTTTTGAGTTGATTTACGTTCATGACATTGTAATGGTTACGAGCTACATAGTACAACTTACACTAAAATGTATTTTGTGATTAATATACAATAAATGCCATTTATTTATGTCTGTCATATTGGATAATTGATGTCTTATATATTTACAACTTGCATAACGAAGGAAGAGATATTTGAACAACGTAAGACACGTACTGCAAGACTTAGAAGATTTATTCCTGCGTAATATTTGTTGTAGAGATATATGGCTTAGTTCATACGTGTTACTTCTTCATTTGTTAAATCCATTCAGATCTTCATTACATTTCTGTCAGGTTTGTATCACCTGCTGGTTACGTAATTATTTTCTTAACCTTAGTTTAAACAAGACCAAGTTGTGTGTTTTGTTCCAGTTTAATGACTGCATGGTTGCATGGAAATAAGATGCAAGTTTTTTTCTTCTTCAAATGAGTATGTTAAGGAGGTCTGTTGTAACGAACAACACAAATTTACTTACTCTCCTCATAATGAAGGTCACATTTAGTGCGTTGAACTCTTTGAGTTGCAATTAAGCTTCTTCTTGGTACTGAAACCTCATCAGTGGTCCAAGGAAACGATCTCACTCATTCTAATAAAGCTCAGGCAGTTTTTTTTATGGTGGTAAAGGTAAAGTGATCCCACCCACTATAGGCCAGAGACTCTTGGGCTTGAAAGAGGTTAAGGCTCCCACTTTATGCTAGACAATAGACATTGATATCAGCCGGGATATCAGCCCTGCGTGATGGCAGCCTTTACCCCCAGAACAAGAGCCCGGTACTCATTTCCATAAAGGCTCAGTTGATCCCAGGAACACGCTGCTACTAGAAGGTTTAGATTTGTTTAAAAATCCTGATACCTCTGGAATTCGAAATCTCGATCTTCCTGTTTGTACCGTTTTGCCATAACCAGCTACTCTATGGCGTGCCCCCAATTTTACATGATGAGATTTCGTTATTTTTAACTTTTTTTTTAATTTACTCGTTTATATAAGATATGATCGTAGTGACATTATTTTACACTCAAGCGACTCTGTTAGGGAATTAAATTTTTCTTCTTGGGACAACTTTTGCGACTCTTGTCTAGTTCTGACTTCGGCTGTAGCCCTGGCATACTTCTAACCACAGATCCGTATTACTCTGTATATGTAGTTTAGATTTCCGGGATAGTCGGAATTTAAAGTACTTAAAGAATCCGAGTACGATTTCTTTCGGGAGGGACGTAATTCTGTGGGTCACATCACGTAGATTTACAACACGTAAAACAACCTCATGCCTGAAGGAGTAGGTCTTGTTTTACTCCCAGATTTGAACTATTACGCTAAACACCTGGGCAGTTAAAGAGCGTGTTTAACATTTTCAGGTTCTACTTTCTATTTATTTAAAGAACTTAGCCTAATTTCAGTTCAAATCTATTCCTACCAAATACATTACTGAGGTCTTTATTATTTAAAAAATTGATTTTTATGCCTACAAGGAGCAATTGCCCACGAAAGGAAATCAAATACTTCACATTGATAACTGCAGAAACTGAACGTTTTTTTAAACAACGGAATAAAAAAATACTTCTAGGCCTACTATTATAAATATTAAAAAAGTAATCATATTCACTCTAAAAGTCACTGGGATTGAAAGAGCTAAAAAAGTATGTTTTCTACTGTAAGTAACTAGAAGTACGTCACGCAGGAACTGCGTAAATCTAAGGGAATTCATCAGCAAGTCGATTTTATATTCCAACTTTAGTGTTTTACAGAATAAATATATACTTTGTTAAACTGGGAAAACTCAATTTCTGATGTCAATTTATTTAAAAGTGTCGGACTTCAGTGAAGACAATCAATGCATAACCGTAGGCTATAATCTATTTCATATTTGTATAGGGCAAAGGTGGGAATGATGGCGCAGTGTATAAGATGGCGCAGTCTAACATTTATCCTTAAAATCATAAGAAAACTCGTTTTTCACTATTCGTGCCTGTGCAGTCCTAAGAGAAGGTTCTCGTGTGAAATTGTGGTGTTTGTAACGTTAAAAAAAAAGAAGAAATAAATATTTTTGTGAAGAGTCATATTTTTGCTAGTTGAACAAACTTTTAAAGGATTATTGTGGGTGCAGTTTGAAAGGGACTGAATACCGTTAGAAAGGAGATTGACATCTCTACATACAAAGGGACTTGTCCTTGTTACTAATAACATAACTTCAATGCTTATTACAAACATTTCCATCACTAGTCTATGCACAAAGATTTTTGTGTGAATCAGGAGAGATGGCGCACAGAAGGGTGGTAGAGTTGGCGCGCCTGGGTATTTAAATGATGCTCCGCTCTCACCTAAGATAGTTTCCATTTAACTTCAGTTACGATTTTTTGTAAGTATTGTGGGGTCAAAATGATAAAAAATACAAACATATTTATTTAAATTTCATGATAAATCAAGTACAAATATTACGAATTATATTTTTTATAAAAATATATTCCCATTGAGAAATGCATAATATTGGTCATACATCCATCCAATATATTATTTGACTTTTTTAATGAGATCCAATTTGATTTCAATGAATTATTTTTAAAATTATTGTTAATAACAAATTGGGCTACAGACTTGTGCTGGTTAGAGTCACGATGGGAAAATAAATTTCCTCATGGAATTTCGGCCAGTTCTCAGGAGAAAAACAAAAACTCAAAACAAAAACCACAGAGTAGACGCCATAATATATCTACATGTTCATCGACGTCATCTGAATCATTAATTCCAATACCAGAAAGTGATGATTCCACTTCTGACAATGAAAATCAGTGTGTCGAATGTTTTCGAGCTGTATGAAGAGACAGTATCCAGAGCAGACTGGATAAAATGTATTAAATGTACGAGATGGCTTCATGAAACTTGCTCTATGTATTCAGACAAGTGCTCTTTGTGTGGAAGAATGGAAAAGAAAAAAATAAGAAAGTCAAAACCGAAGTTTTAATGTAATTCTGCACGGCTTACTGCCACAGATATCTTTGCGCCATCTTACCCACCAGGGTGGGAGAGATGGTTAAACTTAGGTATTTTTATTAAGTCAGATTTTCATTAAAACAATTATGCCATTGTTTTAAAAAGTATTTTTTTATGTTTGTAAAATAATTGTGATTATATAGTAATAATAATAATATATACATACCATTGCACAAAAGAGATATTGCATTTTTTACAAATGTGCGCCAACTATCCCCCCTCTACCCTAATTTGACAGGTTTTAAAATAGTTCTACTCAAACAATTTCCCATTGCTTTATTAAAATATCAAATAAATTAAACTAACGTTTCTTAAAGGACACATTGCCAATCTTCTTCTTTACTCCACGGGCTAGGTAAAAATTGCCTGTTCCGCCTCACAGTTGTTCTGTCCATCTTTTCACTGGCCTTCATACATTTCTTGAACCTCTTGGCTTGTAGTTGAATGCTGCTCTTGGTAATCTTGTTACATTCATTCTTTCCACATGTGTAAACCATTTCTCTCTATATTGTCTGATTTTCTCATTCAATGGATATTATTTAACTCTGTTCTTATATCTTCATTTTTATCCGATTCAATCTTGTGCAGCCTTTTGTTCTTCTAAGGAAGTTCATTTCTGCGTTCTATATTCTACTTTGTAATTTTTTGGTCATTATCCAAGTTTCGCTCCAATAAAGTAATGCTGGAATTGCCAATTTAAGGGTTTATTTAATTATACTGATAGCTGCTAGAGCGATTTTTTAATGTTTTTCAGGGAAACCCCCAATCCTAATGTCGTATTTCGCAGTTGTTTGTATAATACCTACTTCGTTTTATTTCAATAGCATATACTGACGAGGGAATTGTCTAACATTGCATTCCCGAAACATACCATGAAATTTCTCCCATAGAAGCGTTATGATGTACTAAAGCCCTGTCCAAAAAATTATCTGTTACTTTTAATTACAAGGAACAGAAATTGAAGCTATAATCCAGAAATAATATAATCCACTGAGTTTACCCACTCCACCAAATCAGAAGTTGTAATACTTCCCTGATAGTTTAAATTATATATTTGGGGCTGGATTTCAGTGTAGTGCAGTTGAAAGTGGGTTATAATATTTTGAACACGCCCTTGGTACATCACAGTGCTTTTCTGGAAGGAATTTGAATGTAGGTTTCGGCATGAAATGGTTGACAGTTCCCTTGTTAGTTTCGTTGCAAACAAATAGAAAATTGTAAATACTTGAGCGATTTTTAAATTTTGGTTTCAGGTGAACTTCTACTCCTAATGATGCTATTTTGCCGATTAACGAATTGGGCTTTTTTTAAATTGATTTTTATATGCCAAGTTTAGTTTAAAAAATTGCGCTAGAGTATTAACAGACAGACACGCGCGCAAGCATACACACATACATGCATACACACACACACACACACACCACACACACACACACACACACATATATATATATATATATATATATATATATATATATATTTGTCAACGTCATTTTCGGTGCCTACTAGACAGGATCGGCGGGTAAGGTTCTGTAAGAAATCATAAACCTTTATCATGAGAACCTCAACAAATTAATTTCTTCGGAATTTGATGGAAGGTAAAAAGAATGGAAAAAAATATATATATATATCCTGTAAATATATATATATATATATATATATATAGGCTATTAGTTTTGGATTGCGAAACATCAATATTAAAGAAGCCTAATCAGGTTGTTCAAAAAATATAAATTATGCCGACGTAGCTCAATCAACAAAGAGCATAAATGGAAATACCGTGCATTATGTCTACATGGGCACGGATTTCAGTCACATGTGAACCTTGCGTAGAATTTGAATAGAGGCAACCCGAGAACAAAGTTGGCATGATTATCAGTTATTAGTTATTACTAGGGCTGAAAAAAAGTATCGGTATGAGGGTAGTAACTAATTTCCATACACATTGTTTAGAAATTGCGTGTCTTTGTCGAGCGTCTCCATTGCCTGCTCGGAGCGGAGAGTGTGTATGTTCGACTCTCCTAAGAAATAGACCTGTTTATACGTGAAATGTGGTTGTATCAGAATGCCGAAACAAAAATTGTGCAAAGATGAGTCCATTCTTAAACAAAGCGGACTGTACAGTACTAGAAGTCTGTTCCGAGTAGCGCGTGTCAATGTGCAGTTTGTAAATACAGCGGTCTATGTACGATGCAGCCTAGCCTGTATCCCATACTTTTTTCAGCCCTAGTTATTACACAATCTAACCTAATTTCTTTGGTTTAGTGCAGCACCTGGAAGGGCCTGAGTTAGCACAACACCACTGGACTACCCGTTTTACAGGAGACCAGAGATCTTTACAGGATATAAATGATTCAGTTATTCATTTATCCATTCATTCATGCGACGTGAATTTCATTACCGAAAAAAAAAGTTTGCACTGGCTTACATGCAGAAAAATAAATAACCCATCCACTGTATTATTGCATCATAATTAACAATTCATCTGCCCTAAATGGAATAGTATGGGACAAACATATCTTCAAAGAACAAAAAAAAAAACTATTTTTAATACAATAATCAGAAGCATTATTACCTATGGAGTTGATGTGTGGGCTTTAATGCACAAATGAAAAAAAAAATTGCTCGCCACTGAAATGGACTACTGGAGACGTGCTGCAAGAATATCCAGGAAGGATAAAATCAGAAATTCATATATAAAAGAAAAAATGCAGGTACAATATTCAATATTAGATTTTATAAAGAAAAAACAATTAAATTGGTACGGACACATTAGAAGAATGAAAGAAGGAAGACTACCTAAGATAATTATGGATTGGGAACCACAAGCAAGGAAAAAGAAAGGTAGACCAACTATTACGTGGATTCATGGAATCAATGAAGCTAAGAGGGAATGGGAAATAGAAGAAGATATATGGATGAACAGACAGGAATGGAAAAATGTGTTGAAACAAATGTGTAGTTAACTGTGAACATGGGTACCAGAAAAATGTATATTCATTGTAAAAGCCGGAATAATAAAAAAAATTAACAATTCAAATAAAATTCTGTATTACTTATCTAAAATACAGAATAATGTTCTTGTTGAAAAAAAATAGTTTGTTTGAGTAAAGTTAATGATAGCAATTTATTTATTTTGCCTAATGAAATTAAGATCGAGGGTCGTTTCTCCCACTTCAACAGGGTTAAATATATATTTTTTTTTCAAATGCCCCAGGTTGTCTTTCGACATTCCTGGTTTCTCTCCTGGCATGGCGTAATTGTAACCCACTTCTGAGGTTGGGGCGCCTGGAAGGCGGGGTTACGTTGCCCCGATGAAATGATGAATGATGATGATAGTGGTGCGCCAGGAGAGTCCCTAATCCTAAGCTTAATCTAAGATGAAAATGAATGATGATGATTGCGATGGCCAAATGATTTCGGGGACCGTTTGGGCCTTAAAGTTTTGCTGACATTTATCTTACAGGTGAGGAAAAACCCCGATAACAACCTCACCCAGAAGAAACTGTCCCGACCAGGGATCGAACCCGGACCCGCTGCGTGACAAGGCAGCACGCTACCTCGAGATCACAGCGGTGGACACAGGGTTAAATATCTTCTTCTTCTTCTTAAACTTAATTTGCAGGATTTCCATCCTATTTATTTCCAAAATCACTCCTCGTATGAAGACGTAATGGATGTGCATTCACTGTCTATCCATCTCTTGGCTGGTCTTGTTCTTGTTCTTCTCCCATCCATTGGTCTATCTTCTTTAGCTCTTTTTGCAGGCCGGTTTTCTCTCGTTCTTTCTATATACCCGTCCAATATTTTCGTCTATCTATAATAAATTTGGTATGTCTTGAATATGGCATTTGTCCCTAATTTCTGTGTTGTGTATTTTATCAAATAACGTTTTCCCCTGAACTAGTTCTTACGATTTTCATTTCACACGTGCTTATTATTTGTTTAATACTTGTTGTATCGGCCCTAGTTTCTGCTCCATATACGGTAACTGGTCGAACTATCGTTTTGTATATGCGGGTTTTGCTTCCTATTGACATATGTTTGTTGCGCCAAATTAAATCTTTCATATACCCTGATATTTGTGTTGCTTTATCCGCTTGTTTCTTTACTTCATTTATTAAATTTTTAGTGTTTGTTATTAATACACCTAAATAATTAAATTCTGATACTTGTTCTATAATTTTTCTTTCCACTTCTAATTTGCATCTTACCAGTTCTTTTGATATTGTTAAGAATTTTGTCTTATTCGTGTTAATTTCCATATTGTATTTTCTGGCATTTATATTAAATTGATGTAAAGATCTTTGTAAATTAGCTTCAGATTCTGAAACTAGTACGACATCATCTGTGTAACATATTACGTAAGTGAAATCTAGTGTTTCCCATTTTATAACCCAAACGTGGTGGTATGTTTTCAATAATTTTATCAATTATAATATTAAATAAGAATGGACTTAAAGAGTCACCTTGCCTGATGCCCTTTGTGAGGGTTATTTCTTCAGTTCGCTGTTCTTTTACTTTGATTACTGTTTTGTAGTGTGTGTTAATTGATATTATTGCTCTAATCAGTTCAATAGGAATTTCATTCTCTCTCAAGATATGTACAACATCTTCAAGCTGTACTCTATCAAAAGCTTTCTTCATATCTATGAAACATAAGAATACTGGTTTATTGAATTCCCATGATTTTTCCACAATTTGTCTAAGTATGTAAATTGCATCTAATGTAGATCTATTTTTCCGAAATCCTTGTTGTTGTTCTTTAATATGGATTAATGCGTTTAATGTATTGTTTAATATATTTGTGAATACTTTTAGAGAACTATTAAATAATGTAATGCCACGATAATTTTCTGGTTTAGTATTATCACCCTTTTTAAATATTGGAATAGTTATACTCGATTTCCTTTCTAGTATGGTGGTACCGCTTATTATGATATTTTGGAATAAACTTCTGTAGTTCATTTATCAGTTGTATTCCTCCATATTTCAACATTTCATTTGTTATCGTATCAGGACCTGCAGCCTTTCGATTTTTCAATCTCCGTACTGTGCCAGTTACTTCATCTATTGTTATTTCAATTAATTCATCTTGATTTTGATATTCATAAGCATCCTGATTATTTTCCTGATTATTTTCTTCTTGTTTATATAGTTCCTGGAAATAATTATTCCATTCTTGCATTGTCAATTTGTTTGTTTGTATACTATCCCTAATTTCCATTTTATTTCTTCTTAATGTTCCCCATATTTTTCGTTGGCCTCCATGTAGATCATATTCCATATCTTTGGAATATTTTTCCCAATAATCTTGCTTAGGTTTTCTAATTTTAGCATTTGCTATATTGCGTTCTGTTGTGTATGTTTTCCAAGATTCAGGGGTTTTATTCTTCAAAAATTGTAGGTTAAATATTGTACATATTAAAAAACTATGATTATCGATGGTTAAATTAAAACATGCAATACACAACATATAACTAATAAGGAAAGCATAAAATATATAATAATAACAATAATAATAATAATAATAATATAATGGAAATGGACAGCTAATGACAAATGAGGGAAATTTTGAGGAATTGGCTGAATTCAAATATCTAGGAACAATAATCACAAATAGGAATGAGATGCACAAAGAAATTAAACATAGGCTCAATTCTGGAAATGCATGCTATTATGCATTGCAGAGACTTTTGATGTCCCAACTCCTTTCAAAAAACGTTAAGCTGAAAATATATAAAACTATTATTCTACCAGTTATATTATATGGGTGCGAAACATGGACTCTTACTTTAAGGGAGGAAAGGAGATTACGAGTATTTGAGAATAAAGTTCTTAGGAAAATTTTGGACCAAAGAGAGATGAACAGACAGGTGAATGGAGAAGACTACATAACAATGAACTACATGGTCTTTATAAGAAGCCAGACATAATAAGAACAGTTAAGTCCCGTAGACTGCGATGGGCAGGACATGTTGCGCGTATGGGGAATGAAAGACGTGCATGGAAACTTCTTGTAGGAAAGCCAGAAGGAAAACGCCCAGTTGGTAGACCAAGAATGAGGTGGGAGAACAACATTAACTATGATTTGAGGGAAGTAGATTATACAGGAAATGATTGGAAAGCATTAGCTCAGGATAGGGATGTATGGAGAGCTTATGTCCGCGCGGCCATGAACCTACGGGTTCGATAGTGCCAGTGAGTAAGTAAGTGAGTAAGTAAGTAAGTAATAATAATAATAAGTATTATTATTATTAGGCCTATTATTATTATTATACATTTATTTTAATTCATGAAGCTGAGACAGGTCGTGTAAGAATAAGATGGAGCGAGTGTACCAGAACTTGATTCACCGGTACAATGTGCAACGAGCTTGATGGTCGCCACATTGAATCGCTGATTTAGTGGATAAGTCCCTCCATGGTATCTTTACCTTGTCGTGGTGGAGTGGCTTGTGTGCTTAAATGATCCTGAGAGCTATGCCGGCGGTAGCATTGCTGCCGATAGGGTTACCCATGCCGGACTGGTCGAAGGTGATAAGCCAGACGAAATAAGTACCTTGGTCGAAAGAGTGACGATCTTTCACCGTAAAAATACAACCGTCAAGAAATGCGGACATGGGTTCTACTGGGGTAAAATTTTCCGGAGGTCAAATAGTCCCCCATTCGGTTCTCCGGGCGGGGACTACTTCAGGGAACCCATGCCAAAGGCTCAAACACAGGGACATGTTCCTAGGAACATGGAATGTTAGGACTTTATACAATAGCGGGGCACTAGAGATATTAACGCGGGAATTGGATAAATCGCCCTTGGATATAGTCGCTTTACAGGAAGTTAGGTGGCCAGGAGAAGGTAGTCAGGAATCAGGAAGCTTTGCATTATACTATGGGGGTGCAGAAAGACCTGCATTTGGAACGGGTTTTTTAGTCAGAAGGAGGATCCTATCCGCTATCCGAAATATTAAGTTTGTTAGTGATAGGATATCATACATAATTCTTAAGGGTAAACGACATGATTTTATAATTGTAAATGTACATGCCCCCACAGAAGATAAAGATGACAAGATCAAGGATGAGTTCTATGAAGAATTAGAATGCTTATTTGATAGCCTTTCACGATATCACATGAAAATTGTCTTAGGAGATTTTAATGCAAAAGTGGGGCGGGAAGATATATTCAAACCAACAATAGGCAAATTCAGTCTTCATGAAGATAGTAACGACAACGGGGTTAGATTAGTCACATTTGCCACATCAAAGAATCTCATTGTTAAGAGCACAACATTTCAGCATAAGGATATTCATAAATACACCTGGACGTCCCCAGATGGAGAAACTCGGAACCAAATAGATCATGTATTAGTGGATAAACGCTGGCACAGTAGCATCATTGATGTTAGATCAGTTAGAGGGACAGACTGCAATTCAGATCATCATCTGGTCAGGGGTGAAAATCAGACAACGGCTATCGCTTATGAGAGGAACAAACGCTAAAGATGATTCTGTAAAATATGAATAAAAAACTTGAAAAATGATGAAATGCGGCAAGAATACCAAATCAAAATTGCTAATAGATTTGAAATACTGGAATCTTCAGATGACAATGTGGCAAACGAAGAAGAAACTGATATAAATAAAGAATGGGAGGCTATGAGAGATACTATTAAATTGTCAGCATCAGAAAGCATTGGTTGTTTAAAAAGAGGCAAAACAAGAAATGGTTTGATGAGGAATGTGCCGACATTGTAAAGAAAGAAAGCTAGCAAAAATGAAATGGTTACACGAGCCAAATGAAGTAAATTTAGAGCAATTGGGTAGTGTTAGACGGGAAACCACCAAGTTACTAAAGAGTAAAAAGAGGGAATATTTGAGAGAGAAGATTAATGATCTTGAAATGAATGCAAAAAATAGGAACATTAGAGAATTATATCAGGGAATTAGTATAGAGAAGAAAGGGTTTCAGGCTAGAACAAACATAATTCGGAATGAAAATGGGGATATGATTGCAGATTCCAAGAGTATATTAAATAGATGGAAAAGTTATTTTAATCAGCTATTAAATGTACATACAGAACAGGACATTGAGGAGGATAAGTTACAGACAGCAGAAATGCTAGTCTCAGAGCCAAGTGCATTAGAGGTTGAAATGGCAATTGAAAAATTGAAGATGTATAAAGCATCAGGTTCAGATGAGATCCCAGCAGAACTGATAAAATCAGGGGGAGAAAAATTGATGGACAAGATACGCTGTTTGCTTAGTATGATTGGGAAAAAGAAGCTCTTCCAGATGAATGGAAGGAATCAATTATCGTACCAATTTATAAGAAAGGAGATAAAACTGATTGTAACAACTATAGGGGCATCTCATTACTTTCAACTTCGTACAAAATTCTAACAAATATATTAGTAAGCAGACTTACTCCCTATATTGATGACATTCTAGGAGATCATCAATGTGCATTTAGAAGAAACAGGTCTACAACAGATCAGATTTTTAGTATAAGACAGATTTTAGAAAAGAAATGGGAATATAATGGTACTGTACATCAACTATACGTAGACTTCCAAAAGCATATGATTCAATTAAGAGGGAGAAGTTATATAGTATCCTGCTGGAGTTCGGAATTCCTAAAAAGTTAGTTAGACTTATACGAATGTGTCTAAATGGCTCAACGAGTAGGGTGCGTGTAGGCAAACAGTTTTCAGACACTTTTGAAATCCAGAATGGGTTGAAGCAAGGAGATGCACTATCTCCTCTACTATTTAATTTTGTACTAGAGCATGCCATTAAATCTTTTAGAGAATGAGGAAGGCTTACAACTGAATGGTATTAATAAGCTGTTAGTTTATGCTGATGATATAGTACTACTGGCCGATAGCGAGGAGATACTAAAGGCCAACACGCACACACTATTGAGTAACACTAAGAAATTAGGACTGGAAGTAAATATCAGTAAAACTAAATATATGGTCACACGTAGAAATACATTATATAATGGAAATGGACAGCTAATGACAAATGAGGGAAATTTTGAGGAATTGGCTGAATTCAAATACCTAGGAACAATAATCACAAATAGGAATGAGATGCACAAAGAAATTAAACACAGGCTCAATTCTGGAAATGCATGCTATTATGCATTGCAGAGACTTTTGATGTCCCAACTCCTTTCAAAAACGTTAAGCTGAAAATATATAAAACTATTATTGTACCAGTTATATTATATGGGTGCGAAACATGGACTCTTACTTTAAGGGAGGAAAGGAGATTACGAGTATTTGAGAATAAAGTTCTTAGGAAAATTTTTGGACCAAAGAGAGATGAACAGACAGGTGAATGGAGAAGACTACATAACAATGAACTACACGGTCTTTATAGGAAGCCAGATATAATAAGAACAGTTAAGTCCCGTAGACTGCGATGGGCAGGACATGTTGCGCGTATGGGGAATGAAAGACGTGCATGGAAACTTCTTGTAGGAAAGCCAGAAGGAAAACGCCCAGTTGGTAGACCAAGAATGAGGTGGGAGAACAACATTAACTATGATTTGAGGGAAGTAGATTATACAGGGAATGATTGGAAAGCATTAGCTCAGGATAGGGATATATGGAGAGCTTATGTCCGTGCGGCCATGAACCTACGGGTTCGATAGTGCCAGTGAGTAAGTAAGTAAGTGGATAAGTAACTTACTAACCACAATGTTATAAGTACAGTAGTACAATAGAGAGGTTGGTTAGTTTGCGTATAAACAATTATATTACTAATCAATTGAGATGGTGTTTATTTGATGAAATTAAATATCCCTCTTTCACCCTTGGAATACAATAATGAATTGAATATTATTAAACAATTAGATATTAAATAACACGACCATAGAATTATAGAATATTTAATTAAGAAAATTCATTACAAAAAAACAATTAACAAAGTTTTTCCTTTACCCAAAGAAAACATAAAGAAATATGTCATAATGTCATACATAGGCCTACTTCCAAATAAAATATCTAAACACTTTAAAAAGTTGAACATTAATGTGGAATTCAAAACTAATAAAACTTTATAAAATATAATAAAAAGCAATAAAACCAAAATAAAAAAATAAAAATTATCAGGTGTATATAAATTGTAGTGTGGCACATGTGGCAATGTCTATATAGGACAAACTGGTAGACCTTTTATCTGTCGGATAAAGGAACATGAGAGCATATAACAGAAATTTAGAATATTCAAAATATGCTAACCACCTATTCCAATTTAACCATTGTTTCGATCCAAATTTTGAAATTTTACATGTTTGTGATAAGGGTTAGAAGTTGCACCTTTGGAGGCTGTAGAAATAAATAAATTGAAAAGTAGTTATAAACTGTTAAATTCTCAACTTGATTTGAATGAATCGCCTTTGTTATATTAAATAATTAAAAAAAAAATTGTTGTATTGTTGCTTAGATCAGTTGATATGTACTATAATAACGCAATTCATAATTTAACATGTCTGAAGAAGGTACAGTGTACCGAAACAACTGTCACTGAATTATATCTTAATACATATGAAAATATTGGCCGCGGTGGGCTAGTGGTTATGCTCCTTGCCTCTGGTCCCGAGGCTCGCGGCTTCAAACCCGGCCGGGGTCGATGGATTTTTTAGGATGGAAAAATCCAAGGAGCAAGTCCTCCGGGACTTTAAGCCGTGGGTCCCGAGTCTGAAGATTTTCAGGCTCGTAAAAAGATCCTTAAGCCTGAATGAAAAGGCCTCCAAGCAAACTTTACCGAATTTCCCGTCCTAGTAATACCTTGGTTTCCTAGATTTCAGTAAGAGGCGGAACGCTGAGCACGGACCACTCAAAATGACATCTATACGAAAATAAGTGTAACTAAATTAGTATGGTTCAGATTCTTCCCTGTAGGGGGAGAGCGCCTAAATCTCTGTAAAGGGAAAACATTGGCTTAAAAATAAATAAATATATATAATATGAAAAAAAAATCATTTTATTTAATTATATTACTCTTTCAGAGACAAAGTGAAATTACTTTATTTTTTCTTGGGGTTGGATATTAACGCGAAATCGTCAATGTTGGGTTGTGTAAATGTAATTAATTGAGTCATAAATAATTAAATTAATATATATTTATCCCCTGATGACGCGGGAGATTTAATAGCTTAATGCAAACTTGTACCTGCAGCACGAAAATTTACGATTTCGGACAAAGATTGTTATTTGAAATATCATCTACTCATTTCCTCTACAAGCCTTAGAAGGTTTGTAATCGGAATTTCCGAACACTCTATATAATTTCTAAATAAGTTCATTTTTCCGATGTTACGAAACCTAAATTTAGAAAAATATGATTCATTGGGTTTCATCCCATCCGTAATTGAACAGCACAGTGAATGAATAAAGAAATTTCACAAAAACCAAGAATTGAGAAAACGTAATTTAATATTTGGAAATTCCTTGTTTATCCCCAGCATAGCAAAACTTAAAATTGTCAATTTCGCTACGAAATTTAATGTTCTATTTATCTTCATCACTGTCAATTAAAGGGAAAAAAAATTGCAACCGATATCAGGGTTACTTACATTTTAGTTATTTTGTGACATTACTTGTTTTTCCCCTCTTGTCACCAATTACGGTCCAAAGCCATCTATTATCATTTCTGCTATTATTTGATTTTAATATCGTAGTCGGCGCGAAGGATTAGAGGTTGTGCTCCTTGCCTCTGGTCCCGAGGTCCGCGGGTTCAAACCCGGCCAGGGTCGATGGATTTTTTTAGGATGGAATAATCCAAGAAGCAAGTCCTCTGGCAGGGACCGAGTCTGAAGATCGTCAGGCTCATAAAAGATCCTTAAGTCTGAATAAAAAGGCCTCTAAGCAAAATTTACTGACCTCATCATCCTAGTAATATCTTAGTTAACTGTTAAATGACTCATTGAGTCGGTATGTCGTCCACATACCATTCATGACATCTACGGGCAAATTAGTGTAACTAAATTAACTTGGTCTAGTAACTCCTAACTAAAGGAGATGTTAAGACTCAACATTGAGTTGCGCCATTATAGATTACAAATATAAAATAATAACTGTAACGACTAATAATTCCTGCGTTTTCCTTCTGTCGACCTGGGATCAACTATCTCTATCTGTGGTCCATCTATAATTTCTTCGGTTTAACTCATTTTGAAATCGTGCATTTGGATGCGTTATAAAAGTAAAGTAACATGAGCTTTCTGCAGTTTTAGTTAAAAAAATTCCAGGTCAGCAGACTTGAAGACATTCCTTACCTTTTCTAAGAATAATATTTATGTAAATTTAGTAAGGTATTCGTGTACATTCCTTGGCTATAAATAAGTGAGTGTCGCTGTCCGGCTCATTATCAGTATTATACGGATTACTTCTCACACACAGAATGAATCTCATTTCACGATAATTTGCTCGCGCAGTATGTTGCTATGTTCTCTAACGACTTAATTATTTTCCTTCTCTAAAACAATCTTACACTTCTGAGAATTCCCAGTGATCGAACCACCAGCTCCATTATAACAGACACTCATTAAATAAAGAAGCCAAATTTTATTGGTTTTATATTTAAAACAACCTCGTTTTTCTTGTGGCTACTCCAGTTAATGAGTTCACTTGTTCGATCTCCGCTCAGACTCCCGGAATTTTTCATTAACTAACTCACTGGCTCTATCGAACCCGTAGGTTCATGGCCGCGCGCAACGATAAGTTCTTCATATATCCCTATCCTGAGCTAATGTTTTCCAATGATCTCCTGTATAATCTACTTCACTCAAATCATGGTTCTCCCACATCATTCTTGGTCTACTGACTGCGTTTTCTACAAGAAGTTTTTTGCACCTTTTTTCATTGCCTATTCGTGCCACATGTCTTGTCCATCGCAGTCTGCGATACTTAACTGTACTTATTATGTCTGGCTTCCTATAAAGATCATGTAGCTCACTGTTAAGTAGTCTTCGCAATTCGCCGGTCTGTTCCTCTCTCTTTTATCCAAAATGTTTCTAAGAACTTTATTCTCAAATATTCGTAATCTTCTTTCCTCCTTAAAGTAAGAGACCATGTTACGCATCCATATAATATAACTGGTAGAATAATAGTTTTATATATTTTCATTTTAATGTTTTTTTTAAGTACAGTGAAACTTGTCTTAGCCGGAACCTTTATAAGAAAAGAAAACCTGTAGAGACGGAAAAAAAACTCCAGAACGGTACGATTTTATGAGATAAAATCGTCTGTATAAGCCGGAAATCTTCATAACACGGAAACGGAATGGTTTTTAAAGTACCAATAGTTAATTTTTACCTGAGTAAGACGGAAAATTATTCTTAAGCACGTTCTAATTACAGTGTTAATGCCACACGTGAAAATTCTGCATATGACGCTATTGCATTATATCGTTTTACTTTCTTGTGTTGTCATTGTATTGATGGGATACCCTTGCGTATATGTGAAGCGGGGAATCCATCACTTTTCCTTGCTTGCTTACGTAACCTGCGAGGAAGTTGGGTAACTCTTCAGTCCTCCTGTAGTTTAATTCCTTCTCGTTTTTGTGTAATAAAGTTGTTTGTATTGCCGTGCAAACTGTGCTATGTTACATACACTATTTGTCTATTTCAGTTCAATACGTTTATGTCTTTAAGCATATATGTAAAACCCTTACACTGCGTGAGAAAATTCAAGCTTGTAATTTGGGAACCTTTTTAAGAAGGAAAACTGCCAAGACGGAAATATATTTAAGTAACCGTCATGTTCCTCATAGACAGGCTTCACTGTGATTGGGTCGACAAGAGTTTCTGTAATGTACAATAGCATGCATTTCCAGAATTGAGCCCATGTCTAATTTTTTTGTGCACCTTATTCCTATTTGTGATTATGTTGCTAGGTATCGGCCGCAGTGCACTAGTGGTTATGCTCATTGCCCCTAGTCCCGAGAGTCGCGGGTTCAAATGCGGCCGGGATCGATGGTCCTTTTTAGGATGGAAAAAGTCAAAGAGCAAGTCGTCCGATAGGGATTTTAAGCCGTGGGTCCCGAGTATTAAGATTTTCATGCTCATAAATGATCCTTAAGCCTGAATAAAAATGCCTGTACGCAAAATTTACGGAAATATTCCTGTCCTAGTACTATCTTGGCTTCCGAGATGTCACTATGAGGTGGAACGCTGACCATGAGCCACTTAATGACATCCAGCCGAAAAAAATAACTAAATTAGTATGGTTCAATTTCTCGCCTATAGGGGGAGAACACCTAAGTCTCGTAGAATTACAAGGACTTACAAGAAGGTATTTGAATTTTTATTGAAATAATTTATTAATATGGTATTCCAGAGTTTAGAATTTAGGTTGTGTTTAGATTTAAAGACTATCCTGGTGCTTCGTTATTATCTATCTTCCGTCAGATTGTCACCTCTGTTTTACAGGTGACCCAACCTCAGAAGTGGGTTAAAGTTTCACCAATGCCAGAGAGATCGCCATGAAATGTAAGACAACCTGATGACGTTAGATAGAAATAATTAAAACAAGTATTCGCTCAGCGTCCTGAAAAAAAAAAAAACTGTGTTTCTACTTGAAAAAAAGAAGTTGTTGGGAATCCTGTTTGTAAAATATCGAAATTATCAACAAAAGTTATATAACAAGAATATATATATATATATCCACCGTTGTGGTCTCGAGGTAGCGTGCTACCTTGTCACGCAGCGGGCCCGGGTTCGATCCCCGGTCGGGATAAGCTTCCGGGTGAGGGTTTTCGGGTTTTTTCTCACCTGTAAGACAAACGTCAGGAAGCTTAGGGCCCAACGGTCCCCGAAAATCATCCGGCCATCATTATTATCGACACCATCCTTCACTGGTAGTAAAGCTGCAGAGCATAGCATGAAAATTCTATGATTTCAGTGAAAGACCTGCCCTCGGGCAGAATTTTATATATATATATATATATATATATATATATATATAATATATAGGCATATTGTTGTCTGTTCGTATTTTATGCAATGTGACGTTTTGGAAATGTTGAGGAGTTTCCCGGGAAGGTTATAGGCTATAAGAGAGTTGTAATAATCCAATTTATATGTGAGGATGGAGCATATGTTCCGAAAGTACTTCACATATTACAGCCTTATAAAGTTGAGTGCGACTGAGATCTTGCGGTATCTATTTTATATTTTAAATTTTAATCAATCCCTTCACCCATAAAAATCGCCATTTAGTGAAAAACGTGAAAAAAGTCGCTTTATGGAAGCATAAATGGGAGACGCTGCCTAAACCATAACAAATACAAAAATTAACGTACACAGAATTGAATATATAACTTTACCAAAAAAGGGTTCCCGGCAGCAAATGTTTATCTTTAATGCATAACTCACAGTAATCATTTTTGTCTTTCATTGATCTCAAGAAGATCGGGATAAGTAGATTCCCGAGTAAGCGTAGCAGAAAAAGGCGGGTATTATTTTACAGATAACTCACAATAACGAATTTTGCTTTCAGCTCATTTGTGTCAAGTAGATCGGGATAAGTAGATTCCCGGGCAAAGCTGGGTAATCTACATGGGGTATCTAAAATAATTACGATCTAATGTATCATTATGTTTCCTCTTACTTATTCAACTAAACATAAAACACATTAATTTTCGTCTTTCAGCTCATGTATGCCAAGAGGGTCGGGTAATGCCGGGTAATCAGCACGGGGTATCTAAAAATAGTTACGATATAAATTTTTCCTTTTACCTGAACATAAAACACATTAATTTTTGTCTTTCAGTTCATTTATGCCAAGAATATCGGGACAAATATATATATATATATATATATATATATATATATATATGAGGGTATGTCTGTCTTTAATGGACTCAAATCTACTTGGCCGATTTGAATGGGGGTTTCGCTATAATTTAGTAATTTAGATAATTCTTCTGGGACAATTATCGTACAGGCTTTAACATATTACCGTACGTAATATAGGACCGGAGCTAATTAGTGCTTCGGTGCACTAAAAAAGTAGCTTTTTGGACGCTTACAGTAAATGGCTTATGTTGCCTAAACCTTAATAAATAACTTACACCAAATTAATGTACACAGATTTGAATATCTCCACAAATTCTACAAAAAACGTTCCTGACAGCACATGTCTATCTTTTAAGAATAACTCACTATATAAATTTTTGTCTTTCGCTCATTCATGCCAAGGACATCGGGGTATGTATAATCCCGGGCTAAGTCAGGTAAACAGCACAGGGTATTTAAAGATAGTTACGATATGAATTTATAATTATTTTTCTTTTTATTTATTCAATTAAACATAAAACACTTTTAATTTATTTAGGCGTAGCAGCACAAACCGGGTATTAGCCAGTGTTTAATACAATAATGATTATATACATATGGTGTACAAATATGGAAATTAAAATTAAAATCTGCTTAAATGGATTTTTGGAGGTGTTTATCAGGTATTTATAAAATATATAAAATAAGAAACCGTGTAATTAAATAAAATATGAATATTCAAACTTGGAATTATGAATTTCAATAAAGACAAACTGTTAACAAATTATAATCATGACAGCGAATTACTAAAATGGGTGTCACATGGTAGGATAAGATGATGATAAAAATAGCATGGATTGATGGTGTTTAAGTAGTGAATTACACATTTAAAGGCGTAGTGGTGTAAGTCATTTTTTCTTCATTTTGATAAAAACAGTGTTATGTTTGTCAGTGTACAAAGAATCAAGTTAGTTTATATTGAAAGTCATGGAGATATTTATATGATGGTATTAATTGTTGAAGTGGACCTATCTGAAATATAGTGTGCAGTTTCCCCTTTATAACGTGTACTTTACTCATTTTTTTGTAAAAAACTGACTTACTATCACTTCATTCATACTCACTCTAGATAAGATATGGATAAAGTGGTGGAATTAAGTGTTTGCAGGGAGAAACGGGACAAATTCCCATTCGTGCACCATCGAACCTTACGTGGAATAACCGAAATGCTATCTCCGTATTCAGAGGTGGTAGGCATGATATAGGCTATCCGCTCTTAACGTGATCCTCATCAAAACAAAACCATGTGACCTGCTCGCTTTTCATAGGTTACGGACACCGACGTACGATATAGAAGCAATAAGTACGAGGAAAAGTGGCTCCCTTCATTAAATTAAAAATATGTCCTATGAATATACACTACTTGTTGTTCTTCGTGATAGAAACTAATAATATTCAAAGCATATAAAAATATTCTAAAATATAGCTAATCAATAATTACAATTTAAAGTAGTTTATTATATATGGATAATGCAATTGAGTCATGTTTCAGTTGATTCTGATGCAACAAAATGGCTGAAGGCGTCGAGCCTTCTGTTACTGTGTCATCTATTTTTTTAAAACACAAGTCTTGCAAACCTTTGACTAGTGGTAAAAAAAAGTTATTTAAAATGTATTTCACAAGTTCAAAACATCACCAACTTTCTTGTAATCTACCCCATTCAATGATCTCATGTCTTATATACTTCACAGGTGCCCTCTGTCAATGTGACAGTAATTGTGGCGCGAATTGAGGAAGGATACGATTGGCGTTTGTTTATGTTAGTACCTGTCTAAGAAAAGGTATAGATACATATCCAATTAAATTTGATTTAGGAAATTAAATGAGAGTGAATATGTAAAGACATAAAATACTTGAGATTGAATAGATTGGACTTCGTACTTAGTTTATGAAGTTCATTGGGAACGTCCCAACAATACGAGAAATATATGTTTTCGTCGATATAACAGCAGAAAATTCACATAGATTAATGGTTTTTATTAGAAGATTGAGGATCGGACTGAACATAAATGAATAAAAACAAATAGCCCATTTCTTCCTGCAATAAAAACCGTGCCTTCAGTCCTGTTATTGACGTCTTGCAGCATGAACTACCTCACCCACAAATTGAATTATTCCGTAGCAGACACTCCGTAGCCAAATGGGTAGACGCACACCCTCCATATCTGGGCCCCGAGATCGCGACAAGATGACTAATTGTGAGGTTCGTGGTACAAATCTGAGTCAGGGCAGGTTTTTCTCAGGGTTTCTCCCGGTTTCCACGCCAAAAACTTAATTCTACCACTTTTCCATACTCATGCCATCTATTTCGCTTGATTTAATTTCATCTGTCCTTTGATGATGGAACAGGCCTGGCCAGCCGATATTCATGAATATCACAAACCTTCAATTATAGGGCCTTCATCTCATCTCATCTGTCGACCAGAAATTGAACAATTAACAAGAATTTTTTTTTTATTCTAGAGCAACAAGTGTAAAGCTAGTGAACCAACGGTTTACGATACCCTTGGGGTATCAGGAGCTGAAAGTTCAAATTTGCTAATACATTAAAAAACAGAACGGCTTTGAAAATGGAACTAGTTCCGAAATGCCTAGCTGCTATTTTAAACAATTTTTATTTGTTGAAGACGACTGTCATCACATTCTATTTTTTTAAATATCCAATTTGCGAGACAATCGGCAAGAGATGCCAGCTCTGCATAACGGCCACCTTTATTCCTAAAGCATATTCTGCCAATAATATTTCCATGGTGTCATCAGAATGTTTAGGTCAATTTCAAAATCCTGACTAATTCAAGAATTGAACCCGCGGCCTTTCGGTTTGTAGCATATTACCTTAACCAACTACTATGTCGAACCTCCTTGAAGAGCAATAGAAAAAGGAAAATGTCAGTGCGGTTATTATCTTGATATATCTTCTTCCAGATAAGCGTGAGTTTCACATATTTTTCTCTAGCGTTATCTGTAATATATTCGACACATCATGACACTTTGTTTGTTTTTGTGAACACCTTGCTTTGGAGTCCGGTTGTAAATATAATATGTGGATTCGTTTAGATTTGAATGATAACCTGTGATCTTAAACGCGTTTTCTGATTGTCATCAATCAAGATATATCCTGGTACAGCTATAGAAACATACGCAACCAGCGGTTCACTTTTAAAACTACGACAACTGACAAGGTATAATCATTATTATAATTTGGGTGGAAGTTTTTAGAAACAAGTTTCTTTGAATTACTCTCCATCTGAATACTAGAGGAGTAAAAAATAAACCGAGATGAACATCACATCGTCTGAAGAAAATATTTTAAATGTTGTTTAATTATTTTATTCTGTATTTATTTTTACCCGTTCTTTATATCTTCATCGTTTTTGTTGTTTATGTATTTTTGTATGAGTATTATATTTTATTTAGCGAGATTATTAGGATCGCAAATCAAACCTGAGCGTGAAAAGGACGATAAACTTTGTTCTCTGTAGCTTCAGGTTCTTTTACGTGCCGTTAATATATGACACGGGACCCATGACTTTATATTCCTTTTGAAATAACTCATACTTACGATTTTTGCGCCATGAAAAGAACCCGGACTGCTTTGAATCCGCTCAACTTGGAAGATGGCGCGATCATAGTAACCATTATTAGGGCCTATAGTAAACCAGGAATGGCGATATGTATGTACATAGGTTATGCATGTGCGTATTTGTGTACAGCACGTGTGTATTTGTGTGTGTGTGTGTGTGTGTACATGTGACGGCTAAAAATATTCATAGACAATTTTTCTTTCAAAATGAGTTCTTGATTTATTTCCCTATAGGCGTACATATAAAATTAATTTTATTATCTTTATCTGTAATGAAATTGATGTTTTATTGTGTTTAATTACGCTAGCCAACAGTGAAAATATAACTGGAATGAAGTAAAATTTTCGTAACTATATCGACCACACTGATAACGAAAAAGACAATTAAAAGCTCGAATTAGCTCTCATTTCTACATTAAAGGAGGTGCATTAAATCCTTTTAAATTATGATTTTGTTTAGGTTAATTTCAGGCAAGCAGCTACAGCAACATCACTATTTATCGTAGGATCATGATTCGAACCTCATTCTCTTCAGAAACGAACAGTCTTTAAACGGTACCATTTAAATGCCCCTATCATGTTCCCGAGGCGGGAAAAATTTAGGGAAATTTTAATTTTTTCTGAAAATCCCTTTTTTCTAAGTTCGGGCCCCCGGCACCCCCCCCCCACCCCGTGGTAACGCATAGATCTCGAAATAAACTCAAACATACTAAGAGGTGCACGCAATGTGTGTGCAAAATTTTAATCTTCTATGTGTAAAAGTAGGGTCAAAGTGATGACGTCATTATCCCTATGTTTCGACGCAGAAGAGCATATTACTAAACGTAACGTGTTTTACAATGCTTTCACGCTCGAATAAAAAAATAAAAGTAAAAAGCTTTACTAGGAAATTTTAAAGCAAATACTTACATTACTCTCTTTTGGTACTAATGTCAGCTATGGTCATTAACTATAAAAGTGTTGAGCGGATGTTGTTCATCGACTCCTGCAAAATAAGTCTCAAGTGTGTCCTACTGCATAATGGCAACGTGTTACCATCGATTCCGATTGATATGCACCTCACATGAAAGAAACATAATGTTAATATGAAACAATTGTTATTGCGATTGAACTATGGCAAGTGTAACTGGCAGATTTCTAGGGATCTGAAAATCACAGGCATTGGACTACAATAGGGCTACACAAAGTTCTGTTGCTTGCAGTGCCTCTGGGATACCCGCACCATAGCACTTCATTATAAAAAAGGAAGATTGGCCTAACAATCACTTGAACCAGACCTCACAATGTTATGCCAGTAGCACTTGTCGAATCCAAGAACGTAATTCTCCCTGATCTTCATGTAAAATTGGGCCTAATGAAAAACTTCGTTAAGGTCATGGACAAAACTAGAGTAGCATTTACCTATTTGCTCCAGAAATTTCCAGGACTTAGTGAAACGAAAAAAGGAGGGGATTTTTTGTAGATCCCCAGACACGGAAAATGTACAAAGATGAGCATATCAACACCATCCTGACATCTAATGAAAGGTTAGCTTGGGATGCCTTTGATCAAGTGTCAACAAACTTTCTAGGAAATAAGAGGGCGAGAAACTGTAAGGATCTTGTGACAAATCTTCTGCACGTCTACGATAGACTGGGGTCCTTAAAGTTACATTTCTTAGTTTCCCACTTGGACTTTTTTCCTAATAACTGTGGTGCTGTAAGTAACGAGCACGGGGGACGCTTCCATCAGCAGATTTCGATCATGACAATGAGATACCAGGGAAAGTTGTAGTATCAATGATAACCGATTATTGCTGGATACTAATTAGAAAATTACCAGTAGAAAATTACAAATGGCAGGCATAGCGGTTGCGCCTTCAGTGACCTTTTTCGAAGGGATAACAACAAGGTAAATGCATGCATAAACTCATATAAGCAATAACGTAAATTTAGCATAACTTCAAAACGAAAGCTAGTCTTGCATTTTCATTAACATTTTCGTTATCAGTACACCCGAAAACATAAAGATTAGCTCGTATTTCTATGCCAGTTACAGAAAAAAGTAAAAATTTGTTGGCTAGTGTTATTAATGTTTATTATTCTAATAAGATTAAGATTAGAACTGCAATTTTCCCAGTTATTTGGATGCGAAACATGGACTTTTATTTTAAGGGAGGAAGAATATTGCGAGTATTTGAGAATAAAGTTCTTAGGAAAATTCTTAAACCAATGAAGACAATATAATGGAGAAGGCTATATAACCATAAGCTACTTGAACTTTATGAGAAACAAAATATCATAAGAGCAGTTAAGTCTCGTAGACTGCGATGGGCAGGACTTGTGGCACGAATGGGGGAATGAAAATGTGACATGGAAACTCTTTGTAGGAAAACCAGAAGGAAAGCGCCCAGTAGGAGCATTGTGGGAGAATAATATTAATGATGATTTGAGAGAAATAGATTATACAGAGAACATTCGTTCAGGAGAGGGATGTATGGAGAGCTTATGTCCTCGCTGCCATGGACATATGGGTTCAATAGTGCCACATTATAGATTAATACCTTTAAAGTTAAATACTGAAAAATTGGCATGATGTGACTCTGATCGTTTTTAGCCTTCATGTATCTATGTTTGCATTAAAAAGTTTCCAATACCAGGTTGTCGTACGACTTTCTGGAATTATCTCGTGGCAATGTTCTTGTCCGGGTCCATTCAATTTTTAATACTGCATCTAATTTAGTTGAATTCGGTAAATTTTATTTCATTATCTTTCCTATAAGGCCCGGAAGTCGTGTGCATGTGAAAGTGTTTATTCAGAGAGAGATTACCCCTAAGACAAGAACGGAAATGTTCTGAAAAAATTATATAACATTTTAGATGTTGGGACATTAATTTAAGGCATATTATTAAAAATTAAAAAATATATACTCCTGAATACTCTGTATTTTAAAAGTGAATATAAACAATTGCAACAATTATTTATTAACTTTTAATAATAAATTATAATTAAAATCAACCATTTAATTATTATATCATATTTAAGTCCCGTAGTATAGATGGTTAAGGGAAAATCTTCTGGTGGCTCTATGGTCCTAGAGTTGACTCGGTATCTAACGAAAATGAGTAGCAGATATTTGTTGTGGGGGTAAATGTGGTCGTCACGCAGGAATATAAAATTCCACTTTATGCCAATTTAAATATTTTCAAATTAAGACAAATCATCTTATCTATATTTATTTTTATTTATCCCCAAGGGAACTAAATATGAAATGTGTTTTGGGGTTGGGATCTGAATCTGCCATATGTAGACTTAGCCTTTTCCTTTTAGGATGCAAGTATTTGATTTATTAGTAACATTTGATCTTAGAAATGAGAGACATTGTCATACTATCGTCTGTCTCAGTAGTTGGAGGATACAATCTTATTACCAGCTCTCAGGGTGTTGCCCGTTGCTCATTATTACAGTATAAATGTAGGTCTACTCCTTCTTGACTACACGGACCAAGCCCTTCTTTCAGAAGCGGTGATGCCCTATAGCCAAATGTCAGTCTGGCATTAATCTACATGAGGCGACCTTTCCTATTGTGGGTGCAAACACCATCACAAAACACACACACAGGATGTTATAACTGCTGCATTTTTATGTCTCAGTTCACACAGGCCATAATTTAACCTATTAGCGTTTTGTTTCTAGGAATAGGTCATCGAATGCAGTGAAAAAATGTTTTATATTATGCTATGAAGGGAACAAAGCGTTAGCAATATTTTGTGGATTTTTATTGTGGTTATATTTATCATCATCATCGTCAATACAATGATTAGGCAATTGCCCGTTCTGACTTCATAATGCATCAGCCCAACGTTATCTAGGTCTACCCACATCATGTCTTCCTTTTGCTTGATAATTTCTTGCTAGCAGTGGATATCTCTCCTTACTCATTCTATGCATGTGATCAATCCACTTTTGTCCATAATTAGTGAGTATATCAAATAATAAATTATTATATTAATACCATAAATAAATCCACAGCACATGATTTCCAAATAGTTAACATGCAGAATTGTTTTTGTCACTAACTAGCCGTGAGTTATTAGGGTAGGAGTGACACAGCCCTTGAATCTTAATCATAGTTTTCTCGTCCGAATATTTTTACACATGAGACTACTCATTTTGAGCTTATGAAGATCATTTGATTCTGTTCTGGAATTTATAAAAAAATAGAAAATCCTGTCATGGTGAAATTGCGCTAAATTATAATAATATCCCTAAGGTAATTTAGTCTTTTAATCATACCTCCTGGGTACCCATAAATCCACGTAGGCCTATAAAAAAAGAGTTAATTATATCTCTCCATCGCCCCAAGAAAATATTTTTTTAAAATTAAGACAGTAATCCAGAAAGTCAATAAATGTCCGATTTTGCTGATTGATGGGATATACATTTATTTTGTGTATTAAATAGTATGTTTCGTTGCGGGAAAACAAATTGTGGCCGCTAGATGAATTTTAAAAAATTGAGTTCGACTTTACTTGTTTACGGATATCTTTGTTCTATTATAATTGAATATTATACAAGCCTAACAAGTTTCATTGCGAGAAAAACAAAAATTGCTGCCGCTAGACTATTGAAAATTTCAGCTTTCAGGTTAACTCACACTCTTAATGGTCCAATTAACTGTTTAACTAATTTGCCCTTACTTTGTTATTGGAGAGTTCAGAGCCGAGTTTCGTCGCTAAAAGCAGAAATGGCGGCTGCTAAGAGATATCGTAAGTTTCGGCTCTCAGGTAAATTTCCACCTTTAATTGTCCAGTTTCAATGACATAAACCGAAAATCGAAAATTGCGGCCGATGAGACTATTTTAAAATGTTTTTCTCTTCAGGTGTGATTGTACTGATTAACGAACTGGATCTTAACTTTCTTAAGTTATTGTTATATGCTGAGTTTGGTTGCGAAAAAAACTGGATCGCAAGAACTTTTATAGACACACACACATTATATAAAACATACACCGCTGTGATTTTGGAGTAACATCGTTGCGGGCCCGAGATCTATCCACGCCCATTACAAGTTTCCAGGTGAAGTTTTTACTCAACTGTGAGACAAATGTCGGGATACTTTGAGACTCAAATACTACCCGAACACCATTTGGCCATCACAATCACCCTATCATTTCCACTTTGTTTAATGCGAATGGCGTGTCTTGTGTTAAATGTTCATGTTGTCTGGTAGGTGGCCCCATATTATGATGATCGCTCATTTGGGGCGGCATTCTATGTCCTTGTGTGGCAACGTTTAAACATCCTCACCCGACACTTGTGCCACTGTAAACCTCGAGTGACATGGGACACATAAAAGTACTAAAAGGGAAAGGTTAAAATAAGAATAAGAAAGAAAGAATAACTTGAGATTGGTCCATATATTTTTATTGCTCATTAATAGGGCAAGGATTTTTATATTATAAAAGATAAGATTGCAAAAACAAATAGTATATAGGCCTATTATTCAACTCTTTTTGTGTGAAACCAAAACAAAAGACAGTCAGAAGTCTAACTTCTCATTATACAATTCAACTATTTGTGTGTGAAACAAAAAAAAGACAGTCATAAGTATAACTTCTCATTATACTATGTTGCAATCTTACCTTATAGTACATAAAAATCCTAGCCCTACTCATTAATATAGCTCGAGCACGTGAAAGCCAGTGATCAACAATTCAAACCCAGGTTCAAAACCTCTTAAGCATTATATCACTCGAGGGTTTATTTTTAATTTTGAATTGTCTTCAGTAAAATATAAGTATATTCCTTTTTCTTTCTTTCTTCTTCTTCTTCCTCACCTTCGTTCCAAGAGTTAGGCATTATAAAGAACGTGTTCGTCAGCCACTGTTGTTTAGAGGTAACTAGTTTTCCTTAACGATGCGGGACGAGGTTTGATCCCTGACTGGAACAAGTTTCCTGGGTAAGATATTTTTCGAGTCTTTCGTCACCTATAAGACAATTGTCATGAATATTTAAGGCCCAGTTATCCCCGGAACCATCTGGAAATCAGTTTTCTATATCATTCTTGACTTCTTTAGCGTGAATGCATGAGTGAATTGTATGTTTTAAATTCATTTACCCATTCATTTATTAACTCACAGTGTAAGTACAAATATTCATTTTAAGTAGCGTACATCCAACTGAACAGTAGGTCGAGCTCGGGCATAGCCCAATAGCAAAACAAAAGATAATACAAACATGTTCGTGTTGACTCGAATGTGGCCTTGGTATTCTGCTGATGACTCATCTAGGAGGCCTTGAGAAGTCAAGAAGTATGTGTATGAACCACAGTTTAAAAACCTCACCCAAGGGATAATGCCCCTGTAAGACCATGTGGCGTGGGCATATTAAAGTTCCCACAAAGGGAGAGGTTAAACTAAGGTAAAAAAGGAACGTGAACGTGTTCCAGTTGTCTTTTTCGCTCTATGTGTTCCAGCATTTCTTCTTTTCATTGATGTATAACCCATTGCGAATGATTATTGTCTGTTATCAGCCATTTTGTTATAAAATGTTCACATGTTTGTTCGTTTCTTTTGATTCTTGTAGCAATGTTCCAATCCCAACTCATTTCTTATAATCAGTATATTTATTTTTGTTTAAGATTGTAAGGTATCCATTAATTGGAGAACTACTTTGTTCTGTGAGTTCTGTTTCTTGGTTCTCAGGATCTGATAATCCTAGTAAACGCTAAATAACGGCAACATTTCAAATAAAAAATAAATAAATATCCTCAACTCGTGTCCAACTTCGGGTCGAGTCTAGGGATGAAATTAGATGAAGCCCCTATATAAAAGTCTGTGAACGACAAGAGTGCCGGCCGAGCACGCGTGACGCACCATCACCGAGGCAGATGAATGAAATGAAACGAAATGGATGAGATGAGTATGGAGAAATAGTGGAATGAAATTGTGGCAGGAGAAAACCCCGAGGAAAACTTGCCCAAGCTCCGTTTCGTCCTCAACGAAACCCAAATGGAGTGACCGAGACTGTATCTCGGGTCTCCAGCGGAGAGGGGCGAGCGTCTAATCGCTTGGGCCAGGGAGCCGCTTACATTTCGAAATAATTGTTTCAAAATGAAACATTAACAGAGAGTAATCTGTTAAATCACGTAAAATAACATGATTATAAAACAAAGTTCAGATCGGGGATTGTGGGGAAATACAATGCATTAATATGGTACATTTAATAACGTAATGGACAACCGATTTTCAAATTAGTAATCCCAATAAAAATACTAAACAGATCCGTTTTATTACGTTATTTTTATTTATTTGTAGAGTTTATTTTTAGTTGTTGACTTAAATTAGAGCATTAAACTTAGGCCAGCTTGTATTATATTCGTAAAATGTTAGCTCGATCCAAAATGAAATATAATGTCATTAACTCGATTTGGTTTGCAGTGTACTAATTAATGTATTGTTCATCAATATTTTAACAGTAAATTATAATACGTTCATATTATTCATCTTATGAACCATATTTTGCTTTGAAGTGTTTCGAATGGATGATTGGAAGACAGATTATGAAAGATTTATGAACGGAATCCGACAGAATGGAGCAAAATGAGAAGACCAAAACTAATATGGACACAAGGAGCAGTGAGAAGAATGGAAGCAAGAAGCTTGGAAGAAGGGGCGTGGAAAATAGAGAGAAATGGAGAATGTCTACAGAATTGAAATGGGCACAGAAGACGTCAAATACATTTTAAAATCTGAGATTAAAAAAAAAATTGAGAACAAATTTTATAATTCGGAAAGTATTTTATTTAACAAATGGGTGATTAATCTTAGCACGCTAAACATACGGTGCAGAAACTTGACAGTTGAATATAAATTTGAGTTTAAAACTTATGTCTACTGAAATTTCAGTACAGGCGCTCAACTAAACATTCTAAATTCGGAACAAAATCAGAGATATCATCATCAGACAACAAATGAAAGTCAAAATTAAATATTAGATTTTGTGAAGTACAGACAACTAGAATAGCGTAGTAGTCCACTGCTGTGGTCTCGAGGTAGCGTGCTGCCTTGTCACGCAACGGGCCCGGGTTCGATCCCGGTCGGGACAGTTTTCCTGGTGAGGGGTTTTTATCGGGGTTTTTCCTCACCTGTAAGACAAATACCAGGAAAACGTTAAGGCCTAAACGGTCCCCGATATCATATGGCCTTGCAATCATTCATCATTCATATTCATCTTAGATTAAGCTTAGGATTAGGGACTCTCCTGGTGCACCACTATCATCACCATCATTCATCATATCATCGGGGAAATGTAAACCCGCCTTCCAGGTGCCCCAACCTTAGAAGTGGGTTACAAATACGCCATGCCAGGAGAGAACACAGGAATGTCGAAAGACAACCTGGGGCATTTGAAAAAAAAAAGAATAGTGCAGTATGGTCAATAGGCCTATATGTAGAATTCCAGAGAGAATATTACCCAGAGAAGGTTTGGAATGGATTTCACCTGGGAATGGAAAGAGGGGTCGACCTAGATTTAAACGGATGGATCATATAATAAGAGGTAGGAGGGAGATAGGTCTGGAAGAATTGGAAAGGGAAGATAGAGAAGAATGGAGAAAGAAGATAACAATTTAAAAAGCTTTGGTCACAGGAAGATGTTTATTTCATTGTAAACCTGTTTATAAATAAATGAAGAAACATTCAATAATATATCATTAATATCCGAATTTTGTGGATTATTGTATCTGAAGCAACACCTCTTCCTTTCCAAGTGCGAAATCCTTCAATCGAAGCGGATTTGAATTACTGCTTTCAAATTTCAGAAGTTCATAGTGCTTATGGCAAAAAATATTCCTCGAGTCCCTGTTGCTATTAAATTTTTGGCCGGGGTTGCACTATCAAAAGATTCAGATCCATCTGTGGCATAACTTTAAGCTGCTATTCAGAAATGGGTAGCATTTTATTCACTAAATCTTATTTTCAAACTGTACGACGAAAATTTCTGGGAAGCAAAGAAGATTATCAGGAAAGGTCTTTTAAAAAGACTGAACATATGCTTAAAGGGCCTATACAAGGTTATAATTAAACATATTTATAATGTAGCACATATAATACTTAATTTTGCACAAATGCATTTTTAACGAATTTACTAAACAAGTTTCTTAATTTATTCTGAATTTAAAAAAAAAGTTTATTTACATTTATTAAATTAAATTCCTACCATTACCTGATTATCTCACTTATCACGCTGAACTGACGACGGATAATAACATTAAAAATGTGTAGATCACATGGTATTAATTTATGTAAGAAATATATAGTTATATAATATTCGATAGTATAATTCTACGGAGTACATATAAATCCTGCCTTAGTCATTAGTATGAGTTTTATTTAATATTATGTTGTATAAACTATTATAAAATGTAGCATTAGTTAAAATTATTATGTATTATATCCATCCATAGTAATATTGCCCGAGGGCAGGTCTTTCACTGCAATCATAGCATTTTCATGCTATGCGTTGCAGCTTTACTAGGGAATTGTAGGTGTGGTAGCTTCCCGTTGCTTTCCACACCGGTGAGGGATGATGATGATGATGATGGCCATATGATTTCGGGGACCATTTGGGCCTTAAAGGTTTTCTGACATTTGTCTTACAGGCGAGGAAAAACCCCGATAGAAACCTCACCCAGAAAAACTGTCCCGAGCGGTGATCGAACCCGTGCCCGCTGCGTGACAAGGCAGAACGCTACCTCGAGACCACAGCGGTGTACTTGTATTATATAGTATGTAACTAATTATTTAACTCTCTAATATTGTATAAGAATTTACATGTTATGTATTTTAATATATATATATATATATATATATATCTTTACTTTAGTTTAACCTCTTTTTTATTTGAACTATTAACAGTCCTACAGGAAACATGACCTGTTGAGAGAGGATTTATAACTCTATATCACAAACATTCTTTTTTTGACCAAGGAAAAGACATGGAGAGCCACCTGAATGAGTGATCAGCTCAATGCCAAGGTAACCTCCGAGACAACGCGAATATTTAAGACAAGTCACACCATTCACTTATAATATATATATATATATATATATATATATATATATATATATATAACCTTGTCACGCAGCGGGCCTGGGTTCGATTCCCGGTCGGGTCAGGCTCCTGGATGAGGTGTCAGGAAGCTTAGGGCTCAACGGTCCCCAAAAATCATCCGGCCATCACCATTATCATTATCATCATCCTTCACCGTAGTGGAATGCAACGGGAAGCTACCACACCTATAATTCCCTGGTAACGCTGCAAACCATAGCATGAAAGTGCTATGATTGCAGTGAAAGACCTGCCCTCGGGCAGAATTACTTATATATATATATATATTATATATATATATATATATATATATTGGAGAGGGACTTTTATTAGGTTCTATTGAGTTGCTTGGATAAAAGCCCCACTGTTGGGAGTTTGTGTGTAGGTTCGCTCAGGTTGGAATATCAGTAGGCATGAGTTCTCATCCAGGGATTCCACAAGGACTTCGCCGGGTAGAATTCATGTGTAGAGAGGTTCGTTTGAATGTATTTTATTCTTGTCTGAAGCACACGAAATAATGGAGCACTGTACAATCTTTGGTTTGAGTTACCTCGCACTGATCTCTAATCGGCGAGGTCGTCAGTTGTGGGTTTACCCCGTTAGTAATTCTACGATGACCTACTGAATCACAGATTTACTGACTTAAATTATGATGCCTAACTATTCAGGAGCTTAATAAAAATAATGTACAAGTTACACTATTCCGAAAAAACGGCTAAGTCCAAAATTAGCGTTAAGTTTCCACTGGTGGCCAGGCTGCCAGTGCGTCGACGAGTATATGGGTGTAGGCGGGGTGACTTGTAGAAATGTATAACAGAAGTGACGAGGAGAAGCCTCTCTCGCCTATTAGGTAAACTCGTTACTCCCACTACATCGATCTCGTAGACCTGAGACCAGTGCTTAGGCACATATAACAAAACATATCATTGTTTAACGAACTCTCCTATTTTAATCATGGGGGTGTTACAAATTTATCATTGGCGATTTACGCCATCAGAGGTTGGACCTTTTTTCCCGTGCTGGCTTCACGTACAGTACGGTCACAAACATTTAGCTAGGCTTGGGTTTTCCCTAGGCTTGAGACGCTAGAAAATTGCCATATTCCCACACTTTTTTGCTAGCGTTGTTTGTCTCAGGGTAAACCCCCCGCTTGTAAATATAGCTAATGGGTTTATGGCTGTCCACAATAAATCAGTTAACTGCAGGCATAGAAGATATTTCTACTCAATCTGTCGAGCAAAGGATTTTGTCACTACTAAGTTATTATCCATGTGTCGGCCACTTCCATCTTAACAAAAGAAAGGGTGGCATTACCTGTTGTAGTTACCCTTCTTAATAACTAGTAATTTCATTCCATTGATACTGATTTCTTCGGATCATTTTAAACGACATTTGCTCTTACATAATCAGGTTCCACTCGCTTCCCTGATCAATTTGAATATAAATATGACGTAAGTCTAGTAACTTGTTCGTTTAATGATATTATAATTGATTCTTATTTTTATTGCCAACATTGAGATTTTATTTATAGAGTTACTCAGGAGGCTGAGTGGATGACTTGCCACAATATGTATATATATATATATATATATATTATAATATATACATATATTTATACTTATTATATATTAATTACATTATTTTAACATAATATTTTAAGACATTAGGACACCAATAATTTGTATAAAAGCTGATTATGTTGGATTGGATGTTTTATTGAGAGCTATGGTTATTTTATTCATTTAGCCTGCTGGAGTTAAGGCTATGTGGTCTTCTCTTTCACTTATCAGGTCAAACATATGTTACGTTAGAATAAATCAGTCACAACTAACTCAAATGTTGAATACTAAATGAAGATTTGATCAATAAGATAATATTTACAAGATTAAGATCGTTAATATAATAATATGATAATTAAAATTAAAACTAAAACGAATGATATATCGTCAGGTATATTATCTTTTTCCTTATAAGTATTTTACTTGCAAGATTTCAAGGTAACGTGCTTTACTATGAGACAATTTACAAAAAATCGGATCTTGTCTTGAAATCACGTAGGAATGAGTTAATTTACTGTGTCTGTGTCCAATTCTTAATCTCGTTAATACGGTTTGGTCATTTATTGCAAGTTTCTGAATACAATGGTTGTGTCTCCTTCTTGATCTAAATCTATGACTTTTAGTATTATATTAATTTAAAAAATCCATATACAATTTTAACGCAAGACAGTCAAATAAAATAAAATATATATCACTCATTGACAGAAAAATATAATATTACAAAATTCGCGTCCCTGTCGTGTCTTCTCTTTTGTGCGTTAATACGAATGTGAAATTTATAACGTCATTAAATGGGAGGATTGACTACTTTAAAAACACAAAATTGACCAAAACTTTATGTATACAGAGATTGAGATATAAAACACTGCAACATTGTTCTGTCTCACTTTCCTTCTAAATATTATAAACATCCAAAATTGTATTTTGTACAGGTAAATTATTAAAACAGCAGAAAAAATAGCTTCTTCGAATAAAACCACTTCTACTATATAATTGTAAGTAAACGACTTAAAAATAGCTTCATGGAATAAATCCACATCTACTATATAATTGTATATAAACCAATATAAAATAGCTTCTTCGAATAAACCATATTTTACATATAATTGTAAATAAACCCACATAAAAATAGCTTCTTAGAATGAACCCATTTCTACTATATAATTGTAAATAAACAACATAAAAATAGCTTCATCGAATAAATCCACATCTACTATATAATTGTATATAAACCACATAAAAATAGCTTCTTCGTATATACCCACTTCTACTATATAATTGTAAATAGAAATAACTTCATCGCATAAATCCACATCTACATGTCAACATGTCTGAAGAAGGTACCAGTGTACCGAAACAGCTGTCACTGAATTATATATAATTAAATATGAAAATCAAATAAAAAACTACGTTTTATTTGTATTTAATTAATATATTTTGATTATCATCAAGTAAACACCAACTCAATTGATTACTATATAATTGTATATATATATACCATATAAAAATAGCTTCTTCGAATTAAACCCACTTCTACTGTATAATGTAAATAAACCACATAAAAATAGCTTCTTCGAATAAACCTACTTCTACTATATAATTGTATATAAACCACATAAAAATAGCTTCTTCGAATAAACCCACTTCTACTATATAATTATAAATAAACCACATAAAAATAGCTTCTTCGTAATAAACCCATTTCTACTATATAAGTGTATACACACCACATAAAAATATCTTCTTCGAATAAACTCACTTTCACTATATAATTGTATATAAACCACATAAAAATAGCTTCATCGAATAAACCCACATCTATTATACGTTTGTATATAAACCATATATAAAATAGCTTCTTCGAATAAACCTACTTCTACTATATAATTGTATACAAACCACATAAAAATAGCTTCTTCCAAATAAACCCACTTTTACTATATAATTGTATATAAACCACTTAAAAATAGCTTATTCGAATAAACCCACTTTTAGTGACATAATTGTGTATAAACCACATTAAAATAGCTTCTTCGAATAAATCCACTTCTAGCTACAGAATTGTAAATAAACCACACAAAAATAGCTTCTCCGAATAAACCCAGTTCTACTACATAATTGTATATAAACCAAATAACTATAGCTTCTTCGAATAAGCCCACTTCTACTATATAATTTGTATATAAACCACATAAAAGTTAGCATCTTCGAGTAAACCCACATCTACTATATAATTATATGTAAATCACATAAAAATAGCTTCTTCGAATAAACCCACTTTTTGACTATATAATTGTATTATAAACCATTAAAAAATAGTTATTCGAATAAACCCACTTTTAGTACATAATTGTGTATAAACACACATTAAAATAGCTTCTTCGAATAAATCCACTTCTACTACAGAATTGTAAATAAACACACAAAAATAGCTTCTCCGAATAACCCAGTTCTACTACATAATTGTATATAAACCAAATAAAATAGCTTCTTCGAATAAGCCCACTTCTACTATATAATTTTATATTAACCACATAAAAGTAGCATCTTCGAGTAAACCCACATCTACTCTATAATTATATGTAATTCACCATAAAAAATAGCTTCTTCGAATAAACCCACATCTACTATATAATTGTATGTAAATCACATAAAAATAGCTCTTCGAATAAACCCACTTCTACTATATAATCGTATATTAATTCACATAAAAAAATAGTAAAAGTAGCATCTTCCAGGTAAACCCACATCTACTATATAATTATATGCAAATCACATAAAAATAGCTTCTTCGAATAAACACCCACATGTACTATATAATTGTATGTAAATCACATAAAAACTAGCTTCTTCGAATAAACCCACTTTACTATATAATCGTATATTAATCACATTCAAAATTGCTTATTCGTAATAACTCCACATCTACTATATATTTGTTATAGCCTAAACCTATATTAAAATAGCTTCTTCGAATAAACCCACTTCTACTATATAATCGTATATTAATCACATAAAAATAGCTTCTTCGAATAAACCCACTTCTACTATATAATCGTTTATATTAATCACATAAAAATAGCTTCTTCGAATAAATCCACATTCTACTATATATTTGTATTAAAAACCATATATAAAATAGCTTCTTCGAATAATCCTACTTCTACTATATAATTCTATACAAACCACATAAAAATAGCTTCTTCGAATAAACCCACTTCTACTATATAATTGTATATAAACGACAATTAATTCCAGATAAAAGTTACTATCAACAGAAAGAAGTCTTCATGATAATTAGAGATGTAGTTGGGCGATATTCGATATTTTATTTACTTCCTACATTAATATAGATGTTAATTGCATTGTATCTCTTTTACAAAGTTGCGAATTTTAGAATTACTAGGTCTATATAGGTGTGCGAGAAGTATATTATATCCGTGGTAAAACTTCGAAATCTTAATGCCGACTGAAGTGGGTTGCTGCCACTGTCTTTCGGCGACAGTATAGGGAGTGACATGGTTCGCATGATTAAAATTTTGATATCAGTATTCTTAACTGGATTTTCCGTCGATTATATGTAAATGAACAAAACCTAATATGCTTGTAATATATGATAAATGATGGCGGTTTTAAATAAATAATTTGAAACATATTTGGGACATAAGGATTGATTAAAAAGGATACATTTTATTATTCCATTTAAATGTGTAAGGACTTTTTTAATCTAATTGGATTCTGATTGCTATAAGAATTTGTGTAATAACATTACAGCCAAAAATATTTTATTTTATTTTTGTGTAAAATGATCCATTGATGGGATGATAGAGCATGGAAAATCTAATACGCAGTCGTAAGAGTAGGGCTTAATGTGATTTCCTGGCAATTATAGGGCTCTGATATCCTTATGGTTTATACCCAGCCAGGGGGCGAAGGAGAGGTTTGCGAGCTGGGAAAATCTGTGTTTTGTTCCAATCAACAATGGTTCCTAGGGCAGTCACGGGCAGACAAACGCCTTGTTCCTTGACCACCTTAATACGTTTCTGTTTGGAATTATCTCCATCAAAATGCCATCAACATAATTGATCAGAAGAATAAGCTTTATATAACAATCTGACGACCAGCGACGCACTTTCGTAAGGTCGTGGTAAACAGGGATTGTTCAACATCGATAGGAAAATCTTTCTCCTAGCGTTTAGTGATTTCCACAGCCACATTTAATCATTTTGTAAAACAAAAAATATCAGAACTTAATATTGAAACACATACTCAGGCAAGCCATCCTTATGCACTAGTTATACACTAAAGAGAAAGATGTCTGCCTTAACACTGACTTGAATGTAGGATTTCAAACTTTGCGGGCTCCACTCTTCCTTTGAACTATCCAGGCAATCCCGGAGCACACATGGCGAAATCGTTTTGTATAAATTGTTGAATAGTTATGTACATCACAGGTTATACTATATTAGGATGCGAGGTTGGGAAGCGGTTTTTACAGAATTGAGGAAAATGTTTAAAAACGGAGCGATGATTTCCGAGATTCTGTAAAGACTTCACATACCGGTACGTACGTTGTACAATATTTTTTGCGCGATGGTGTTTTCAAAATAATAAATAATAGTAAAATAATAATATACTTATACGAAATACTTGCGCTCATTATAATCAACTGACTAACATTAATAGTGTGGGCAATGTTTATTAGTTGAAACTACAGGAGGCCATGACACCAATCAGTGATAAAATGGCGGCAAGTACTTATTTATTGTTTTATATTGTTTCAAATAAAGTTCAATTCATATAAAATGCAGTGATTTGTTTCATATTATGTATATTAACACTACCTTGTTGATATTTTTTGTATATGCATTATAAGCTATGAAGTATACATACAGGGCAGTGGTTTTACTTCCCACACGCGTTTTATAATATGCAATATTACAGTATAATTATTTTATTACAGTATAGTTGCTTAGGTTGGCAACCCCGAAATTTTGGAAGTTGAGCTTTGAATCAAGATCACCATTGCTGTAAGTACGACAAAACGCACTATCGCGCAAAAATATTTATTTACTAAAAATAATAAAATTCGACATAATATTGAAATAAAATTATATACAATCAAAGGATTGAACATCTTTTTTCGAATTAATTTATAAATTCGGGCATAGCGCCCGTAAAATCTCAAATTATCTGTAAAATCCTATTTGAATCCTTGTATTATAATAGTCCACTGCTTAGTATGGAGCGGGCCGGGGTTCGATCCCGGTCGGGACAAATTTTCTGGGCAATGTTTTTTTGGGGGGGTTTCCTCAGTTATAATACAATGTCAGAACACTTTAAGGATCCAACCGTTCCTGAACATCAGCTGGCTATCATAATCATAAACCTATTCGGCATGTTTAGTATGAATATGTGAATGAATAATATGTTCGTCTTAAATGTTCGTGTTGCATAAGAAGGAGGCACTGGATTGAGCTGATTACTCATTCTGGGAGGGCCTTCACATCCCTGGGTGATTAAAAATATGTGTGTGATCCTAAGTTTAAATCCCCCTGAGAGGTTTTGCCACAGTAAAGTCCGGGTGACGTGGGACACGTTAAAGTACTTGTGTATTGAGAGGTTGAACTACGATGGAGAAGAACGTGAACAACTATTATAACACATCCGAACTCGCAACAAATATATTTTTATTTATAATCAATGTTACTCAAATGGTTGCATCAGAGATAAACCAAACTTCTTACCACACAGTACCAAAGAGGGTTCAGTCTTTACTTTATTTGAAGAGTATACGGAGTATTGTTTCTGATCTCTGATAACAAATGATTTTTAAGTTTTACCTTAAGAAAAGCCGTGTCTCCACCATCGAGCATTGCTCTAATTGATGGCTCTTCACCCGAGCCATGGTTCGGCATCGGAGTTTCCGCTGCAGAAGACTCTTAAGCAGCACAGCCATGTCTAGAAGTTCCCTCTCCTCTTTATATACTTTCCAGAGACCGTCTATTGTTCCAAGACGCCTGTTTCCCAGTACCCTTTTGAAGAGTCCAAATACACAAAGTCCATCGGTGATGCATCAGGAGACTTCACTGGGATGTTTCTGAATGGAATAGCATGCGTTCCAGTTTCCTGTTCCATTTCTCCAGGAATGTCAGGGTTGAACCCGAAGTGTGACTGGAGGCCTTGTCTTGGTGCACCCAGACTTGGTTTTTGTCTGTACCATAGAGAGCTGGGATTTCAGTGGGGTAAATTGGGGTGAGAACTTCTTCCTGGTAGTACTGGGAGTTGATTTTGGCCTTTTTAGCTACTCTATGAATGGTCAGTTTTGTATTGTAACAATATCCCGCGATGACCATAAATCCATTGGAGAAACATTCTCTGCATTCGGCATACCACTTTTGAAATTTTTTTCACCCGTTTCTGTATAGTAAAGTGCCCGGGGTTTGTTGCAGTCTCCTAGATAAACATATGCTTCATCAAGTGTGACCAAAAATTTCCATTTTTCTCCTGCCAGTTTCTTGCTGTTGGTGCGGCATTCGGCAATGTGACGTGGCAACAATTTATGAACCCTGCTTTTGTGGCGCTTCTCCATGTTTAAATCTTTGTTTATTATGGGTGTTTACAGTTTTAAGGGATATTCCCAATCTGTTCGCAATCACCCTTTGTGTGGCAGGGTTACCACCAGAGATAAGGACCTTGACCTTTCTGCTTACATCTGAGGTGTGGGTAGTAGCAGGTAGTGAATTTGCCCGATTTTTTTTCCCCTTTTGGAATTCATCCCAAGCGACCCTTTCCCTTTGTATTAAGCACTGAGTTAATTCCATACCTTGACACCATAAAATTACGTTTTTGCAAGCCTCAATAATCGCAGAATAAGTATAATTTGCGTGGGAAAGGGCAGTAATGTACCCTTCCCAAAACGGTTCTATCTTCTTAGGAATTATGAGAGCAACACGCGTGCGAGTGTAACAGAAGAAGCACACTGACTGGTTTGATCACCTCATACGCTCCTGTCCTGATGACTCATACTCTAACGTAGTACTTGGCAAATCGTTATCAGAGATCGGACACAACCGTCCGTAATTTGCGTGTAAGTAATTGAAATCTGCAGAATTGCCATGTATGAAATATATATTAATTCAACAAGAACATATCCCTATGTAACATAGAATAACCATAAAATGTAATCTTAATCTATTTAAATACTATAATTACATTAAATGCACAATAAACATAAAACTAAGCTGCAATTTAAGTCCCACATGATAATCTGGGAATATTGTACAAGTCAATAGTATTATTTATGTGATAGTTGAATAATTCAGATTTTAATTAAAATGTTTCCTTCCAATAGACTGCTTGAAAAACTTAATAAAATTTCAGCATATCATTCTGTTTTCGAATGAGATGCAAATTATACCAAATGAACTAACCTCATTTTTATTGAATTTCCGAAATATGTGCTTACCTAATGCTACCCTATTGTATCATAAAATTACAATATTTCTATATTGATCTGAAAATTGTTATTAAACTTCATTGAGATAGAATTTATTAAAATCACCATGAAACAGGCGCATGTCTTTGTTATATAGGCCTATTCATAATTTACCATTGTCCAATCAAAATATTTTCTAATAAATTTCTAATATTTTCTAATATAAAAGCCTAATAATAATAATGCACTATAATATGACAATAGTTTAATTTCATTTAGTAATGATTGATTTTTTCACAGATGTGAAACCGGAACAGCCAAAGAACTAATCCGTGAAGTTGTTGTTGATGATTGATTTTTATCTTCGAAAAATTATATATTTTTTCATCTAAACTATTAAAAATATTATTTTTAAGGAGCAATTTTATTGAATCTGTTTTACAGGAACTTTATCACGTAGTGGATATTATGTTCTGAAAATTCCATAGCCCTACGTCGAATAGTTCTTGAGAAAAATTTACCGATATGGTAATTCTTAGGAAAATAACTAAATAAATTCAGACAAAATAGTTTAAGATGTCTTAAAATACATCTAGGCCTACATATTGTAAAGCTAGATTAATCCTTAATTAACTGAAAATGATGTATTCTTCTTCTTACTTCATGTGCTAGGCAAATTGCCTGTTCCGCCTCACAGTTGTTCTGTCCATCTTTTCACTAGCCTCCCTACATTCCTTGATCCTCTTGGCTTGTAGTTAAATGCTGCTTTTGATAATATTGTTACATTAATTCTGTCTACACGTGTAAACCATTTATCTCTATACGCTTTGATATTTTTTCATTCAGTGGATATACACGGTGATTACAAATGATTGGAGCGATTTCATGATTTTATTGTAGCGATCTTATTTGACATATCTTCACAGAACTTTAAAGTTATGTATAAAAACTCATAAGGTTTTTTTTTGTTTTCTCTCGCAGCCGTGTTTCAGCTTTAAACCGAGAGAGCGCAGCAGTTATCAAAGATGGCGACAGGCGAGGAGAAAGCATATGCTGTGCTTGAATTTCATTCAACTCAATCTGTGATAACTGTGGCAACGACACTTCAGAACGAAGTTCGAGAAAGATGCACCGAGTGCCAACTCCATTCGGCGATGGTATGCGCAATTTAAAGCTACAGGATGCCTCTGTAAAAGGAAATCAACGGGTCGTCCTTCAGTGAGTGAAGAAAAGGTTGAGAGTGTGCGGATGAGTTTCACACGTAGCCCACAGAAATCAACACGAAAAGCGAGCAGAGAGCTGAACATTCCACAACCGACCGTTTGGAAGATCTTGCGGAAAAGATTGAAGCATAAACCTTACCACTTGCAATTTCTACAAGCCCTTACGCCCATTGACAAAGTGAGTCGGTTTGAATTTTGTACACAAATGCAGCAGTTTATGGATGAGGATGGTTTTTGTGAGAAACTTGTCTTCAGTGACGAAGCAAACATTCTTTGTGAATGGCAAAGTGAACAAACACAATGTGCGAATCTGGGGCACAGAAAATCCCCGCGTTATTGTGCAGCACATTCGCGACTCCCCAAAAGTTAGTGTGTTCTGTGCGGTTTCTCAGTTCAAAGTTTATGGCCCTTTTTTCTTCTGCGAGCAGAACGTTACAGGACACGTGTACCTGGACATGCTGGAAAATTGGCTCATGCCGCAGCTGACGACCGACAGTGAGACCTTCATCTACCAGCAGGATGGTGCTCCACCACACTTCCATCACGATGTTCGTGAATTTTTAAACATGAGATTGCCAAACCGATGGATCGGTCGCAGTGGAGAGAATGATCAGAAATTGTTGTCATGGCCTCCACGCTCCCCCGATTTGACGCCGTGCGATTTTTTTGTTTGGGGGTATGTGAAAGATTCAGTGTTTGTGCCTCCTTTACCAGTAGACTTACCAGAACTGCGAGCTTGCATAATCAATGCCTTTGAACAAATTAATAGGGGACATGTTACGTCGAGTATGGGACGAACTTGATTACAGACTTGATATCTGCAGAATCACCAAGGGGGAGCATATGGAGCACCTGTAACATCTCAAAAAAAACCTGGGAAGTTGCTCTATGTATCTGTAAAAGTTCGTGAAAATATGTCGAATACTACAGCTACCATAAAATCATGAAATCGCTCCAATCATTTGTAATCACCCTGTATGTTTAACTTAGTTCTTATATATTAATTCATCCTATCCAATCTTGTGCAGCCTTTTGTTCTTCTAAGGAAGTTCATTTCTACTCTTTGTGAAAGCATAGGCAGAAAACTATTCAATAATGTCGCTAATTGTAATGAGAGAAATGAGTTTGGATTACTAGTTACTTTTTACCCCTCTTCACAATCGACTCCCCCAAAAAGATTCGGTTCACAAAAATAAGAGTACATACACCCATAACGATATTCGAAACATTGTTTTAATATCTTACAGGTTACATTCGCAAATTTTATATAGAAAATAATATATCAATATTTGTTAGTGTACAACATTTCAGCTTGTAATAATAATAATAATAATAATAATAATAATAATAATAATAAACAATGAATATTGGTTATTCAATAGTAGATTATATACGGTATAAGCAATTGAATTGGTATGGGCACGTACGACGAATGCCAGAAGAAAGATTACCCAGGAAAACATTGGAATGGTGTCCACCTGGAAGAAGGAGGAGAGAAGACCTCGAAACTCGTGGATGCAGGAAATAAGAACTGGAATGAGAGCAAGAGGACTGGAGGACATGGATTGGATGGAGAGAGACGAGTGGAGAAGAAAAATAAAACTTTAGGCACAGAAAAATGTGTGATCATTAAAATTCTGTATATAAAAAAAAAATATATTTTCAAATGCCCGAGGTAGTCATTTCGAAATTTCTGGCATGGCGTACTTGTAATCCACTTCTGAGTTTGGGGCGCCTGGAAGGCTGGGTTACGCTGCTCTGATGATACGAAAGTTGATGATGATGATGCTCCAGGAGAGAACTTAAACTAAACTTAAGCTAATTAGGCGAATTTGATATTGATGGTAATGATAGCCAGATGGTATTCGGGGACCGTTGGGCCTTAAAGTTTCCTAATATTTATCTTACAGGTGAGGGGAAACCCCGAAAAAACCTCACCCAGGAAACTAGTCCTGACCGAGGATCGAACCCGGGCCCGCTGCGTGACAAGGCAGCACGCTACTTCGAGACCACAGCGGTGGACATAATAATAATAATAATAATAATAATAATAATAATAATAATAATAATAATAATAATAATATATAATAATAATAATAATCAGCATCAAGGATTAGACCTGCTGGTCTGTTCCGACTCACGTTAGAATTCGTCTATCCACCTTTTACTGGGCCTTCCCAAATTTCTTCGTCCAAGTAGTTTGTAATGAATAATCTGTTTCGGAATTCTATTGTTATCCATTCTATTGATGTGGTCCATCAATTCATCTCTGCATTGTGTAATTATATCTAATAGTTTGAATATATTAATAATAGGCCTAATAATAATAATAATAATAGTAATAATAATAATAATAGCTTTATTTTAACTGACATAGTTAAATGCCTTAAGATCCTGTCTACCATTCAACCAAGTTAAAAAAATTACAAAAAAATTCTTACATCTAAATACAATAAATAGAAATATTAGGTGATATATTTACAATATAGTTATTATTTACAATATATTTTGATTTAATCTAGATTTAAAGAATTAAATATAAAATGTGTAAGATATAAAAATGATAAAAATACTATTAACGACTTATAATAAATTTAGTTCTGGAAAAACATTGATTACATTTAGCAACAAGTAATTGTATAAGCGTGACTTAAAAATGTCAAGTGTGCGGTAACACCTGATAACTAGAGGGAGGGAATTCCAGAAGCGGGCAGAGGCTACTGTGAAATAAGTACAATAATAGGAAGTGCTAAGGAGAAGGATTGTTAGCGGACTGTTTTCTTGTGACCTAATGTCAATATTGTGGTAAGAAGATATTTTTTTTAATCTGGGCGCCAGGTAACTAGGAGTATAGAGATTACCTTGTAATTTTGGTTTTACTGTTGATCTAGATTTAATGAATTTGCGAGACTCAGAGGGACTTGCTATCCTTTACACTGAGTGGATCCTCTGCTCTTAAACTTCTATTGTGTGCAGCTGTATAACATTTCATTGTAATCAGCAAACTTTTTGCTTGTCAGGAACGGAAGTTCCGTCAATTAATTTCTTTAAGACAGGGTGTTTAACCACTTCCCTGTATGTGTTATCTTCGTGGAACCACCCATAGAGTTCGCTAAATGAGTTTCTGTACTTAGTACTAACGTGGTGTGGTCTAGAAATTTCCAGAATATCTGACACGAGCTAAATATTAATAAAAGGCAATTAAAAATAAAATAGTTGATTTTTCCACACTTGATTGTTGAGTTGAGAAGCCGGTAATTACTCGGGCAACATGTCACGATCTCATTTGTTAAGATGCCAACAAGTAGCTAGCTGTAGGGTGCCGATTTGTGGGCGTGGCTTTTCCAAAACCCTTTCATACTAATCTGACATACTATTGTGAGCTTCGTATTCTGTTTTGTCAGCTAATGTCTCAAAATACAACACTTAACAATGGAGATTTGACAGCTTTCAATTTTTTACGTAAATAAAAAGTGGAAGAAAAGAAAGCACTGCTAACAGAGTGCAGGCGCCCTTCGTATACAAAGTTAAACTTTGAATGTCACGAAAAGCATTATCACGTGAATGGAAGAGTAGGCAGTAAAACTTTGTTTATGCTTACTACTTCGAAATGTGGCCAACAGCATAATTAAACATTTTTAATAATATTATTAATAGGTTGTTAATTTAATATATTGTGAAATTCAAATAATCATTAGATGATTGAGAGAAGGTAATGATCTCCAGGAAAAAAAAAAACACATTTTATCACTATTTATTTAAGAGTGGGGGCACGCCGTAGCGTAGTGGTTAAGGCACTGCGCTACAAGTCGGAAGGTTGAGGGTTCAAGTCCCAGTGGGATCAGGATTTTTAAATTGACCCAAACCTTCTGGCGGCACTATGGTCCTGGGGTCGACTCAGCCTCTAACGGAAATGAGTACCAGACGAGTTGAAATACTTTCTTTATGAAATTGTGAGTGCCATACCAAGTTTCGTCCAAAAACAATTTTATAGCCTGCTGATACTCCAGATCTAAGTATACTCAGATACCTGTTTCTCCATGCAACCATTCTTGCTGATTCCTTGATCACGCGTCTTTTGTTTAGAGTTCGAAGCGGAAATTCCAATTTCATCAATACCTATTTCGACGTAGTGCTTTTTGTAAGGAAATTCACGGACATTCTGAAGTTGTATCAACAGTTCATCTATTGTTGGTGACTGATCGTTCTTATTGTAAACCTGCGGACGAATCGTGTCGATTCGTGGAGATTTAGGGCCTCTTTTAATGATTCTAAGATTAGCCCTGACCAATATTGTTATATTTTTACATAATCCTACACACTGAAAATCACTTTTTGAGCATCATTATGTAAAGTCCTATTATTTTTTCCGTTTAGCACCTGCATTTGTAGACTCGCAAGTTGAAGGAACACTCTCACATTTACACTTGTTTTTTATACGCTATTACTTGTCCACGGTCTCCACATCTTAGCGACTGATTTTAATTTAATACAATGTAATAACTTGTTTAACGCCTATCTTTCTTGCGAAAACTTAAAATTTGCAACCCTGTTTAAGAGAACACGTGGAAGAGACGACTGACTCAAAATAAAATTCTTAAATATTATTGGTGAGAGGGGAACAATGATAGGAGCGGTCTTGTTGATGGCGATCAAAGCCGCCGAGCGGCAATCAAAGACCTAACAAACAAAGGCATAGCGCGTGTTACAAAAGAAAACACAGCGATAGTAAACCATAGTTGTGAACTTTATTAGCAGGGCCACTTCTATTAAGAAAACATTGTGATGCGATCTTATTCCGTAGTAAATCAGCTAAATTCAGACTAAGGTTGATATTAATAATAATAATAATAATAATAATAATAATAATAATAATAGCTTTATTTTACCTGGCAGAGTTAAGGCCTTAAGGCCTTGTCTACCACTCAACCAGGTTTAAAAAAAATACAAAAGAAAAATCTTAAATCTAAATTACAATATATATATATATATATATATATATATATATATATATATATATATATATATATAAACGATTACAAGTTATGAATACAATACAATTAATATTTATAATGTATTTTGATTTACTCTAAATTTAACGAATTAAATATATAATATGTACAAGATATAATAAAAAAACGAGGAAAAGATTAATGACATAGTATAACATTAAATAAATAGAGAAAAATTAATTATTAGACAACAGGTAACTGTATAAGCGTGACTTAAAGGTGCCAAGTGTGCGGCAACCCCTGATATCTTGAGGAAGGAGATTCCAGGAGCGGGCGGAGGCTACTGTGAAGGAAGTAGAATAGGAGGAAGTGCTATGAAGAGGAATTGTTAGCAGACTGCTATCTTGTGACCTAATGTCAATATTGTGGTAGGAGGATAACTTCTCAAATCTGGACGCCAGGTAAGTAGGAATGTAGGAATTCAGAAGCTTGAAAAGTAGTGAAAGAGAGTGCAATTTACGTCTGTCAGTAAGACGGAGCCAAGAGAGGTTATTAAGGTGTTCGGAAATATGGTCATAACGGCGGATATTGAAAATGAATCGAATGCAAGCATTATGAACACGCTGCAGTCTCTGCGACAAGGCATAGTTTAGATCATTATATATAATGTCACAATAATCGAATTGTGGTAACACAAGATTCTGCACTAGGATTTGTTTTAACGAAACTGGGAGAAAATTCTTTAAACGTCTAAGATAATGTAAGATGGAGAAGTCTTTTTACATATGTGTTTCACTTGTGTTTTGCCAGGTTAAATTTGCGTCTAGATGTAGTCCAAGATCTATTACTGAAGAAGAATAAGGGATAATTATATTATTTATAGTAATGTTTGGAAGTGTAGATATGTCAAAGGTTGTAAGCAGTCTTTGTTGTCCCATTAGAATTACTTGTGATTTGTTAGGATTTAGATTTAGACCGATACTTGAAGACCAGTTAAAGATGGATATGAGATCGTCATTCATTTTCATCAAGCTAATATACTCACAATCAGGCAGGCCATCAGTTGTTACAACTGTAGGAACTGCCACCGCACAAATCTGTATACTTTGGATTCCAATCCCGGTCCAAGGAGAACTTTTTCTTGTTATTTGTGTTATCCCATTCGGTTGGCTTGCTTGAGTCTATTAATTTTAATATTACATGTAGTCATTTCATGTTATGTACTTAAAACACACGCAGAACTCCATACTGACTACCTATACAGTATATATATATATATATATATATATATATATATATATATATATATGGAATGATAAGAAAAATAAATGCCTGGACGGGATTCGAACCCGGATCTCTGAGTCTGTACCTCAGTGTGATATCCATTACACTACCAGGCGAATCCAATTCAAACACTTATTTTTCTTATATATGTATTATACTCTCTCTCTCCTCTCTCTCTCTCTATATATATATATACATAAGTACATAAGAACTAAAAATTAGATGGGTTCGGAAACGGACCGCACTGAAAACTGAAAGTGTTCAACTACATAAGAATTAAACCTTGGATGGGTGTACGGCTTCAGAAACGGACCACAGCGAAAACTCTATTTGTTTAATTATATGAGACCTAAACCTGTGACTCGAACTTAGCATTCCTTGATAATGGCACGTGGGATCCTGCGAAAACGTCGGAGTCAGTGGCCAGGGACAGAACTTGAATCCAAGACGCGAAACCCACCCCAGAAAAACTTTCTTATTCATACTTATACCCAAGAAAATCTGCAATATAACATATATATATATATATATATATGTATATAGATGTGTGTGTATATATACACATATATACATTTACAAGTTATATTGAAGGTGTAATAAGTCTTTAATCCTACAAGAGTAGTCTAATGTGTATGTAAGTATGTTTCTGAGTTTTCGAGCCGGCGTGCGAAATTTGTACATATATACATATATATATATATCCATCCATAGTAATCATGCCCGACAGGAAGGTCATTCACTGCAATCATAGCATGTTCATGCTATGCTTGGTGGTAGCTTCCCGTTGATTCCAACACCGATGAAGGATGATGATGATGATAATAATGATGGACTAGTCCATGATTTTTCGGGGGACCGTTTGGGCCTTAAAGTTTTAATGAAATTTGTCTTAAAGCCGTGAGGGAAAAACCCGATGAAAAACCTCACCCAGAAAAACTGCCCGACCGGGGATCGAACCCGGGCCTGCTGCGTGACAAGGCAGCACGCTACCTCGAGACCACAGCGGTGGACTGTATATATATATATATATATATATATATGTGTGTGTGTGTGGTGTACAAATTAGGATTAAAGACTTATACACCTCAATATACTTGTAAATATAGGCCTATTACCACTAGGTTTTTCGTCGGGAACAGTAGCATATATATATATATATATATATATATATAGGCTATATATAGCAATCGCTTCAAATTAGAGGATACCCAAATTTGCTCTTAATAGAGCCCAATATCAGGCAGTAGACATCTTTCTATTTGAAAGTTCGCCAAATTAGATAAAAAAAAGAATAACTTATCATTCGATACAGTATGATAGAGTCTTGATTGATTTGGTCTTTTGTTTTATTTACGAAGAAGTGCCAGAAAGTCTAAATTAGAACGTGTCACAAATAAGGAAATTAGAAACAAAATTGAAGCAGAAGAAAGCATAAATTGAAAGAATTGAGGAAAAGGAATTAAAGTGGTTAGGACATGTTTTAAGAATGGAAGATGAGCGATGGCCGAAGCAACTATATGAATGGCATCCTAACAGAAAGAAGAAAAGAGGAAGACCAAGGTTAACATGGAAGGAAAACATGAAGAAAGTATTGCAAGCTAGAGGGCTAAGCATCGAAGATGCCCAAGACCGTAGGCTTTGGAGGTTTGGCACGGGAAGACGGCAGCAGCTGTAAAAACCCGAAGATAGATAGATAGATGATAGAGTCTTGTGGTATAGGCTTATGGACAAGTAAAAATCAAGTTCAAGACAAGTCTACATAATTATTGTTCATAGATTATGTGAAATAATTTAATTTAGACAACGTCCAGAATCCTAGTTAATATTTATATTAACATACATACGACACTAGCAAATGTAAAATAATTGAAATAAATGAATATAAAACATTTTCGTTCAGTTTCATTATCTCCTGATGTGGATTACTAACTGATAAAAACTACTAGATCTAGAAATTTTCATGGTTTGTATTTTCCGATTTTATTGTACAATCAGTTGGTGTTGGATATATATATTCATGGTACCCCCTCCATGTTATCTTTATCTTGTCGTGGTGGAGTGGCTTGCGTGCTAAATGATCCCGAGAGCTATGCCGGCGGCATTGCTCCCGATAGGGTTACCCATGCCGGACTGGTCAAAGGGATAAGCCAGACGAAAAAAAAGGATCTTGGTCGAAAGAGTGACGATATTTCATCGTAAAAATACAACCGTCAAGAAACGCGGACGTGGGATCCACTGGGGTAAATTTTTTTGAAGGTAAAATATTTCCCCATTCGGTTCTCCGTGCGGGGACTACTTCAGAGAATCCATGCGAAAGGCTAAAAAACAGGAACATATTACTAGGAACATGGAATGTTATGACTGTTTATAATAGCGGGGCGCTAGAGGTATTAACGCGGGAATTATATAAATCACCCTTGGAAATAGTCGCTTTGCAGGAAGTTAGATGGACAGGAGAAAGGCGTCAGGAATCAGGAAGCTTTGCATTATACTACGGGGCCACAACAAGATCTGCATTTGGAATGGGTTTTTAGTGTGAAGGAGGATCCTTTCCGCTCCGAGGAATTAAGTTTGTCAGTGATAGGATATCATACATAATTCTAAAGGGTAAAATACATGATTTTGTAATCGTAATGTATACCTAGAGACAAAAGAAATGGGCCGACTCTTGATCTAGAATATTTTAAGTTCCAACGCACGATTCACAAGAGTAAATTAATTGCACAGTAGAGCTACAATACATTTCCCTTCTTCCTTTGAAGAGTATCGATACTAGTAAAATTCATGGTGATTTTTCGTTGAGGTATTAGTTCACAGTAATATAATGTACGGTTAAAAACTATATTATAGTTTTTAACCGTACATTATATTACTTTGAAGAGTATGCTTTCAAGCGCAATTAGCCAGCGTACGATTAGCTCAGTGTTTAGTGGCTTGATACGTATGCAAAAGGTCATAAGTTCGGTTTCCGATGATATATTTTTTAATTGTTAAAATGCTTCCTATGTTATTCCGTCTGTCCATTCTTAAAGAAAAAACGTACAAATTGTTCGGAAGTATTACTATTTGTATTATTTATTTATTTATTTATAAACAGCTTTAAAATGTAATAAAGCATCTTCCTGTGCCCAAAGCTTTTTAAATTTGAATCTTATTTTTCCATTCTTCTCTATCTTCACATTCCAATTCTTCCAGACCTAGCTCCCTCATACCTCTTCTTACATCATCCATCCATTTAAATCTAGGTGGACCTCTCTTTCCTTTCCCAGGTGGAATCCATTCCAAAGCTTGTCTGGGTAATCTTTCTTGGCATCCTACGTGTATGACCATACCATTCTAGTGTCTGTATCTCACAAAATCTAATATTGAATTTTGGACTTACATTTGTTGATTGTATTTCTGATTTTTTTTCCAGTTTAGAATGTCTAGTTGAGAGTCTAGAACAATCCATTTCAGTAGACATAAGCTTTAAACTCAAATTTTTATTCAACTGCCAAGTTTCTGCACCGTATGTTAGCGTGCTTCGAATTATGGATTTATACATTTCCAATTTGGTATCCATTCATATGTTTTATCCCACAAATTGCCGTTTAATATTGTTATTACTGATCTGCCTTTTTGAATTCTATATTTTGTAATTTTCTTGGATACATTTTGAGTTAATTTTGATCCCCAGTTAGTTACATTCTTCACAACCTTTGATATATCCCATTATTATTATTATTATTATTATTATTATTATTATATTATTATTATATTATTATTATTTCATTATTATTATTATTATTGTTATATTATTATTTTATTATTATTATTATTATTATTATTATTATTATTATTATTATTATTAATATAGATGATGGACAATGAAAATAAAAAAAATAATATTTTTTTACCATTGCCCATCATGTATGGGCTATTATTATGCTGGACTTGACATATATAAAATAAATATTTTAATTGAAGGGTGAAACTTTCTCCTCACTATTACGTAATAAATAAATAAACACATAAATATATGAACTGATTTTTCTTTTATTACATAAATTTATAGCATTATTATTAAAACGCGGTACTGCACACACAATCAAATTTATACAGGTAGCTAAATTGCATTATAGAGTTTACGAAGACAGGAATATTACTTAATATAGTGTAAAGTGGACATAGGTTACGTGGCAGGAATTAAATGTTATAGCACTTGTAGGATGTATTTTGCGGAAATACAAATGAATAAAAGAGCCATTGTTGAAGGATTCGAACCCTAGCTTTCATATTTCATCTTTTTGTGAGTGGTTTAATGATCTACGCTACTCGAACGTAGGATACTAGTTGTCTAAATATTGGTTTGTCTTGTACTTTTGCACTATGAAGGAAAGTTTGGCTTTATTTGAAATGTCGCAATTTGAGTAATATTGCATTTGTCGAACACTCGTAAATATCTAGAAACTTACTCCTTCACTGTTCTTTAACTATTTAAGTCAATTAAAACCAAATACAGCGTATTTAAAACATTTAACAATGCGTTACCTCGTGAATCACAGCTTTAGCTTTTCGAACATGTGCAGTGGTCCATAACAGGGACTCTGCTTTTTGAAGCGGCTCATTCTTTTTGTCGCTAAGTGTACATAGTCCGACAGAAGATAAATATATTCCTGGTGCCAGTAGGCGCCAACACAGGCATTCCTGTTGATGACAGCACTCTAAAGGAGAAATTGCTCAACACTATAGGGACAATAAGACATGAAAACTTTTCGGCTTCAAACGATAGGTTCTCCCATTTCAAACAGTCATTGCCAGTTTTTTTTTTTTTTTTTTTTAGATTGGCGGGAGAACGTGCTGTAGTGTGTATTAACTATACTTCTCTGGTACGAGAAAGTAACAGAGCTCCTGGAGAGATGCAAGGCCTCCAACATATATAATGCAGAAAAGTCATGCCTATTTTTAACTGTCTTCCAAACAGGAAAAACTGCAAAGGAGCGATTGGACCGTGTTACTGTGCACAAACAGCGAAACCATGATGTTCAATTATCTAGAAAAAGGTACTCCAAAGCATGGATGACATTGGATTTTCAGAGACATTCTTAATACTCTGGACATGCCATTTCGCTCTCAAGGCAAAAAAGTCCTGCTTTTTATTGACAACTATTCTACACGATCTCCAGATACATCATCTTTGAAAAATATAGTGGTCATGTTTTACCCTCCCAAATACATAAGTTTTACGGCCTCTCTTGATTTGGAAAATACAAAAATATGCAAGCAGGGCTATAGGAATCAGCTTGTGCAGGGGGTGGAAAGAGGTCAAATTGAAAATCGATGTCTTGCAAAACATTCACTTTATTGTATCGTCTTGGCAACAAGTGACCCAACTATCAATTCAACAAAATGTGACTATAGGGGAATAAGTATTTGTCAGATGTGTTAGAAGTCAACAGAATTGATGAACATATAGATTAATATGTGTATTTGGCTGTGGGAAACTACCTCTGACGTTGATTTCAGGGCTTATGTGTCTGTTGATCAGGAATGTGCGATCTTTGGAGAAAATATGTGAGGCAGTGAAATGTGAAAAGGTCGTGAATAATGAAAAGGCGATGATGATAATGATGAATTTGATTCTGAATTAGTGCCAAGTTATGCAGTAGCGCTAAGAGGATTTGAGACCATGAGACGATTCATGCAAGCTACAATACTCACTGAGAAAGAGCAGGTGGACATTGTTGATACTGAAAACTTACTGTTTAATTTGAAAATGGAAAGATGCTAACAAGCAAATGAAAATTATCTACTATTTGATGAAATATTGTGTGGTATCGTAAATTAAGATGATCAAAATGTAATTATAATAAATTACTATATTTCTTGAATATATGCATAGAAATGCAACAATTTATACTATTTTTACAGGCATCCATTTTGATCGTTTTCCCATATCCAAAGTTTGTTTTCAGGTAACCCGATCCAGACGATTAATGGGGATTTCACTGATTTCCATGTTTTGATAAAGAAATGACAGAAGTAAATAATGAAAACAATCTATATAATTTAACCTTATAGGGAATCTAGTGCGCACTATTGTAATGGAGTGTGTTCTATGATGGAATAAATAAGGAAAGAAGACAAACGGACACATAAACACGAATAGATACGTACTGTACAAGCGCGTTCAGTGTCTTGTAATTCACAAGTACTACAGTAAGGCCCATATTAAACCTGATCGAAAATTGAAATAATAAACAGTGACAAATTTTGTCATACAAATTTTTGTTTAATCGTTAAAAAAGTAAAATGTACACTAATATGTTTACTATTAGGCCTATTATTATTATTATTATTATTATTATTATTGTTGTTGTTGTTTAGTTGGTCTTCGGTCTAAATGGGCCAGATCCAGTTTTATTAAAACTCGACGTTTCGTCTACTACTGCGATAGACATCCTCAGGAGATATTGCGAGCTCTCTGTGAGCACCTCAACTGTCGACTGCAGACTTAGCTGGAAGTTGGAAACGGTCTCCCTATTTATATACCAACTAACAAGTATCAAGACTCCGGCCGTGATATTCTATAATTTTACAAATAATAATAATAATAATAATAATAATAATAATAATAATAATAATAATAATAATAATAATAATAATAATAATATAACAACAATGTTATTATCGCCTCACTATGATAGTTGTCCAGCGGCTCGCTTTGTTTCCCCGCAGCTGTTGTAATTAAATTCAAAGATGCCGGCTACCACCGACTATAATAATACCGCCTGTTAATCATTGTCAAGCATTGTCGCGGCACCCGCTTTATATAAACGGACAACCATCATGATGAGGCGATTATAATATAATGGTAAAATGACGATGGAGAATCCTACTTGAAATTTGTTGTGGAAAAGTTATTACATTTTCTCATGATACTTTCATGATTGTGTAGATAGTAGTTATTGAAGTTTATTGATAACCTAACTCAATTTTGATTATATAAAACGTTAACTCTGCTGGAGATGGAATTACTAATGGATATTGTTTATGTTGTTCGCAGGTTCTTCATCGCAGCCTGGTTCCTTGCGGTCACGTTAGCCAAAGTGTCTAATGGAAACAGCAAGTATCCGCTAGAGGTGAGAGTGAACATAGTTGTTACCAGTTACATTATTGGATTTTACGCTTAGGCTAGATTGTGTTCACGTCCATTTAGAAGCCTGCCAACTGCTGTAATTATTGTTTCCATTCAGATAATTTCTGATTGTGTTTATTAGTTATGCATTATTTGAGTAATAGGCCTATGTCTCCGTAATTTATATAAATTGAGAAAACGAATTTCTCCTGAGTTGTGATTTCAACCTAAAATCCCAAGCTTTACGCGCTGGTGCACTATTGAGCTACTTATCTTCTAGTCCAAGCACAAAAAAGCTCTCTTTTTAATTTCCGGGTCTATCATGAATAACAGTAATACTGGGTTCACAAGGCTTAATGGGTTGTTTCTAATACAGGAAAACATAACGATGACTTTCTGTTGATAATCAGCTAATAATAAACTTGATATGGAAATTAATATTTATAAACAAGTCGCCTGTTGGTCACAGTTAACTATAAAAAAAAACTTGAGTCAGAATTTGAACAAATATTTACAGCGGGTAAATCTGCATAACAGACGGTTTGTCTGGGGACTTTAATTTTCGTTAAGTATTTGAGTTTTCCTTAACTTGCCAGATATTGCTCTGATACGTAGTCTCAGATTTGTACTTCCCTTCCGAAAAAAGCTGCATCGTCGAATTATTTTCACGGACAAAAACATTGCATGAACTTTTTCTTGGATCAAACCCGCTAACGTCGTGTATGCCTTAAACGGTAAATATTCACATTGAATTAGTGATAAAATTAAATGTGGAAAATATTAATTATAAATAAAATGCTAAAATTATGTTACTAATGACTGAATGGGAAATTTAAACACTGTAAATTGATATACACATTAGTGTAAGACAGATTCAAGAAACTAAATTTGATGACACTCTACATCAGTATCAAAGAGGCGCATGGTTTAATTAAGACGGAGAAATTTCAGCCCTGAATGTATAATTCTTAAAAAGTTACACTTTTTTCAAGCGTCTAAATTTGGGGCAAGGAGATGAATTTTGTACTAGAGCGTGCAATTAAATGTCTAGAGGATAAAGGGGACGAGAAACTGAATGATATTAAAAAGCTGTTGGTATATGCTGAAGTAGTATTATTAGGCGATGGTGAGGAAATACTAAACGCCAACACACATTCGATAAAACAACACTAGGAAATTGGACCTGGAAGTAAGTAGGAATAAAACTAAATTTGTGGTCACTCATAGAAATAAATTATTAAATGGAATTGACACAAACAAAAACTGAGGGATATTTTGAAGAAGTGGCGGAATACAAATATCCGGAAACAATAATTGAAAATAGGAATGAGGTCCAGAAAGAAATTAAACGTTGGCTGAACTCCTGAAACGAGCTTTTATTTAAAAATATTTGAGAATAAAACTCTTAGGAACACTTCTGGATAAAGAGAGGCAACAGATAGGCGAATGGAGAAACTACATAACAGCGAAATACATATTTATGGAAAACCAGATGTAATAGATGGTTAAGTGTCGTTGACTGCGATGGGCAGGATATGTTGCATGAATAGGGAATGTAAGATTTCCATGGGAACTTCTTTAAATAAAATGGAGATAAAGTGCTCGGAATGTAGGTTAAGTATAAGGTGGGAGAAATACAATAAACATCATCTGAGGGAGGAGAATTGTTCATGAAATGTTTGATAAATATTTGGTCATGCTTGGGATGCATGGAAAGCGTAAGTCCTCGCGGACATGAATCTCTAAAGTTCTATGGGCCATTTATAGTAATTTTTAAATTGCGAATGGCCTCATATAGGACTACTTACAGTATTTACATTTTTTTTTCTTCGTTTTCCTTTGAACCCATGGTGACTTCATTATTATCCAGTGTAAGATATATATATATATATATATATATATATATATTAATTGGTGTTTCCCGTATAATGTATCATATTTATATTATTATTATTGTTATTATTATTATTATTATTATTATTATTATTATTATTATTATTATTATTATTATTATTATTATTATCGTAGCATTATTGTTATTACCCTATAAAATGTTGTTTGTACATGACATTTACATTGTTACATTTATTGTATCTTTAAGTGTTTATAATTAGTATAGTGTATATCTATATTTGTCGAATATTTATTTGTATTTGTACTGGTTGAGTGGAAGAGAGGGCCTTATGGCCTTAACTCTGCCAGAATAAATAAAGTATTATTATTATTATTATTATTATTATTATTATTATTATTATTATTATTATTATTATTATTATTATTCTCTTTTTCACTTGTGTTTATTTTTTTCTATTGTGCCCATGTTGTTCCCGTTTATTTATTCGGTTTGTTCTCTTGGTCAACTAATCATGATTATAATGACTATTTAACTCATGCCCCAAATGGGAGTCAATGACCAATCACGTTTCAATGATTTCTGTATTACAACCAATCAGAGACGTGTTTCACGAAATAATTATCAACGTTAGGATTATCATATATTAAGCAAAGCTCCTCCTTTTTAATATTCTGAACAGGTCTGACCGTTATTTTGCAGTGACTGAGCCTATAACAAATACGGCTACCAGATTGTATATAATAGTGCTTACATGTCAACATTTGTAGCAATTGATTATACCACCAAAAAAAGAAACCACTGTTTGCACTTTCTTAAATGTATACGACATCAAAAATGAATTAATATACAGATTGATGTGTTTCATTTTTTCTCCACTAGAGAGCATTCTTACAATATTGCGTTCCTTTGGCAATAAATAGTATGATCTGGTTGCAGTGATAAACAAAAGAAGCAGTAGAAGCGTAGGCTACCTATCGTTTCTCATTAGTTTTCAAACATCACCGTTTACTTTAAATATAAAAATATTTTTAAATAATAGTTAAATAATGATTTGTGAGTAAACAGCTTTATTTTATTCGTTAAATAGTCCTAACAAATGCCACTCTTGATTTCCAAATTCTCTAGATAAATTCACTCCTCACTTCGTGAGTCGTGAATTTATCGATAATTTGGAAATCACTCGTGGCATTACTTATGATAATTTATGAATCGTGAGTCAAAACATTTATTTTTAAACTTTTTTTAATTCACCAATCTATTGTGGTTTCGTTCAATTTGGCTATATTTTTATTCACAGGAATTTCTATAAACCCTAAATTATTAAAAATTCAGTGTATTATCGTATAATATCTGCTTTTGCTCTTCTCCTATTTTCTTAAAATTAAATAATCGTTTTGTGAGTCAACTAGAATTCATTCCGTCGGTATGTCCATAAAATTTAAATCCTCGTTTTCTAGCATTTGAATTTCTGTATGCTTTTTATTTTATTTCATTTTTGCTTCTGACTCAGTATGGTTCACCTATGAATTGTGCATCTCACGTTTTACTTTCAATTTTCCACTCTCTCTTCACTATACTTTCAATACAACCTTTCCTGTTCCGCGCCGTAGTGAGCAGTTTAAGGCATTCATGTGCTGCAGAACTGCGGGACATGGGGCTGGTTCGACCAAGAAGGAAGACATTTTCTCATGCAATTTCTGCTAGTATGGAATCGGTGGGGCATCCTGAGGAATTTGATTAGCAACAACATATAGTGGCTCCAGATGGAGAAAATCAGCTATAACGGTTGGGGGACCCGACATTCTGATCATTTCGCCCCTACACTGACTAGATGATCGTCCACCTTTGTGATTTACACATATGGATGTGAGGCCAGTAGCCGGCTAGTAGCACAAGGGACTTCTTGCCCTATCGTGCCATGGAGTTTATTAAAACATAGTGTTTTTTGATTCCACAGGTCTTTCTACAGTAGGCTGTACAGTTCTTTCTTATTTTTGTAGATTTACAATTTAGGTATAATATTTTCAATACGCCGATATACTGTTTCAATTTATGTCCTCTCTTTTTATTTGCTTTATTTTCCATTCCATATCCTTCAATTACGTTGAATGTTTCGACTTTGATTTCTATACAGTTTTGTGTTTGTTATTGCAAGCTTATTATTATTATTATTATTATTATTATTATTATTATTATTATTATTATTATTATTATTATACTTACTCAACGATGGGATTGCTCATTGCGGATGACAATGTATATAAAATTGCATAAATACGATAGCGCTTAGCAGGAATGTGTCTTGACTGAATTCCTTCTACAAATCGTTCCATAAATTGACTCTATTACTTTCGTCAGTTTTTCCCTTGCGCAGATCGTCAACCCAGTATTTTTAGTAGATGTAGAATCATACTTTTGTGCATAGACCCTAGTGGGATAGTGTGGACATGTTTTTCAAGACGTTCATCTTCAATTTAATTTCCTCCGAATTCTTACAGTATATTACTATGGGATCTTAATTCACTTGATTATTTCTAGGTATATATTAAATTATAAATCTAAGAAGGTAAAATCGGTTTGGATAAAATATCTGTCTAATAAAGAAGAACATGTTTTAAAATTTGCCTTAATAGTTCAGTTTGAGTTAGTTTAATGAAAGTAACTTAATTTTAATGAAATGGCTTTAATTAAATTTCATATGGCAGTGAGGTCATATAAAGTAGATTTTAGTAAGGATGTAAATCATTACACGAAATATGGAGAATCTATTTTGGTTTCTAGATATTAATGCCGAACAATATTTCTTCTGCCATGACATTAATATTTTGTGAAGTTAATATCATCACTTTACGCGCCAATTGAACCGCTCCAAATACAAATCAAGTCTTTCCTGTCGGTGTTAACTTGTGGATCTATCTGGATCCTCGCCAAGGCGCATACTGTACATTTGTTAGTTGTAACTTGTAGCATATCAACATGACTTTAAAGTCACTTCTTCTGTCAAACTTAACATGCAATGCATTTTTATCGAAATTCAAGTGTCATAGGGAATAAAAAAAAAAAACAACGTAAAAGTATGGTTATGTCCTGAAGTTTAGACGACTATTTTTTTTTTCTGGGAGCGTAAATTATTATTTCATATTGTCCGCCATGCTAGCTCAAGTGGTAGCAAGTCTGGATTTTGTCTAACGGGTTCGCGTTCAATATCCGTCGACAATAATATATTTTTCTTTCCAAAGTCACCAGGTTGTGTTTTATGACATTTCTGGGTTTCTCTCCTGGCATTGGCGGAATTGTAATCCATTTCTTAGGTTGGGGCACCTGGAAGGCGGAGTTACGTTATTTCGATGATAAGAAGGATGGAAAATAATAATGAACCTGAACTTAATCTAAATTCTAGACGATGGGCAACATAGAAATAATTCCCCTTAAGGAAAAAATTCTATGGTCCGAACAGGAATCGAACTCGGGACTTTATTAACTGTTGTCAGAAACGCTGACCACTCACCTATGAGACTGGTCAGATTGAACATTTTATAAATTTTAACTATACAATTTTCAATCTAAGTACTGAAAGAGGCAATGGTGTGCAATATTTAATACCTAGATTATGCACCAGGTGCCTGCATTAAATTAAAACCTCTGTGCAATATGCCTACAAATCTTGAGAAGCATGTGATAAACCTACTAGGCTCTAAATGAAATATACCCTATATTTCTACATTTGGTATTTCTTTTTTCCCTTTACAGGTATTGATACATTTATGCTGAAGATGGAACCGGCCTTCGAAATTATAAAAACAAATAAACAAGTTGAGGAAGACTGTAGATACCTGCAAGTATTTAATCTATAAAGTTATATTAAAAATGTTATGTTGTAAGGAATAGGCTATGTGCCGACACGGGGTCCACCTTCTGTCCTACGTCATCTTTCATGCAACACACTTATACTACACACAAACATTTAAATGTGTTCTCACTCTACAATCATCTCTACATAAGGGGATCAATCGAAGTGGTACGCAAATTGAAAATAGGCCAAAAAACATTAACGCTTTCTATCCGCCCATGCGGAACTCGAAACACGAAAAGTGGGTGGCATTGGAATTCAAATACAGTTTGTTATTTTATATTAGTGAACCAAGCTCGGATTTATGGAGGAATGGCACGCGACACATTATAGCGTTAGTTTGGATATCGTCATTCCTATTTTGACATTTGCTAACGCATCAATCGTAATACAATTTTAAATTAAATATATTCTTATATTTCACTAAGATTTATTTACAGTAAATTAGTTTAATTGTGTATATATATATATATATATAGTATATATATATATATATATATATATATATATATATATCCCCACATTGGCAGAAGAGGGAACGGGAGACCGACGACGAAGATGACCACTTATGGGAGCCATTTGTTTAGTGGAACCGTGGATGCTGAAAGATCTGCAAACATAGCTGTCATAGGAGAAAATAACACCAATCTATAGCTACCGTATAAACTTTGATTGAAAGTGTGTAACTGTGTGTAGTACTGTGAGATAATATACGTTATACGTAACTAATGAATCGCAATGGATCCTCGTATGGATTAGCTCATCACATGAAAATAGAAACAAGCCACCAACTTAGCAGAAGTCCTAAAACTTTATCGGACATAAGTAGCTTCATTCATCGTAGCCGAGTGGTTAAGGCAGAAGCCTCGGCGCAGAGCTATGGGTCTTGCGCTGGTTCAAGTCCCCATGGGGGAAGAACTTTTCTCATGAATTTTCGGCCAGTATGCGACCGGTACCCATCCAGCATCATGAGGCATTTGGGTAACTACAATAAGTTGCGACTCCAGGTTGAGAAGACCAGCTATAACGGCTGGGGAACCAGACATGCTGACCACATGTCACCCCTACACTGGCTAGATTATCGTCTACGTCTGTGATTAACACATTTGGATGTGAGGCTAGCAGCCGGCTGGGAGGCCAAGGACCTTGTAGGCATGTCGCGCTTGAAGTTTATGCATATATAACCCGGAAATTTGTCTTCTCTCATCATTTTACATGACCCTACCTTCGTTTATTTTCAAATTCATAATTGCAGTTTGATCTTTATATATATATTCTTTCGTCTGGGCCACATCGGTATAGTAGGCCTATATACCTTTAGGTTCGAATCCTTGTAAGAGTAGGTTGTTTTAAAGTGGCACCATTGGGTTTGCTGTTTGTCCTGTTTTATCTTAGATGGTGATCCTATCATCTGTTGACCACAGATCCAGGTAGATCCACCACTGCCCAGCTAATATGTGCTCCTTATTCAAAAAAGAAACAGGATAAAACGAATGCATTTTTTATTCTAATGACACGTAGAGGGATGTTTTTAACTAACCTGTCTCGACTATTATAATCTCTTCAGAGCTTTCACTACTGCAATGAATTCTTCACTAACGGAATAATAAGTTTATTTTTTTTGTAACTAACCAAAACTTACAACAATGAATGGTAAATGCGAAAGCTCTGATGACGTCTTCTTAGAAGATGAACCCGATTAGTTTTAAAATCTCAAGTCTTATACAGGGTATAACAAACCTCAACGGCAAAACTTCAGGAATGAATTCCTCATATTGAGAGATGAAGAAAAGTCTAGTACAACATGGGTCTGGAAATTTATAATCACAGGGTTATTCGAACTTTATGAAAGTTAGTAAACCACTGAAAAGTGACATAATAAGTTACTAGCCTCCCCATCACTCTGTAAATACTAGCCTCCCCATCACACTGTAAATACTAGCCTCCCCATCACACTGTAAATACTAGCCTCCCCATCACACTGTAAATACTAACCTCCCCGTCACACTGTAAATAAGGAAACATGTTGCGAATAAAATTGCTTTCCACCTGAATACTTGTTAGAACTTGCAAATGATTTCCTGTGATGTCTATGTTACGTACTTATCGGTTTGTCTGAAGTCTGTTTTCGGTGGTTTACGGTGTAATGGGAAGAAATATGTTTTTAGTCGTTTAGAGTGAGCTGGGAAGGTGAGTATTATGCATGTTTACTAACATTAATAAAAATTAAAATAACTCTGTAATTATCAATTTCCGAACCCATGTTGTACTACACTTTTTTCTTCTCATAATATGAGTAATTAATTCATGGATTTTTGTCATTGAGTATTGGGTTACACCCTTATACTACATGTCCTTCTTTATCTTTTTAACTTTGCACCGGCGCGACCTCTCAGCCAGGAAACCAAAATTTAAACTATGCGATCTGCTACCATTTTTATTGCACCGAAAACCACAGTGACCGCTACCATTTATTGAACCACGCGTGTCGGTGCTGGATTGTACCAATGTTGTTGATAATTACTTTGAGTCGAGAGCATAGATTGCTCAAATTAACATATCTTTGCCCGGGCACATAAAAGACAAAGATTAATTAACCTTTCCTTAATAAATTGTTAAGCATGTAATATATTGTAAGCTATACCGATTACAATCATGAAAGTTTCCAGGAAAGAGGGAATCGTATTCGCTAGAGAAAGCTTTGGAACTTTATATTCATAACTGGTATGACTAGCTATTAAATCAATAGGCAAAAGTTAATTAAAAACAGATAACTTATATTTAATAAGAGTCAAAAAACAGTCAGATATAACATTCAAATAAATAAAACATAGTTAGCTTAACATTGAAAATAAGTTGAGAAAAGAAAACAATAGTCTTATCGATCATCTAACAAAACAATAATTATAAAACACACGTACTCTCTTTGATTCACACTAGTCCCGCCAAGGGTTAGGGTGCACGATCCTTGTGGCCCCACCCTGGCCTAAGGGACAAATAAACAAAACAAGCTCCTCCGACCTATATCGACTAGACTCCTTTTTGGTTGACAAACAGATGATCTGATCTGATGTTAGTAAGCGCAGCTATATTTGAGGGTTCACTAGGAGAGGGGAGGATGCGCGATAGCACACAGCGCGTAAAGAAAAGAAAGGAGGGGGGGGGGTACGTATGATAGAATTTGGCACTGTTCACTAAGATCACAGAAGATATGGAGACGCGATGACGTATTGGCTGCGCAGTATGACGTAATCCATTTATCGAAAACTTGATTTCGGTACAACTTTACCCTTTGTAAAAAAATTATATGTCCCAAGCCACTTGGGCCTTGCAGGGACACGACCTTCAGTTCAGTATTTTTAACTCTCAACTCACACATACTTTTTTTGACAACACAAAGACATTCAACTTCTTTCTGCACGAGCGGTCGGTTCAATCCCAGAGCCACGACCGAGACAACATGAACTTTTAAGACAATACATAGCATTCACTCATACATTCATACCAAACAAGACGAATATGATGTGGATGATTGTGAAGGGCAGCGGTGTTTGGGGATATTTTGGCATTAAAGTTTCCTGAAATTTATCTTACAGGTGAGGAAAAAGCCCGAAGAAACCTCACTCAATAAACTTGTCCCCACCGGGGATTGCACCCGGGCCCGCTGGGCCTGAGGAAACGACGTTAATATTACACCAGAACGGTGCATAGGCCTACTTATTATCCTAGCAGAATTATAACTCCCTGAGATGATTCCATCTTGTCATGGGGCGATCCAATAAACATTTTCCATTTGGGCTATGTTTCGATTTAGTCTTAGGGAACTTGGAAGAGTCCTTTCACACGACATGCTGTTTCAGTTCTGCAGTCACTTGGAGATGAATCGTGGACTCCTGTTAATCTATTTTCACCTCTCTCTCTATCTATCTATCTATCTATCTATCTATCTATCTATCTATCTATCTATCTATCTATCTATCTATCTATCTATCTATCTATCTATCTATCTATCTATCTATCTATCTATCATCTATCTATCTATCTATCTATCTATCTATCTATCTATCTATCTATCTATCTAATCTATCTATCTATCTATCTATCTATCTATCTATCTATCATCTATCTATCTATCTATCTACCTATCTATCTATCTATCTATCTATCTATCTATCTATCTATCTATCTATCTATCTATCTATCTATCTATCTATCTATCTATCTATCTATCTATCTATCTATCTATCTATCTATCCTATCTATCTATCTATCTATCTATCTATCTATCTATCTATCTATCTATCTATCTATCTATCTATCTATCTATCTATCTATCTATCTATCTATCTATCTATCTATCTATCTATCTATCTATCTATCTATCTATCTATCTATCTATCTATCTATCTATCTATCTATCTATCTATCTATCTATCTATCTAATCTATCTAAGAGTTCATAGCTCACTTCCATTACATAAGAGTGGCCTCATCAATGCCGAGTATATTAATGAGGTTTCAAACTCTGTTAACCCTTAAATTCATAATGTATCCTTTTGGATACATCAGTTGGTCCAATTAATTTAATATTTTAAATAAACCAGAAAAAAAAACCAAAAAGAAACCACTTAAAATTGTGTCTAATTATACAATATATACCTAATAATAACAGTTGCAAAATATTCCGTTTTCACTGCGGTCCGCCGCATTCAAATAACTAATAGAAGAAATGTGTGTTTTGCCAATTTAAGGGATAATGAAGTCCATGAATTTGTTCAATTTCAAAATGTTAGCTGGTAAATCTAAATTTCCAACAAATTATAATATTAACTTAAGTAATTAAATACATTTATTGGGAAGTTGTTTTTTTCAAAATTATTCCTGTCGCATCTCTCCTCGACCGTCGTCATAACCTGTACACGTCTCCCCTGTCAAAAACGAGATATATTATTAAAAATACACGTGTTCCTAAAAGAAATACATTTACTAGGGTAAAATATAATAAATTATTAATTGAAATGTGTGTAATTTAGTCACATGATCCACAGTTTTAATGCGTTTAGCCGTTGTTAATTCAGTGTGGTAAGATATTGATGCTAATAATAAAAAATAGGCAGAGAGAAACTTAATAGTATATTTCGGTACTACTGTAGTGTGTCAAGTGCTTCTTAAAAAAATTAATATAAGTCAGAAAAAATGTGACGAAGTAATGTTTTCCTTATTTCTGTTAATTCAGTTCACACACATTTCATACTATTTTTTGGACGATGTAACATAGTTTTTTGGACGTTTAATAATATTATTAATTAAAATGTAGCAGTAATAAAATATTTAATATGCATTATTAATATGAGAGATAAACAGATAAAATTCGTAACAATTTGATTTACGCACAATTTAGAAAACATTGATTTCAGTACTGCGTCTTCATTTGTTTGCATAGGAATCAGGCTATTCAGTGTTTCATTAGTAAGCCTATATTACGATGCAAGGTTGGGAAGTGGTTTTTACAGAATGGAGGAAAATGTTTAAAAACCGTGCGATAACTCGGTTTTTAATTTCCGATATTCTGTCAAAACACTTCACAAAACGTGCGTTGTACGTTATTTTTTGCGCGATGGTGTTTTCAAAATAATAAATAATAGTAAAATAATAACATTTTTGTTGGAAATATTTGCGTTCATTATAAACAATTCACTAACGTTAACAGTGTGGGCAATGTTTATTAGTTGAAAAAACAGGAGGCCGTGAGACCAATTAGTAATAAAATAACAGGAAGCCGTGAGACTAATTAGTGATAAAATGGCGACAAGTATGTATTTATTATCTTATACTTAAAGTTCAGTTCATTTAAATACACTGATTTGCTTCGTATAATGTATATTATCACTAATTTTATTTATTTATTTTGTATATACATTGTATGTAGTATACATAGAGGGTAGTGGTTTTACTTCCCACACTCGTGTTTGTAATATGTAATATTACAGTATAGGCGTAGTTATTTTATTGCCGTATAGTTATTTAGGTTGGCATATTTATATTTTTTTGCGCCGTAGTGCGTTTTATCATACTTGCAGCGACCATGATTGAAAATTCAACTTCCAACATTTTGGGGCAAAAAATAATGTACCACGCACGTTTGTGAAGTGTTTTACAGAATCTCGGATATTAAAAACGTCGCTATCGCTCGGTTTCTAAACATTTTCCTGGATTCTGTAAAAACCACATCTTTCACTGAGGCTATCGACTGGATCCTGCCCTCACTCGGCTGAATACAGCTCGTATCTCCGATATTCATTCCACTAATTTATTATCATTCCGCCTACTCTTAAGCTTTTCTAATGGCATCTTCCAATAAAGATATTAAAAGTATTATTACTAGAGTCTGGAGTTATTTGTAATTTCATGTTTATGAACTATTAGTCAGAGACAAAGTACCTTTACATTTTATGATGAGAATATTAAAATAAGACAATTTGTTTTTTAATTTCATAATATTTTGACAAAATGTTCATATTTTAGTAAAAATGTCATATTCCTTCATATTTTTTAACTTTCAAATTCTGTTTTTAAAGATATAGGAATACGTTGAAAATATGTTTCATGCTTTCATTATAATTTTCTTTATAGTAAAATCAATTTTAATTGGAGGATTTGGAAATTGACTAGTTCCATTATGAAGTGACTGTAGTTCTGAAATTTGTTGACAATATAATGTGGTGGCCAAGTAAAAATTCCTTAGTATCCTACCCGGAAAATGATAAATTAATTTGATAAAATCAAATAATTGGATGAGGAGATATGAAATGACCAATTGGATGTTTTTGTCGAAATTCCAGAACAAGAACATGATCCTAGATGAATTAGTATAATAATTAATTTCATTCATAGTAATTCTGCCCGAGGGCAGGTCTTTCACTGCAATCATAGCTTTTTCATGCTATGCTTGCAGCTTTACTAGGGAATTGTAGCTGTGGTCTCGAGGTAGCGTGCTGCTTTGTCACGCAGCGGGCCCGGGTTCGATCCCCGGTCGGGGCAGTTTTTCTGGGTGAGGTTTTTATCGGGGTTTTTCCTCACCTATAAGACAAATGTCACGAAAACTTTAAGGCCCAAACGGTCCCCGAAATCATATGGCCATCATCGTCACAATCATCCTTGTCATTATCATCATCACCATCCTTCACCGGTGTGGAAAGCAACGGGAAGCTACCACACCCACAATTCCCTAGTAAAGCTGCACGCATAGCATGAAAATGCAGTGAAAGACCTGCCTTCGGGCAGAATTACGATGGATGGAGTATAATAATAATGTTAGAATAATAACCAACTACACTTCTCTAGTCAGACAGTAGCCAGTTGGGTAGTGATATTTTGAGGCTACCATCTTTTAAGACAATCACCACAATATGTCCGCCGGGTTTTGAGCCCTGCTGGACGGCAGCCTTTGTCCCCAAAACTTGCGTCTGGTACTCATTTCCGTTAGAAGCTGAGTCGATCCTAGGGCCATAATGCCGCCAGAAGGTTTGGTCCAGCTAAAAATCCTGATCCCTATCGAGAGACTCGAACATACGACCTTCCGGCTAGTAGCGTGATTATCAAACAACCATACTACAATATCAGCTTTTAAATTGCCTCAAATCATAGACATTAATTTATATTTTTATGAGAATTTAATAAAAACCTATTTAAAATGGAATTGCAGTGAAAATATTGTTTTCTTGAGCTACAAGAAGGTCTGATTGCCTCATGTATGTACGGGTATGTTCAACTAAGAATATGCATATATAAATAGGCCTATATGTAAAAAAGTTAAGAAAATAGAACGTAGCCTCATAATATATTTGTGTTATAATTTCCATATTTTTCATATGTTGTTGTTATGATTTCATATCCATCCACAGTAATTCAGCTCGAGGGAAGGTATTTCACTGCAATCATAGCACTTTCATGCTATGCTTTGCAGCTTTACTAAGGAATTATAAGTGTTGTAGCTTCCCGTTGCTTTACACACCGGTGAACGATGATGATAATGAAAAGGATGATGATGGCCGGATAATTTTCGGGGACCGTTGAGCCACTAAACGTCCTGACAGTTGTCTTATAGGTGAGGAAAAACCCCGAAAAAAAAAACTCAGCCAGGAGCTTGTCCCGACCGGGAATCGATCCCGGGCCCCTAATTTCATATGAATCTTTGGAGACTTGAAAGCAAGTTGATTTCCTACCAGTCGGTTGCTAGTCGAAAAGTAGTAAGTCCAGTGGTGGGGCTGCCACCTGAAGCCTCTGGACAGGCATGAAGGAGGATTAGCATTTACTCTAATCCTGATGTAACAGTTATACCGCTGTGACTCGGTCCCTAATTTCATATTTCTTCATATTATTCCTCGCTCTAATAATTAATAACGCGCTACATGTCCTGACATCTCAATTTTATGTTAACGTAGTGAAATATGAAATAGGTAAGCAATAATCTTTAGTCTAGATTGGATTGACGATTCGTACGTTGCCTGCTCTTTATTCTTCCAGTATGGTAATGGACATAAGGGAAGGAAACAAGATACAATGCAATGAAAAGAAGATGAATCTATGATAATGCGCCTACAACAGATTAGCATGAGAATGTAAGCTTGTGATACCACAATGGGCTCACAAACATTATTACTGACGAGCAATGACACAATCTAAAATTGTAGCATCATTTCTCAGTAAACTCGGATGATATTCAATTTCATGCGTCTAAAATTATACTGATGTTCATGAAAGAGAATGCAGTTACCTTCATTTTATGGGTGCTACATTCATACATAAACCATTAACCTATACTTGTAAGTCCCATGGGAGCTCAAAATAAATATGTAATGTGTTTAACCTTTTAAATTCTTATTTATAGACAGTTTAGGTTCAGTGTTGTTGTCTCGGGTTATTTATTTTATTTTTGCCTCGAATGTATGAGGCCGGATACTACGAGTATCTTAGGTCGGAAAAATTTTCCTGGATAATTTTTTTTCGGGGGTTTTCTTCACCTATAAAAGCTCCAAATATTCATCGATCTCAATCTGACCATCACAATCAATCTATTATATTCGCTTTTATATGAAAAATGGCTCTTGCATTATGCTGATTACTCATCCGGGGAGGCATTGAATGTTGTTGTTGAAAAAGCAAATAGTCTGTCTGATCCAGAGTTTAAAATTCCTTTTCTCCAAAAGCCAGTATATATATATATATATATATATATATATATATGGTATGATAAGAAAAATAAATGCCTGGATGGGATTCGAACCCGGATCTCTGAGTCTGTACCTCAGCGTGATATCCATTACACTACCAGGCGAATCCAATTCAAACACACGCTGAGGTACAGACTCAGAGATCCGGGTTCGAATCCCGTCCAGGCATTTATTTTTCTTATCATACCATATTAAGCTTGCATTGCTCAATGTTAAGCATTTAATTATAACATATATATATATTATATATATATATATATATATATATATAATCGGTTGATTAATATCTTTGACATCGTCCTATCCCTAATAGGCAATTTCGTCGGTTCATCCAATCCCCTGGTTGTAGATGTTTATTCTTCATGTATAAATATATTCCCTGACTCCACAAGGTTTTAGGTCTTCCTCTGCCTCGTCTTCCCTCAGGTTTCCATTCCAGAACACATTTTGTTAGCCGATCCTCTTCCATTCGCTGGACATGTCCGTACCATCTTAATTACCGAGTTCTAATATAATCTAAAATAGCGTCTTTAATCTTCATCTTCTCCCTTATAATTGAGTTTCTGATTTTCTTTTCTCTTCTTGAAATTCTTGCTGCCCTTCGTATAAAATAAATTTACATTACCAAAAGATTCATACTTGTTTTTGTTGTTAATGACCAAAGTTCTGCTCCATAAGTAATGATGATTTTAAGAATTATATGATATATATATATATATATATATTATTTTTATTACTTATATTTTTATCCCACAATATTCCATTGAGGCAAGAAATTGCAATCTTTCATTTATTATTTCTATTTCTTATTTCCTCTTCATAACTTCCATTTTTATTTATGTTAATTCCTAATAATGCGATTCACTACAAGATTTTATTGTTTCTCCAGTTTCCAAAATTAAATTTTATTCTGGTTCACCAATTGATACATATTTTGTTTTCTTCATCAAAATGAATCCCCATTTATCATATTCGTCTATTAATTTTCTATTCGTATATAAATATATCATCCCTGTATAATATACTTCCTTCAAATAATGGCTAATGTTATTCTTCCACATCATTCTTGGCCTAACTACTACTGGGCACTTACCCTCTGGTTTTCCTACAAGGAGTTTCCATTTTTATTTGTGCTACATATCCTACACATCGCATTCTATTATTATGTCTGTTCACCTCTCTTTGGTCCAATTTTTTTTGTAAGAACTTAGACGCGTTAATATGCAAGTCAGTAACGCATGTATGATTTACTGGTACATCCAGTGCGCTGTGTTTGTCATGTGTAAAACCTGATTAATTACAATATTAGGAAATTGTGATTGGGGCTATGAAATTCCAACCTGCAGTTCGTCACAACTTTTTCAGCACTAATGACAAGATTTTTTTTTACCACAAAATAATAATTTTGAAAGCAAAATTTGTTCTTGGGCTCCAAATATAACTTTATATATATAGAAGCACACTATTTATAAATTCCTCCTAATACTGAACTTTATAAGTTCATAATGGAATTATGGTTTGAATAAAAACTTTCCAGAAATACTTTTAAGAGTTATAATTTGGTTTTAGTTACATTCATTATCAAGTAACAAAGTAAGTAAGTAACATTTGATGATAATTGAGTATTTATTGTTACAGTATGATTGTATTAATATTTTAAGATTTATACAGAGATTCCACCTGTAGAAATAAAGTAAAATGTGAGCATGGAGTACAGTTACTCATTCAAACCTCCCATATTTTAATTAATCATAACTAACAAAGTATGCGGAATTATGAAATGAGGCCGGTTTAAACGAAACAGAAACTCAAAGAATTTTCATTGCCACACACTAAAACACCTCTATATGTGCACTATTAGTAGCACGAACAATATAAAGTCTGCATTCGATTTCGTACCACGTTCTGTCCAACATGTCCATTGAACTGCCGGGAAGCTTGGCGAATTTATTTTTGTGGACTTTTCTGAAATCTTGCTCTAATTTCTTCAACTTTTCTTCTGAAACACCTCCTGATTCTTTTTTAACACTTCCAGTCGCCAGAAACTTATCAAGCCATGCCTTAATGGTCTTCCCATCAGGTGCATTTCCTCCGTATTCTCTCCAGTAATTTCTTTGCACTGTAATTATTGACTTCGTCTCTGCATACCAGAAAACAGTTTGTGCTCGTTGCTGAGGAGTCGCCATTTTGTTTTATGTCATTATTGACCAATATGCGACAGATGAATTAACTGCAACAATAAAAACAAAAATTCTTTTTATTTTAATACCAACCTCATTTCATATTCCGCATACTTTCAGAGTTATGATTAATTAAAATGAGGGAGATTTGAATGGAACACAGTGAATAACATCATTATTAAAACTAATCACAGCCATCCTCAGTTGTTCACAGAGTGAGAACATTTAAACCTTTAATATAGAATACAACGGGAGTTAGGAAACTAATGACTCATGAAAACACAAATATACCAGTCGGTTATTGCGCAGTTATACCAGTTAGAGCTCGGGATATCCAGAAGGCCAGTTTAAAACGCTATAGTCTAAACCAACTCTTTCGATGTGTTTAATTTAATTGATCCAATTATACAAGAAATAAACAGTAGGAAGTAAATTTAAAGCGAGGTAGTAGAATTCACGTAGAAATGTACCCTCCATGTGTTTAATACAATTGATGTTTTTAATCCTAAATTAAAGTAATTCCAAACGTATGATCTGCGGGTAAAGGCGGCCGTCATTCAGGCTTGACGTCTCATTTGATTCTCACCAAATGTAGTGGTCTTAACCAACCCTAAGGCCTCCCAGGGAGCACTTTATCTTCACTAGAAGTTGAATAATGAGGCAAACGGTTTTATTTATGAAAACTATTGATAAAATAACTAACAATTTTTAAAACTGCTTCTCGGTGGAAACAGTTTCCAGTCAGCGTCCATGCTTGTGTTCGAGATACTGGATAAAAATAAAACTTGGAATTACACAATGTTATCGGAAGATGATATGTGAGTGCGTGTTTCACTGATATGATCTCTCTATTAGAGCTATACATGACAACTTCTCTCTGGAACATACCTGTTTCCAGTATTTGAAATTAAACGAATGTGCCCTTTGTCCACATTCCATTAACTGGCCATACAATAAGCTTCAATTACAGTCGTTGTAAGTTAATTGTTTGCTTGTAGCGGCGCATTTTATTTAATAGAAAACTCCGCCCCCTTATACCGAATACCAAGAATATAATAAAGGGAATACAATGTATTGTAATGAATGATATATGAGTTTATGTGATGTCAATCGTCATAAATAAGAGGATTATTATGGCATTTGATACTTGTAACAAACCTCGAATGAAATTTGATTTTTTTAAGACTAGTAGGCTTATTACGGCTTTGTTCACTTTAACCATCTGTAACTGTAACAAGAGTGATCATGAAGGTATAAACTGAACTTCTACAATTAGAAATTTTATATAGCTTAAGCGTTTTATGTTTTAAAATTGTATTAACTATTGCCTTGCTTAATTGTATTAATTTAAAAATTAAATTCGTATTTGATCTTTCTGTAACGTGACTTGTAACGTGAAAATAATGCACTACTATGGGATTTAAAGAAAACTAAATTCGCGTCTGCAACTGGATAGCTCAATTGGTAAATTGGAGAAGCTGGTTCAACTCCCGGTTCAGGGATATATTTTTTCTCTTTAACTGTTTTAAAATTTTTAAAGTGACACTTGGACTGATTTTGAGGCAAAATTGGAAAAAAAATTTTCATAAAAAAATCCTTGAAACTTATGGAATATTGTAGCCCACCTTCTGATATTAAGTATTCCCTCCTGCTCGCTTGGTCTGGCAGCTAACGTAGGTTAGTTTGACTACACACTAAAACAATGTTTCTATAAAAGTGGTGTATTCTCTCAAAATTACATTTTAATATTTCCAAAACTTTCCATACGCAGTTTAATACAGTCATTAAAATAGAAATTTGCTCTCCTCTTCAAATGTACAACTTAAGAAGTAATGTTGAAAAATTGCAAGAAAACAATCCCTTTTATTGTATCCATCCATCCATAGTAATTTTGCCCGAAGGCAGGTCCTTCACTGCAATCATAGCATTTTCATGCTATGCTTGCAGCTTTACTAGGGAATTGTAGGTGTGGTAGCTTCCCGTTGCTTACCACACCGGTGAAGGATGATGATGGTGATGATGATAAGGATGATGATGATGGCCATATGATTTCGGGGACCGTTTGGGCCTTAACGTTTTCCTGACATTTGTCTTACAGGTGAGGAAAAACCCCGATAAAAACCTCACCCAGAAAAACTGCCCCGACCGGGAATCGAACCCGGGCCCGCTGCGTGACAAGGCAGCACGCTACCTCGAGACCACAGAGGTGGACGTTTATTGTACAAGCAATTTAATTGAGAATATGAATGAAAAATTAACATACGCCTGATTAAAAAATACCTTGAACAATTTATTGTTATCGATATTTTATAGATTTCTGAACGTTAAAAAGTGTACAGTAATTTAGAGTATATGTTATTAATAATAACAATGCACCATGGAAACGTCTGGATATAATATTTAAGGTAACGAGAAACTTTTTTAAGTTTTTTGTAATATATATATATATATATATATATATATTTAACTGACAGTCTGATTAAATCCAAACTTTTTACGTGTCTTAGTTTTAGGTTAAAGAGTGTATAGTGTGAATTTCACCAAATTCTAAGAAAAATTGTTAATTTTTAAAACTTCAGTCCTAGTGCCCTTAAATTTCCAATATTTTCTGGATATAAAAAAATCAGTTGATTTAATTCCATATATATATATATATATATATATATATATATATATTCATGTTTTTTTTCTTTACATTTCTACAGATACTCGTATTTATGGCGTAGAGGCAAGAAAACCCGCGTTCTCGAATTTCCCTAAATCAAAAATGGGTTTGATTTTCAGTAACCGTTAATAATTTGTTAATTTATAATTGCTCAGTGTAACCCCATTACATTAAAATAAACGAATTTGCAACAAATTTATACATACGTTGATAACACAATATTAGAAAAACAAGTCTGATATGACGTTACTGGTCTATAAATGAGATTGAAATAAAATATAACTTATTTAATTCAATGGCCTACATAATATACTCCCATTTGCTTAATGCAGTATGTTAATAAAAACCCCAACAAATTTAACAGTTATTGGGAAACTTAAGCAATCTGAGAGAGTTAAGTAATGGTGCAGGAACCTGCTTTGTCTCAGTGCTACGTTATTTAATGATATGCCAATGTTTACACGTAACGTACAATCTTGCCTAGCGGATAACGAAATACAAACAACTCGTAATCGAAATCTAATATAGTGGATTTTTTGTGTTTTATGTGTTATCAATTTAATTGTTAACTGTTAGATACTATCTCGTTAATTGATACATAAGCGACAACAGTTCGATGTGGCAATTTTATATCCTGTACATACAAACGTTATAGCTTTATTTTCTGTCTAAAAGTAAGAATTATATATATATATATATATATATATATATCTCCGAGGCTATATTTTGGTTTTTTAGCATTATGTTTTTTTTACAATGTATGAGGAGCTGGCCCATATAGCATCAACCCCTAACCTGGAGGACCAGAGACTTTTTTGGAGTCCACCATAGATTAGTTGCTTTCACTGCAGCTAAGAGTCTAATCCGCCGTCTGCACCATATCGTAGGTCTCCTGCTTCCGCCGTTGGGGTCTTCACCGTAACCCTGGCTAGGGACCCTTACAAGAAAAGTATAATTTACAAGAGATTGAAGAAATCCAACTCAGATGGTATGGACATATAATGAGAAGAAGGGACACAAAAACAAACAATGAGGTATTGAAATTATTACCTTCTGGAAAAGGGAAATTTGGTAGACCAAAGCCAACGTGAATAAAGGGAATTTAAGACAACATGAAGAAGATAAATATAACAGAAGCAGACACGCAAGACCGGGAAGTGTGGAAGGAAAAAAAATGTATCTTTGGTTGAGGATACCTGCGTAAATAACAGAAACAATCCTGAAATAATATATATATATATATATATATATATATATATATATATATATATATGTGTGTGTGTGTGTGTGTGTGTGTGTGTTTGAGTGTGTGTGTGTGTGTGTGTGTGTGAAGGGCTTAGGGCAATAACATGATAAGCCACTTATTGTTCATTCTGAGTATAAGGAGTTCAATGTTTCAAAAAATTATAAATATTATTTCGGAAGCATTGTTGTTAATACATTGTGTGTCAACATGTTTTAACCCATCACTGACGCACTTACAAATTATTTTATGGATTTTTGAATACATTTATTATCTATCTATCTTACTTACTTACTTACTTACTTACTTACTTACTTACTTACTTACTTACTTACTTACTTACTTACTTACTTACTCACTTACTCATTGGCACTATCGAACCCGTAGGTTCATGGCCGCACGGACATAAGCACTCCATACATTCCTATCCTGAGCTAATCCTTTCCAATCATTCCCTGTATAATCTACTTCCCTCAAATCATAGTTAATGTTATTCTCCCATCTCATTCTTGGTCTGCCAACTGGGCGTTTTCCCTCTGGCTTTCCTACAAGAAGCTTCCATGCAAGTCTTTCATTCCCCATACGTGCACATGTCCTGCAAGAAGAGTTAAGTCTTGTAGACTGCGATAGTCTACAAGACTAATCTCTTTTTATTATATCTGCCTTCCTATAAAGACCATGTAGTTCATTGTTATGTAGTCTTCTCCATTCACCTGTTAGTTCATCTGTCTTTCGTCCAAAAATTTTCCTAAATGCTTTATTTTCAAATACTTGTAATCTCCTTTCTTCCCTTAAAGTAAGAGTCCCTGTTTCGCATCTATACAATATAACTGGTAGAATGTTTGTTTTGTATATTTTCAGTTTAACGTTTTTTTGAAAGGAGTTGGGACATCAAGAATCTCTGCAATGCATAATAGCACGCATTTCCAGAATTGAGCCTATGTTTAATTTCTTTGTGCATCTCATTCCTATTTGTGATTATTGTTCCTAGGTATTTGAATTCAGCCACTTCCTCAAAATTTCCCTCATTTGTCATTAGCTGTCCATTTCCATTATATAATGTATTTCTACGTGTGACCATATATTTACTTTTATTGATATTTACTTCCAGTCCTAATTTCTTAGTGTTACTCAATAATGTGTGCGTGTTGTCCTTTAGTATCTCCTCGCTGTCGTCCAATAGTACTGCATCATCAGCATAAACTAACAGCTTATTAATACCATTGAGTTGTAAGCCTTCCTCATTCTCTAAAGATTTAATGGAATGCTCTAGTACAAAATTAAATAGTAGAGGAGATAGTGCATCTCCTTGCTTCAACCCCAGTTATTATCTATCATTATAATGAATGACATTTCTTAACACAATGTGTCTTATGATACTGCTCTAAGACCTTCATATAGTATATGTAGAGTGCACTTAGTGATTGCCATTCACTTCTTGTTCTGATGTTAGAGGGTTCAGAATTGTTCGGGATCGATGGAAATTTTCCGATTGAGGGTCTTTCCACTTTTCAGCGGTTGCCCTTTTACCAGCCGGCTACTGGCCCTTCACATCCACATGTGTCAATCACAGAGGTAGATGATCAACAGCCAGTATAGGGGTGACATGTGGTTAGCATGTCGAGTCCCCCAGCCGTTATAGCTGGTTCCTCAACCTGGAGCCGCTATTTATTGTAGCTACCCAATTGCCTCACGATGCTGGGTGGGCACCGGTCCCATACTGGCCGAAATACCATGAGAAAATTTCTTCCCCCATGGAGACTCGAACCAGCGCAAGTCCCGTAGCTCTGCGCCAAGGCTTCCTGCCTTAACCGCTCGGCTACGGCGCGGGACGATGGAAATTTTAAGGATGTAAAACTCTGTGTACGGTTTAAACTTCGATAGGGAAGTAAAGCCATGTTGTAGACATACGACATGTAAAAGAACCTCAGGTCTGAAGGAAAAGTCCTCTGAGCAAATTTTGATGGCCTTTTTCGTCCAGATTTGAATTGACATGTTACTGACCTCATATGGTAAAGAACACCGTTATATAAAATACAATCTAACCACCTACTTACAATATATTTACCATTTTAAAACAGTCCACCACTGTGGTCTCAAGGTAGCGTGCTACCTTGTCACGCATCGGGCCCGGGTTCGATCCCCGGGCAGGACAGTTTTACTGGTCGGGGTTTTCCTCACCTGTAAGACAAAGGTCAGGAAAACTTAAGGCCCAAACGGTCCCAGAAATCATATGGCCATCGCAATCACCATCATTCATATTCATCTTAGATTAAGCTTACGGACTCTCCTGGCGCACCACTATCACCATCACCCGTCATATCATCGGGGCAACGTAATCCTGCCTTCCAGGCGCCCCAACCTCAGAAGCGGGTTACAAGTACGCAATGCCAAGAGAGAAAACCAGGACTTTCGAAAAACAACCTGCATTTGCAAGAAAAAATAATTAACAATGGCAGTGTAATATGATGATAATAATAATAATATTAAGTAATTCATGTCCCGCGCCGTAGCCGAGCGGTTAAGGTAGGAAGCCTTGGCGCAGAGCTACGGGACTTGCGCTGGTTCGAGTCTCCATGGGGGAAGAAATTTTCTCATGGTATTTCGGCCAGTATGGGACCGGTGCCCACCCAGCATCGTGAGGCAATTGGGTAGCTACAATAAGTAGCGGCTCCAGGTTGAGGAACCAGCTATAACGGCTGGGGGACTCGACATGCTAACCACATGTCACCCCTACACTGGCTGTTGATCATCTACCTCTGTGATTGACACATGTGGATGTGAAGGGCCAGCAGCCGGCTGGTAAAAGGGCAACCGCTGAAAAGTGGAAAGACCCTCAATCGGAAGTAATTCATAAATAATATCCCACTAACCAGCATAAATATGCAATATATATATATATAATATATATATATATATACACAGAAAATCTACTAATTATAATACATTCAAAATAGGCTTATATTAAAATTGCAGTATAGATTTCATGTACATACAACAATGAAGGTAATAATATATTAGGATTGAGATACGTTATGTGAGAGAAGCTTAATTCTTTATTGATGTGAACCTTTATTAATAAATTTATCATAAGTAATGCCACGAGTGATTTCCAAATTATCGATAAATTCGCGCTCACGAAGTGAGGCGTGAATTTATGTAGAGAATTTGAGAATCAAGAGTGGCATTTGTTAGGACTATTTAACAAATAAAATTAAGCTGTTTACTCACAAATCATTATTTAAATATCCATCCATAGTAATTCTGCCCGAAGGCAGGTCTTTCACTGCAATCATAGCATTTTCATGCTATGCTTGCAGCTTTGCTAGGGAATTGTAGATGTGGTAGCTTCCCGTTGCTTTCCACACCGGTGAAGGATGATGATGATGATGATGATAAGGAAGATTATTATGGACATGTGATTTCGGGGACCGTTTGGGCCTTAAAGTTTTCCTGACATTTGTATTTAAATATAGTTATTTTAAAATATTTGTGTATTTAATGTAAACGACGATGTTTGAAAACAAACGAGAAACGTTATGTTTCACTTGTTTATCACTGCAACCAGATCATATTATTTATTGCCAAAGGATCGCAATATTGTAAGAATGCACCCTAGTGGAGAAACAATGAAACATCATACCGTATTTTAATTAATTTCTGATGTCCTATGAACGTTTTTACCTGAAAAAAAAACACGTTTAAGAAAGTGCAAACAATGGTTTCTTTTCTTTTTTTGTGGTATAATAAATTGTTACAAATGTTTTATATTATCTCCCGCAACCAGGATAAGGTTACATTCATGCACTATATATACAATCTGGTAGCCACATTTGATCACTGTAAAATAATGCTATGACTTATTCAGAATGTTAGAAAGGAGGAGTTTGATTTTACAGAGATAAAATTATACTGATAAAATCGAGGTGAATAACTGCTGTGATTGGTTGCAAATAAAAAATCATTGAAATGTGATTGGTCATTGACTCCCATCTGGGGCGTGAGTTAAATAGTCATAAATAATGCCTCGAGTGATTTCCAAATTATCGATAAATTCACTAGTCACTGAATTTATCTACAGGATTTGGAAATAAAGTGTGGCATTTGTTAGGATTATTTAAATATAAAATTAAGCTGTTTACTCACAAATGACTATTTAAATGTAGTTACCGGTATTTTAGAATGTTCATATATTTAACGTAAACGACAATATATGAAAACAAATCAGAAATATGAGGTTACGTTTATTCACTGCAACTTGATCATATTATTTACTGCCAAATAGGATCGCAATCAGCGATAGCCCACTAAGATCGCAATATTGTAAGAATTCACCCTAGTAGAGAAAAAATGAAACTCATCAAACAGTATATAATAACAAACATTAAGTTATCGGTAATTAATTATTTTTTAGGAAACAACTCAATAAAAGCATTATTTAAAAACACAATTATCAAATGTGTAGTTCGAAGGAATATGTTCATTATTTCTATATTCAACATATTTGATGGAGAGTCAGTCACTGCAAAATTATGCTCTGACCTGTTCAGAATATTAAAAGGAAGATATTTCTTTATTTCGGTAAACCGATTAGATAAATAGTGAGGTGAAACACGACTATCATTGGTTGTAAAACAAAATTCATTGATACGTGATTGGTCATTGGTTCCCATTTGGGACATGAGTTTAATAGTCTACGAAATAAAACTCTAGGATAGGCTGTAGAGATTTGTTTGAATGCATGCATTGTTAAAAAATTCCTAACTTCGCTCGGAAGCAAGTTCCAATGTTTAATATAGGAAACTGCTCGCTAAAATTTGGCAAGGTGGTCGAGTCATTACTCATGTGTCTGCATCAGGAAGCCACTTACAACGTTGAATGGCGGAGCTGTTGGCCATGTTAACAAATCACTATATTGCCCTGTAGGCTGATGCTTGTGGGTTTATTGGATGTCTCTCCTGCTGGTAGTGCACTTCATCTTATATCACTGGAGCCCCTGCTGCTTCCTTCATACACAAATTTCTCTGCACTTCTTAACCTCTCACATGTGTATCAATCTGCATTTTATTTATATTCGTCGATTCACGATGCAGATAAGGTGTGGATGTCTGTCGAATTGCCTTTTAAATACAAGTGACATAAATCTGGGATTTGCTAAACCGATATTGTCTCTATTATCTTAAAGTTTCTTGTTTATACTCCTTGTTTAATATATCAACATGTCATGCGAATTTATATGGGCGCAGGTAATGTGAGTGCCATCCTATAAATCTTTAGCATATGGACCGTGAGAAACAAAACACACATTTATTTTTTTTGTTTATTTAATCTGTGACTTTGACAATATCTTTTGCCAGATGATAAAATAGCAAACAACACAATTGAATTAATTTTCTTCGTTTATTTCTTATTTCTTTACCTTAATTTAACTTCTCCCTTTGTGGGACCATTGGATCTGTGCACCTTTAGCGCTGTCGTCGTTAAAAAAAACGTTAACGCCAGTACTTAGTCCATTCAATGCGATTACCTCCTATCATGTCAATCAACAGTCACGAACCATTCCGAGTGGCATTTTGCCATACTTCCCCCAAACAGTGTAATGCGAATGAATATTGAATAATGTAAGGTTAATTATTACTGATTTATAGGATACATATTTGCCGTTTGTTTGTCCCCATCGCAAAGTGCTGTTACTTGCTAGTAAATATTTCTTTTCACCACTTCGTCCTACAGGATTCATGTTGAGTTGACAACACTGGACTGCAAGTGCAAATAATCTGTCCCGCAAGAAGACTAAAACTTTGAGTAGTGGGAGAGGATATATATATATATATATATATATATATATATATAAGAATGCAGGGAGGGAAATGATTTATCGAGGCAAAAAAATAATTAGGATGCAGTTCGCATATCTTATAGAGACACAGATCCGATGGTAGAGAATACTTTTACTTCCTCCCGCCACCCGGATCTTATAGGGACACGGCCTGAAGGGAGAGAATTTTAAACTCTTCATCTCACATATACTTTTTATGGTCACATTAAGACATAAAGGGTCTTCCTGGATGATGATCAGCTGAATGGCAGCGCCACTTCCGAGACAATTCGAACGTTTAAGACTAAACACACCATTTACTCATATATTTTAAACTATAAAGGTAAGTATATTGTGAATGGTTTGATGGTCAGATGATGTTGGGGATTATATGGACTTTGATGTTTATTAGCATTTGTCTTATAGGCGAGAACAAATCCCGGAAAAACTTCACCTAGGAAACTTGTCCCGAACGGGGACCAGACCCGGACCTCCTGGTAACAACGATGTTTCCTCTAGATAACACCGGTGGACTAAATTAAATTTAACATTATTATTAAATTAGTAAATTTTGAGATAGGCTAATTAAAATAATACACAATATCCTAGAGTATTCATTTTTTCTCTGTCTCTGTATACAAGTGTATTCCTACGTACTTAACCAAGTGTTGATTTAGGTACCCTTATTTATTTTATGATATCAGCGATGACAAGTTGTTAGGGAGCAACCATGGCATTACTTGGATGGGAAAGGAAGATTAGATTTTGTTCGGGAGTTTTAATTTGAGTTGAACATTATTTTAAAGTCTTCAAATTCGTTGACCCGCAGTTTAAAGTTCCTTCTGCAGGACTTTCCCTTGGATATTTTCATTTTAAAACATCCATCGATATCTGCCAAGTTTGAGTACGCCAACATCGGAACCTTGGGACTAGAGGCAAGAAACTTAATTCCTAGACCACTGAGACCGATCGTTTTCTCTCTACCCTTCCTATATTTCAGTGGCGTGCATTCAACCCCAGCTACTCCAGCACTGCTGCGGTAATCAGTATATTAATAATTTCGGATTCAAATAAAACAACATATTTGCCAAATTTCATTCAAATAAATTACGCGAGAAGATCAAAATTCAAAATTCCCACCGTATTCTGCGTATTCACATTATCTCCATAGAGGAACACATAGAGTGTTTCTTCTATGTTTATCCCCACCAACACCAGCTATTTCGCTGCAGATGAATTAGCGATAACTCACTAAATGAATATACCTGCTAAGACCAGCGATAACCCACACTAGACCAGCGATAACCCGCTAGATAAAGCTTGTTCTTATTCCATCGATTTTATTGAATAACAGCTAGCTGAACCCAAAACGTCACAATTCGAAGTATACACAAGATCCAATGACCTTTGGACTTACCGATTCATGAAACATTCATGATTGGCTGATTTGTTTAGCGCCAATTCCACAATAATAGAATTTTTAGAAATAACATTTTTTTTAAATTTATAATATCTAATTTATTTTAGTTATATTTTTACAAAATTAAAAAAAAATAAAATATACCGTACGTTTTGTCAGTTATAGCAAGCAACCTGTTAATTTAAGAAGTATATATATATATATATATATATATGTGTGTGTGTGTGTGTGTGTGTGTGTGTGTGTGTCCACCGCTGCGGTCTCGAGGTAGCGTGCTGCCTTGTGACGCAACGGGCCCGGGTTCGATTCCCGGTCGGGACAGGCTCCTGGGTGAGGTTTTTTCTGGGTTTTTCCTCACCTGTAAGACAAATGTCAGGAGGCTTAGGGCCCAACGGTTCCCTAAAATCATCCGGCCATCATCATCATCATCCTTATCATCATCATCCTTATCATCATCATCCTTATCATCATCATCCTTATAATCATCATCATCCTTCACTGGTGTGGAAAGCAACGGGAAGCTACCACATCTATCATTCCTTAGGAAAGCTGTAAAGCATAGCATGAAAAATGCTATGATTGCAGTGAAATACCTGCTCTCGGGCAGAATTACTATAGAATAGAATATATATACATATATATCTGAATAACAACAATTGAATTATTACGAACGTGTATATATCATTTGTGGAAAGCAACAGCTGAATTTAATATCGGCACTGAGTTCGTTCAAATGCGTTATTAATACGTTACAAAGTGTTACTGATAAATGTGATTTGTCACTTTAGTAAAAATGAATGTACGTGACTATAATGTATCACTTACATAGTAGATCATTTTCGTGCAGACCTTTCAACGAGAAAAATGACCTTCACAATAAGGTAGGCCAACTCCAGGTTTACCGGATCTAACAAAGAATATACAGGGCAGTAATTTTTATATACTATGAGTCATATTTTCTTCATACAGCTGGGGCAATTGCTATGACCACCGCAGCCACTGCTGTATTCATAAGCAATTCTTGTTATAATAATACCGGGCAGCTACTGAGGTGTATCATTCTGCTACGTTTGCCTCTGAATTACAGCAATCCACTGTATAATGTAGGTATTTTGCCACATCTGTAAGTCCTGTTAGGAAACGTAAACTTGCTGCTATCGCTGTTCCCCGGTTACCTTTCCAATCAAACTTCTGGATGTTGGTCTCTGTATGCGTTGCAGATTGACTTGTTTTATTGTTTTATTATTTTATTATTTAATGTATGGTGGCTGCAACACGCGAGTATGTGAGTTTTCTGGGAATGGGTGAAGATGGGTATAAAATACACTTTATTCAAGTAGAGTATGTTCATGATCATAAAGAAATAGTTCTTTATGCTGCAAGAAAGGTAACCTACTCAAACAAAATCAGTCTATTGAGAAACCAAAACAACAACATCCTTGCATTCGCAGCTTTAATTATCTCAAAAAGAACAAAAACAGAAAATTCATGGTAACAAATTAAAAAAATAATGAGGCCACCAACATGGTTATATAATGATTGGGTTCTATTTTAATTTAGTTATAGACATATTTAGTTGTTAATGTAAGTTATTCATACGCGTAAACGAAGAAATGATAGATCAAGTTTCCAACTTTACTAAACTAGGAAATCTAATATCGAATAATGGAAAACATGTAGACTCTGCACTAAATTATCAAAATGAATGGCATAAACAAACATCACTTTGCCAGCAGGTGTTAATATAAATCAAATTATGTTTACATAACTTTATTTTGAAACACTCATATTAATAACAAACTCTAAAAATTTAATAAAATAAGCTAAGAAAGAAGCCGATAAAGTAGTACAAATATCAGGAAATATTAAATATTTAATTTGGCGCAACCCAAACATATGTTAATAAAAAGCAAAACTCGCATACAAAAAACGATAGTTCGACCTGTTATCGTATATGGAGCAGAAACTAGGGCTGATACAACAAAAACTAAACAAATAATAAGCACATGTGAAATTAAGGTCTTAAGAACTGTCCAGGAGAAAACATTATTTGATAAGATACACAACATAGAAATTAGGGACAAATGTCATATTCAAGACATAACCAAAATTTATTATATATTGACGAAAATATTGGAAGGGTCATATAGAAAGAATGAAAGGCAACTGACTTGTAAAAAAGAGCTAAAGAAGATAGACCAATGGATGGGAGAAGAACAAGAGGAAGACCAACCAAGAGGTGGATAGACAGTCAATGCACATCTAATACGTCTTCCTCCGAGGAGTGATTTTGGAATTAACAGAATGGAAATCCTACGAATTATGAGTAAGAAGAAGAAGAATACTCCTCTATGGCATCGAGAATTGGGTATAAACAAAGAGATTACCAGAGAAAATATAAGCGGCATAAATGAGATTCCTATGATCATTATTAGGCATTACTTGATTGTACCGCCAAAGAAATTCATATATATAAGAAACTAAAGACAGACAATATAGAATAGGACATAACACTGTATCAGGAATAAATGGCTCCGACACATAGAAACAATGTCTGTCGGGAAAGGATTTTTAATTGCTGATTATACTTATATTGTTATGATCGGACAAGGACAATGGAGGGATTTTCCAGATGCGCAGTCAGCTCAATGAAGGAGCCACCTCCGAGACAACGATTACATTTTATCTGTATTATGGAGGAAAATCAGGATGATGATGATGACGACGACAAATATTTTTCAATTTCCTTTATCATTACATATGAAGGGTTCAAGGAAAAGACCTTAAGTCACTTTTTCCTTGAATCCTAGAAAACTGTATATTCTGCTGTTTCACACTTTTAGATTATTCTGCTTTCCATGGAAAACCTTAGAAAATCTTATGACACCTAAAACTCTACTTCGACAAAAAAAATTACTTACCCGGTTCTTTGCCGGTACCTTTAATATTACAATATTATTTTCTTCCTGTTCCACAATAGTAAATGTAATATGATATACAGGCTGTCCCAAAATTAGACCGACAAACTTTGGGAGCTGATAGGTAACATTATTTTAAACACTTTTTATTAAGGAAGTTTTTTTGTTGCGATGCTTCGTTTAAGCGCTGGACGAGTTAATGTCATTACTACCTCCTACCCACAAAGACATCGGCCATTTCTCTGATTTCGCCAGCTGCGCAGGTTATTCGTGCCCCAAGGTCCTCTTCAGATTCAACAGGTGTTTCATACACAAAAAGAAGTCAAGTGGAGTAAGGTCAGGGGAGCGTGCCGTTCAGGCAATGGGTCCACCTCTGGGCATTCAGTGATTGCCGTAAGTAGCCGTAAGATGACGATGTACTTCAGCACCAAAGTGAGCTGCTGCCCCATCATGTTGAAACCACATGCCCTATCTGATATGAAGGGGACCTGTATCCATTAGATCTGCCAAAACTTGTTGCTGAAATACTAAGTAATTGTAAGCATTGAGTAGGGCGGGCAAAATGTATGATCCTAATAAGAAGTTATCCACAATACCGGCCCACACATTAACACCAAATCTCAGTTGATGTGACCTCTGAAATGTAGCATGGAGATTTTCTAAGGCCCAAACATGTGAATTTCGACTGTTAAATAACTGCTCACGTGTGAAACTTGCTTCATCTGTCAACATGACATGGGATGCAAACAGTACATCGTTTTCTATTTTGTCTAGATACCACTGACAAAATTCCTGTCACGGAGGATAGTATTGAGGCCTCATTGCGTGGACATTTTTAAGATGAAAAGGGTGCAACAAAATTTCCTGCAGAATTCTTCCCACAGTGCTACGACTTAGGTGCAATTGTCGAGCGATGGCGTGTAGCTGTAAGATTGTTCTCAATGCACCGCAACACATCTTCCTCGTTCTCAGGAATCCGTACAGAACGTGGCCGTCCTTGAACTTCTGCTCGTCTATCCAAGGAGTCTCTTTCACGTAGTCCACGTTCAATTTTGGCAAATGTAGTGTGATGAGGAACTCTTCGGTTTCGGAACTGTTCTTGGTAAAGCCATACAGCCGAACGACCCGAACCAGCTTTTCCATACACCAACAGCATGTCCGTCATTTCATTCCACGTGTACCTTTCTATGGTGTAAATAAACTAGTATGCAGCAGCCATTACAGCAAACTAACGCATAATGTCAAGGAAACACTCAGGGAGTAAACATGCTAACCGAATTGAAGCGTCTTTGTTTTGTTTTGTTTCTTTCGTGTGTTTCCTTTTTTTTTATTTCTTTCTTTGTCGTTTTCTTTCGTTTACACTGTTCTTCCTTTTTGTTTTACCTTTGTTAACCTTTTTATCGTATTCACACATACTAACACAACACAGGACACACACCCAGACCCAAGGTGGATATTTAAAATCCCCTACCCCGCCGGGAATCGAACCCGGGTTGCCGGAGTGGAAGGTAGGGACTCTACCGAATACGCCACGGCGACGGACACGAAGAAATGACTTTAAACGATGCATACTGTACACAAATGTAATTTACGTATCTAAAGCAACTGGGTAGGAGACAGTAATGACATTAACTTGTCCAACGCTTAAACGAAGCACCGCAGCAAAAAACCTTCCTTAACAAAACGTGTTTAAAATAATGCTATCTATCAGCTCCCATAGTTTGTCGGTCTAATTTTGGGACACCCTGTATTTGCTGTTAAAGACGCAAGCCTGTGTAGCCTGAAGATTTGTATTTCAAATCTAATTTTGGAATGCGATTTATTTCTGTGTTGGAGTCATTTTTTTCCTGATAGCCTACAATACTTTTTATGTCCTATTCTACATTTTGTCTACATATAGTTTCTCCCCGATATATGTAAAGCCCAATAACGAACTTACGGACCTTATTGTGCCATGGAATAGGACATAACAATTTATGAGGAGAAAAAAAAAGGCTCTAACACTTATAAACAATGACACCAAACCGGAAACCAATCTTAGCTCTGTAATACAAATCTACAGTTAATAAGCTGTTGGTTTATGCTGTTGATGTAGTACTATTGGGCGATAGCGAGGAGATACTAAAGGCCAAAACGCACACACTATTGAGAAAAATCAAGAAATTGGGACAGGAAGTAAATACCAATAAAAGTAAATATATGGTCACACATATAAATACATCATATAATAGAAACGGACAGCTAATGACAAATGAGGAAAATTTTGAGGAAGTGGCTGAATTCAAATAGCTAGGAACAATAATTACAAATAGAAATAAGATGCACAAGGAAACTAAACAGTCTCAATTCTGGAAATGCATGTTATTATGCATTACAGGGATTTTTGACGTCCCATCTCCTTTCAAAAAACGTTAAACTGAAAATATACAAAACAAATATTCTATCAGTTATATTATATGGATGCGAAACTTGGACTCTTACTTTTTAGAGAGGAAAGGGAGATTACGAGCATTTGAGAATAATGTTCTCAGGAAAATTTTTGGACCAAAGAGAGGTGAACAAACAGGTGAATGGAGAAAACTATATAACAGTGAACTACATGGTCTTTATAGGAAGCCATATAAATAAGAACAGTTAAATCTCGTAGACTGCGATGGGCAGGGCATGTGGCACGAATAGGGAATAAGAAAACCAGAAGGAAAACGCCCAATTGGTAGACCAAGAATGATTTGAGGGAAGTAGATTATACAGAGAATGATTGGAAATTATTAGCTCAGAAAAAACACATACATACACACACACACACACACACACACACACACACACACACACACATATATGTATGTATATACAGGGTGATTACAAATGATTGGAGCGATTTCATGATTTTATGGTAGCTGTAGTATTCGACATATTTTCACGAACTTTTACAGATACATAGAGCAACTTCCCAGGTTTTTTTTGAGATGTTACAGGTGCTCCATATGCTCCCCCTTGGTGATTCTGCAGATATCAAGTCTGTAATCAAGTTCGTCCCATACTCGACGTAACATGTCCCTATTAATTTGTTCAAGGCATTGATTATGCGAGCTCGCAGTTCTGGTAAGTCTACTGGTAAAGGAGGCACAAACACTGAATCTTTCACATACCCCCAAACAAAAAAATCGCACGGCGTCAAATCGGGGGAGCGTGGAGGCCATGACAACAATTTCTGATCATTCTCTCCACTGCGACCGATCCATCGGTTTGGCAATCTCATGTTTAAAAATTCACGAACATCGTGATGATGGAAGTGTGGTGGAGCACCATCCTGCTGGTAGATGAAGGTCTCACTGTCGGTCGTCAGCTGCGGCATGAGCCAATTTTCCAGCATGTCCAGGTACACGTGTCCTGTAACGTTCTGCTCGCAGAAGAAAAAAGGGTCATAAACTTTGAACTGAGAAACCGCACAGAACACACTAACTTTTGGGGAGTAGCGAATGTGCTGCACAATAACGCGGGGATTTTCTGTGCCCCAGATTCGCACATTGTGTTTGTTCACTTTGCCATTCACAAAGAATGTTGCTTCGTCACTGAAGACAAGTTTCTCACAAAAACCATCCTCATCCATAAACTGCTGCATTTGTGTACAAAATTCAAACCGACTCACTTTGTCAATGGGCGTAAGGGCTTGTAGAAATTGCAAGTGGTAAGGTTTATGCTTCAATCTTTTCCGCAAGATCTTCCAAACGGTCGGTTGTGGAATGTTCAGCTCTCTGCTCGCTTTTCGTGTTGATTTCTGTGGGCTACGTGTGAAAATCATCCGCACACTCTCAACCTTTTCTTCACTCACTGAAGGACGACCCGTTGATTTCCTTTTACAGAGGCATCCTGTAGCTTTAAATTGCGCATACCATCGCCGAATGGAGTTGGCACTCGGTGCATCTTTCTCGAACTTCGTTCTGAAGTGTCGTTGCACAGTTATCACAGATTGAGTTGAATGAAATTCAAGCACAGCATATGCTTTCTCCTCGCCTGTCGCCATCTTTGATAACTGCTGCGCTCTCTCGGTTTAAAGCTGAAACACGGCTGCGAGAGAAAACAAAAAAAAACCTTATGAGTTTTTATACATAACTTTAAAGTTCTGTGAAGATATGTCAAATAAGATCGCTACAATAAAATCATGAAATCGCTCCAATCATTTGTAATCACCGATGGGTATTCTTCTTGTAAGCCCATCTTTCCGTTAACAGAGATTAAGCGCTCTTCCCTACAGGGAAGAATTTGAACCATACTAATTTAGTTACACTTGTTTTCGTACAGATGTAATTTGAGTGGTCCGTGGTCAGAGTCTCGCCTTATACTGACATCTAGGAAACCAAGGTATATATATATATATATATATATATATATATATATATATGATAAGATAAGAAAAATAAATGCCTGGACCGGATTTGAACCCGGACTTCTGAGTTTATATCTCAGTGCGCTACCACTTACGCTACCAGGCGAATCCAAAACAAACATATAATGAATTGTGTTGGAAACTTAAAATTGATTTATAGTCCTAATCATCACTATCATCACTATCATCACCATCCTGTCAAATATTAGTCCTAGAAAAACTGTTATTGTCGTTTCATGGGAAACTCAGTGAATGCTCTTCATTTCGGTCTGATTTCACTATTGCTTTAGTGATCCTCGACGAACCCATTGTCGTGACGTGTTCTTTCTAGTTCTAAGGATATTTGAGGATGTGGTGATATTTTGAGTTCTTTTAACACGTCTATAATTTTCTTTCGGCCCCATTTGGTGTATTCGGCTCATGAACATAATTTAGCAGGCTGTTAAACTCTTTACAAAATGTTTCAAAGGGTTAGCGATTCGCTTCCATAAACAAATATAAATAAATAAATAAATACATGTATATATATATATAACTATATATATAACTATATATATAACTATATATATATATATATATATATATACTCAGATGAGAAAAATCGAAAATAAAATGTGATCGTTGTCTTGGAGGTGGTTCCATCATTGAGCTGATCACTCATCCGGGTACCCTTTAATTGTCCTTGTGTGGTCAAAACAAAATATGTATAATGAAGAGTTAAAAGTCCCCTCTCGACAGGCGGAGGCCATTTAAGTCCCCGGAAGATATGAGATACGTAAAAACACATACAAAGGAAATGGTTTAAACTGAAACAAAGAAAGAGAGGTAGAAAGTATTATGAATATAGTTGTATTTAGAGATTATCTTTTTGATATAGTGATGAGAGGAAGGAGGCAGGGGAGTGTGAGTCCGCTAGCAATTTGTCAGTGTTGCGAATATTTGAAAGTGCCACAAGCAAAATGCTTGGTGAGTCAAGACTTGCATACAAATGTGGTTCGCACTGATTTGAGTTTGTTGTCCATCCTATCCCACGCCAATGTGTAATAGATTTACTGCTTTTATTGCTCTCAATTCGGTGGGAATGTGGTACCAGGTTTATTTACACCATGCTCAATTCCATGCAATTCTGCAAAGATTTCAAATTCTAAAATGTAAATTAAATTATATTCAGAATATTTAATTGTTATTTATGACGATACAAATAGATACAAATTTACATATAATGTTATCTGGAAAACGGAATACGACAGCGCTATCATTTAGGAATATTACGTTTAATCTTCGTTTGAAGAAAGTAAATAAAAAAAGAACATATGTTATTCCATTCAATTAAAGCTTAGACGGGCTATCGCTGTGCCACGACTCATTTTTTAGTCTGAATATCGATAAATCCAGTGCTGTACGTTGAGTCGCAGGATGCCCCATTTCTGAACTAAAGTATAGAGTTTGTCTATAGCCGTGCATCCTCCCTTGTGACAGTTAATTAACCAAGCTAATTTAGTTAGGTTTATTTCCTGAAACATGGACACTTACTTCAAGAAAGGAAAGAAGATTACGAGTATTTGAGTATAAACTTCTTAGGGAAATTTTTGGGCCAAATAGAGATGAACAGACAGGCGAATGGAGAAAACTACATAATAGTGAGCTACATGATATGTATAAGAAGCCAGATATAATAAGAACAGTTAAGTCTCGTAGGCTGCGATGGGTAGGACATGTGGCACGTATGGGATATGAAAGAGGTGCATGGAAGCTTCTGGTAGGAAAATCAGAGGGAAACGTCCATTTGGTAGACCAAGGATGAGGTGGGAGATTGACATTATCCATGATTTGAGGGAGGTAGATTATACAGGGGATGATTGGAAAACATTAGCTCAGGATAGGGATGTATGGAGAACTTATGTCCGCACAGCCATGAATCTACGAGTTCGATAGAACCAGTTTGTTAGTTAGTTATAGTGCTATTGATATCAGCGAATGACAAGTGTTTAATTCCTCGCCTGAAAGAGACATCTAGTGGGCATCCAAGGTACTATTATTTGGATGAGAAAGGTCTATTCAGTCTTATTCAGGGGTTCTAATTTAGGTTTAAGATTATTTTATGAGCCCGAAACTTTTCGGACCTTTCGCACCCAGGCTAATGGTCCCTCCTGATGTAACTTGTATACTGGATTTTCCTATTCTAAATATGTATCGACCCCAGCCGGGTTGAATCCGCGACTCATGGTACCAGAGACAAGGGACTTAATCCCATAACCACTGAGGCCGATAAAGAACAATGTAGATGTAAATAAAACCTAAGTGACGTTATTACAACTTGTAATGAATTAGAGCGCCAATAAAAAGCTTCGCGAGGTCACCTAGGTTGGGGTAAATATACTCAATTCCTCAATTGAAAGGAGTATATAGAACTTGGAAAATAATCAACCACTATCAAAAGAAAACTTAATTCTATTCTATTAAAGAAATAAACATGCTATATAACAAATTAGAAACATGCTACACAATAATATAAAGAAATAATCAAATCCATTAGGTATAATTCTCTCAATGCACTTAACGAGAAATACTCTTATCGTATGGTCAGTCAACCATAGAAATAATTTTAAAATACCAAAAGAAGCAACTAAAATGTATACAGAAGAAACTAAAAAAGTGACAAAAGAAGAAATTAATATAAGAAATCAAGATCGTGGATATGTTAATTCTGAACTTGTAATTAATGAATTTATTTAAAGTTATCAAAATACCACACAGGTATATGGGGTTTCACTAATACCAAACCTCAGCATCACATTACCAACTTACGATGGATACCATGACGAACCCTCCTTCTTCATAATAAAAAAAATCTAAAAAAAATTTCCAATAGAACACAAATAAACAAACAGTGTATTTTATCACATAAGAAATTGATTATATCATTAGTTAGTTAAAGTCGCGATCTGAGAACACAACCCTAAAAAACTCTCTCAAACACACCAAGTTGATAATATGAGCAAAGAACAATAGAAAAAACCACTACTTGAGGAATGGTATAAATAACAGAGATTTGGAGAACGTATTATGAACATACAAATAGAATAAGAACAAACAGCAAAATTAAGAACTGGACATACAACCATAAGGAAATAGCAGGGGATCTAAAACGTTTTCGTTTATTATTATTATTATTATTATTATTATTATTATTATTATTATATTTACAGAATGTTGTAACTAGCGTTGTTTCTCTGAGTTCCATTTCCATTCTTTTCTGTCTAAGCAGTATTTTGCTTCCAATCCCTTCATTTCATGGATTCCATATATGAGCCAAGAATTGACTATTACTCGTACAAAGATAAATACCAATTAGATAGTATAACTGTCACAGAATTGATGATCGGGGCAAGAGTTAATATACCAAGATTCTTAGCTAAATTTTGGAATTTCTTAGATTTGGACAGAGTATATCTTTCTAAAAATGCCATAGCTGCCATTAGAGGATCAATTTAAATTTTAAGAAACCATCTTTACAACATTTCGAAGTTATAGTGTGTATACTTGAATTACAATTTGAAATTGTTTATATGTATTTACAAAATGTATTTAATCAATTTAGAAAATTAATTGTCTGTATCACTTTGTCCTTGAGGCAATCCTCTAATGAGGAAAGTTGTTTATAATAAAAAAATCCTTCCAAACTGTATTTCGTCTCGCGAGAGTTCGCATCTTATGTCTTTAAGTGTGGTTCCATACTACTTTAGCTGGCTCTCGCTTCTGTATCTCACTAATGAAGTTTCTAACTCCTCCCACAACTTTTCTTATTTATGTGTTTATTATTTGTTTTCTACACCTTAAAATCCAACTCGGCTGCCAGAAGCTTCTATCTTAATCTCTGATTAACAATGCTACTAATTATAACGTAATTTAATAAAATAGCTATTCTGATTTATTCCAATTCAAATTATACCAGCCTTAAAAATAAAATATTATAGGTTATATATAAATATATATATATATATATATATATATATATATATATATATATATATATATAGAGAGAGAGAGAGAGAGAGAGAGAGAGAGAGACCGGATTTTATGTATTACATGCTCTTTTCCTATACATGTAGTTACGATATAAGAAGAGCTAAAATATCGACGAATTATACTAAAAGGATCTTTCTTAAAAAGTTTTAAATTACATATTTTTACATATTTTGACATACAATACATATTTTACACCATAGTACATTTTTAGATATTTTAATACTATTGCGAAATCATTATATATTTTCATCAGTCCAATTAATTTTCATTACATAGCACAAAAAAGTAAGTTTTTATTATTTCAGTTCTCATACATTGTCATCAATTCCATACATTTCTATTACATTCAGTGCTAAATTGCACGAGTTCAATGCGGGTAACAATGACTCGTTTTCAACGTTTTCCTTTCTTGTTCTCAAACGCATCAGAATTTATAACAGTCGGTTGCATTTGAGTTAACTGTGGTCATCTGCCATACTTGTGATAAACGTATTGGGTGCACGATGAAATCTCAAACTGAATAATCTTTACGAAGCAATCTACATAATTACGAATAAACAACCGGTTTCTTCAAAGAAACAGGTACTACTTACAAAGTTGCAGAGGCAGCCTAAATCATCTAATAGCGAATTTTATAAATACCTGTGCATGGAATAGAAAGAATGAAAGAAAACAGACTTGCAAAAAGAGCTAAAGGAGATAGACCAATGGACGGGAGAAGAACAAGAGGAAGACCAGCCAAGAGATGGATAGACAGTGAATGCACATCCAATACGTCATCCTCCGAGGAGTGATTTTGGAAATAAACAGGATGAAAATCCTACAAATTATGATGATCTTGAAGAAGATTGTCGGGCTGTAGGCCGTGGTCGTGAGGCTTGTAGTCCCCCGACGTTTCGCCAGGGACTGCGCCTGGCATCCTCAAGGAGTAAGTGAAAGTGTACGTCAATACCTACAAATTATGTTTAAGAAGAGAAGAAGAAGACTGTGCATGCAATTGGTTGCAGGGAACATACCCTGGAACAAGTTTTAGGTACATGAATTTAAACATTTCTTACAAAAATACTGTAACCGCAACATTCCCGACGAGTCCACTGTCAGGAAGAATTACTTGGATTCTTGCTATATTGACATATTAGAGAAAAAGTCAGGGCTTACATAGGCGAATCACCTATATGAATTTCTGCTATTTAACTCATACCCCAAATGGCAGTCAATGATCAATCACATTTCAATGAATTTTGAATTATAACCAATCACAGTTGTTTTTCACCTCGATTTTATCTCGTTCGTTTTAAGCAAGTGGCTCCCAGATTGTATATATAGTGCACGAATGTAACCAGATTCTGCTTGCGAGATATAATAGAAAAACATTCGTAGCAATTGATTATACAGCAAAAAAATTAACCACTGTTTGCACTTTCTTAAACGTATTATTTCCCAGGAATTAACGTTGCAGAAAAATATAATTAAGAAATTTACATCATAGGACATAAAAATTAATTAATTAATAACCTGTAATGATGTGTTTCATTTTTTCTCCACTAGGGTGCATTCTTACAATATTGCGATCCTTTGGCAATAAATAATATGATCTGGTTGCAGTGTTAAACAAGCGAAACATAACGTTTCTCATTTGTTTTCAAACATCGCCGTTTACATTAAATACATAGCCTACATATTTTAAAATAACTATATTTAAATAATGATTTGTGAGTAAACTGCTTAATTTTATTCGTTAGAGAGTCCTAACAAATGCCACTCTTGATTTCAAAATTCTCTACATAAATTCACTCTTCACTTCGTGAGTCGTGAATTTATCGATAATTTGGAAATCACTCGTGGCATTACTTTACGATAAGACGACGCATGCTGCAGACCGTTTTATCGCTAATCTAATTGTGGGTAAGTTGGAAATAGAAGCTGCATCAAACCCCTATTTAATATGTTGTAAACCTTTGGAGGCATAAATAGTTCAACACTTGCTAGATTCATTGATGATTTTTTCTGTTTTTCTACTGGTTTCTTAAAAATTGCAAACATTATCCTAGAACATACGTTGCCAATTTTAGCATTTACCTCCCAAATATGTAACAATATGCATTTTATTCTTAGGGCCGTCCTATGAAACGCTGGAGGGAAAATTTTCTATAGGATCGTAACAGGCCTTGGCCTAATACTTGGAAGGAAGAAGAAGAAGATTCTTAGGGAATAAAATATCTGAGTATGACTGTCTTAGAAAGGACGCAGGCTATAGCCGTGCCTTCCATTGTAGAATTTCTGGCCAAGGATTTACTTCTAACCTGTTACAAGAGCAATCTTTATTTAAATATTTTAGTGTTAACATCTCAACATGGAATTATTGAAACACCAAACTAATTTTGCTTAACAAATTTCTTTACCAAGGATATATATATATATATATATCCATCCATGGTAATTCTGCCCGAAGGCAGGTCCTTCACTGCAATCATAGCATTTTCATGTTAGGCTTGCAGCTTTACTAGGGAATTGTGTAGGTGTGGTAGCTTCCCGTTGCTTTCCACACCGGTGAAGGATGATGATGATAATGGTAAGGATGATGGCCATATGATTTCGGGGACCGTTTGGGCCTTAAAGTTTTCCTGACATTTGTCTTACAGGTGAGAAAGAAACCCGATAAGAACCTCACCCAGAAAAACTGCCCCGACCGGGGATCGAACACGGGCCCGCTGCGTGACAAGGCAGCACGCTATCTCGATTCCACAGCGGTGGACATATATATATATATATATATATATATATATATATATCCATCCATAGTAATTCTGCCCGAAGGCAGGTACTTCATTGCAATCATAGCATTTTTCATGCTATGCTTGCAGCTTTACAAGGGAATTGTAGGTGTGGTAGCTTCCCGTTGCTTTCGACACCGGTGAAGGATGATGATGATATAATAATGATAAGGATGATGATAATGATGGCCGTATGATTTCGGGGACCGTTTTTGCCTTAAAGTTTTTTTCTGACATTTGTCTTACAGCTGAGGAAAAAAAAACCGATAAAAATCTCACCCATAAAACCTGCCCCGACCAGGGATCGAACCCGGGCCCGCTGCGTGACAAGGCAGCACGCTACCTCGAGACCACAGCGGGGGAATATATATATATATAATATATATATATATATTGCCTGCATATTTGATTGGGTGTACGTTGTAGCGAAGTTGTTTAAAGCAATAAGCAACAATAATTTTTTAACTGACCTAAACCTTCTGGTGGCACAATATCCCCGAGGTGTACTGAACCTCTAATCGAAATAAGTAAGAGACATTAATTCTTGGTATAAAGACGGGCTGACGACCCAGTTGACATTTAGTAGTAATTTGTTTAGAAAGGCGGGAACGTTAACTTCCTCCTACCATAAGGGCCTCCTAGAGCGTGTAGTTGGGTACGTTTTATCATGGACTCCCAATTTATTAGAAGAGTAATAAATATCGTATACATGGAATGTTCGATCTGGTTGAGTGAAAGAGAAGATCACGTTGTCTTACTCCATCATGCTAGTTGAGCATTAAACAACATCTACTAAATATTAGTACACACAACAAAATTAAATATAATATCTGTCATGTAATTAGCTTCATCTGCGATTTAAAACATGTAATTATAATGGAAATATAGGATTTTTTTTCAAAATTAGCGGGGATTTGGATAGTTCTCTGGCGGTAAGAGCGTTAAATATATGAGGTTTCAAAAATGCGTTCGCTTCATAAAATGCTTCTTAGTATGAAATTACGTATGTCAAGATTTTATTCTAGTTTTGTTTAATGTACGTAATCATTAAGTTTTAAGTGCAACTGTTATTTTTCGAGTTTATTAATTTAGATTATGTTTTATTTTAAACGGACCTATATGTTGAGTGTAATAGAAATTAAAATAAATATCCCAAGGAACTGCATAAACTAAATGAATTCTTCACCAAGTCAAATTTATTGTACGATTTTGCTGGTTTACAAATTTCTATTTCCTACGTTAATTACATCTTATTATTCAGTTACGTTGCAAGAAAATAAACGTGGACGCCGGTAGGTCAATCTACATTTCCACTTTCAGTTACTTCTTATGGCTGATTTTTGGAGAATACATTTCTCGTTTTATTTCAGTGACATTTATTGAGGTTTGTTACAAAAAATTAATAATTAAAACAAACTTATTTAATAAATCTCCAAAAGAAGAATTAATCGAATTAATAAATATCGAAAATTCAGGTAGGTATTTAAATTTTCGCTTCTGGTGAACCACCATCCTTACTGGCGCTAGAGTATTAATAAACAACCCCCCACACACACACACACACACAGACACATTTTGGTTATGGTATTTTTCCTACTAAATATGATTAATGAATATATATATATATATATATATATATATATATATATCTTTAAGAACAACCGCAATATATTTTCCGGAATTTGAACATCAACGCCTACAAACCGCATGGAAAAAGATATTTGGAACGGCCAAGGAAGCGATGGACTTGAGACCCGAACAGGCCGCATTGGAAAGGCCGCATCCTGGAAAGGAATAATAATAATAATAATAATAATAATAATAATAATAATAATAATAAGTAGACCTCCATAATTATAGAAAACCAGAGGGAAATCACCCAGTTAGTACAGTAAACCAAAAATGAGATATGAAAATAACATTAACCGTGATCTAGAGAAGTAGATTATATAGGGAATGACTGGAAAGCATTAGTTCGGGATAGGGATGTGTGGAAAGCTTATGTCCAGGCGATCGTGAACCTACAGGTTCGATAATGCCAGTGAGTTAGTTATATACTTATAATGCAGTTTGATTTCTATTTATCTTTAGTCTTAGTATAGTATTAAATATGTACTCTACACGTTCCTGACCTGTTACAAATTCAAACGTATATGGGTTTGAATTTGTATATATATGCATCCATAGTAATTCTGCCCGAAGGCAGGCCCTTCACGGCATGATTTTCATACTATGCTTGCAGCTTTACTAGGGGATTGTAGGTGTGGTAGCTTCCTGTTGCTTTTCACACCGGTGAAGGATGATGATGATGCTAACAATGACCATATGATTTCGGGGACCGTTTGGGCCTTAACGTTTTCCTGACGTTTGTCTTACAGGTGAGGATAAACCCTAATAAAAACTGACACGCAGAAAAACTGGCCGCCCCCCATGGATCGAACCCGGGCCCGCTGCGTGACACGAACAGCACGCTAATCAAGTCTCGAGCTACCACAGCGGTGGACATATATCTATATATATATAATATATATATATATATAGATATGCATAAGAACGTTTGTCCTGTTGTTTTTCCGCGTCTTGGATTCAAGTTCGGACCCTGGCTACTGACCCCAACGTTTCGGCATGATCCCACATGCCAATTATCAAGGAATGATAAGTTCGAGTCACAGGTTTAGGTCTTACTTATATCCGCGAAAATCTGCAATATAACATATATATATATATATATATATGAATGTGTGTGTGTTTAGGTTTTTAGTACGTTTCTACAGTGATCGAATAATTGTTTCTAATATATAGTATTAGAAGTTGTGTTTGGAAATAAGTGGTCTGCTAAATTTATTCCTTTCAATTGTTTCGTTTTTTGCAGTTGATCAAAAGTAGGAAGTGCTTTGGCTTGTAACATATACACTCATGGGTGTTATTTATAAACATACCAACCATAAACATGTTCTTGCTGACTAGTGGTTTGTTTTCTCAGTTGAAATTGAGCAAGCATTGGGATAATATACATTCTAGACTTGTTTAAATACATTACATTTTAAAATCTCAATTTACAATATTTAAAAGACTCTCCATTTCACTCTATCTCTTCCGAAAAGCCTTAATTTCACCAATACTTTCGATTACAAGACCTATAATTTCTAACTAAAGTTCAAATGCGAACTCTTAAAACCACTATATTGATGATAATTGGTCCTGTTTCCAACGTCCGTGTCTATTAGCTGCATATGAAATGAAAACATGGTATGGAAATAATTGGCTTTTATTATTCTTTCGAAGAGTTGCCTTGAACGAGCAGGTTAAGTATCAAGACGACATTGAAATTATTTTAATAATATAATGCAATTATTTTCAAGATTTTTGAGAGTTTACAAACTTTTTAAATTATGTAATAAACCATTATTTTTAGTAATCAACTTCCAAACGTGTTATAATTAACACGAAGACTTTTTCAATTCTTAAAAACAGTAGTATTAAAATTAAAATTTAATCGCACAATAGGTACACTGCAAGATACATTGAAAAGTTCCTGCTCTCAGAAAGTATGATATGCTATTATGTCCAATGTGCCGGAACTTCCGAGACGAAATACATATATTAGGACAATATAACGATTTGGAATGTTGGAGGCGTCAGTTGTTGCCGGGAAGATTTCTATATTGAAATCGTGGTAGCTTAACATGCTATGAGTTATTGGTAAACCCAGAAAATTGGATAAACGTGGGTACATTTATCAACAAGACGCGGGAAATAAGAAAAACACTCTTTCGTGAATAAGTAAATAAATAAATATTTGAGGAAAGTGTAATATCATTAATACTCGTACTTAATAACTATACCTAGCTTAATTATTGTATAATGTAATTATTTTATTGTTATCTATTGTATTTTTTATATTATTACTAGACATTGATTTATTGATACGGGCTATCAACAGCACGTACGGTTTGCTGCCCGTGCGATCCATATTTGTAAATATCATTGTATGCATCTTATTATACGACACATCGGAACGTTTACCTCCAGTCATAGCACCACTGCTGCATGCATCGCACTGACATAGATACTAACCGCGTATAGTCATGAACAAATAACAAACGAAGCTTACGTAGAGTAATAGCTGCTCCACACCCACACCCACAGACTGACTTGAAGCGAATGACATTAGATCGCAAATCATCCACAAACGAAGCAGATCAACGTACCGCTGTTTCGGATAATACTTTTAGCTTAATAAAGCCCAAATACAAGAATATAAAATTGCCTTGAGTTTGGGTGCGCGATAGAGAAGTAAGAAAACATTTCTCTCATCATATGAGTTCTGACAAACAGAATAATAAATGTAAACATATCTTTAATGGAATATATGATATTTAATTACGGAATTCAAAGTCAAGTAGACTAAATTAAATCCTATGTGGAAAATATTATAATTAGATAGGTTTTGGTCTCAAGACAAATCTCACACAATTTTCTCTCAAATCACCGTACATTCCTTTAAATCTGTAGAGTACTAACTTCACGTTGTACTGAATAATATTACAAAAACTGGAGTTTGAAATATCAATAAAAATAAACTCTGTATCACACAGAGGTAAATTATTGCAGGGAAATGGACACTTAAAAAGAAATTACAGAATGTTTGAAGAAGTGCCAGAATTAAAATACCCATGACAATAATCACAAACAAAAGTGAAATGAAAAAAGAAATTGAACATAGGCTTAACTCTGTAAACGCATAGCTACTATGCATTACAGGGATACTGCCATCCTAAATTCTATAAAAAAGTTAGAATAAAAATCTATGACACGACTATAATAATTAAGGATATATTAAACTATGTGGATGTGAAAAATGCTCTCTTACAGTAGAGGGAGAGAGAAGATTACGCGTACTTGGCAATCAAGTTTTTAGGAAATATTTTGGACTACCGAGAGACGAATAGAGAGGTGAATGAATATATAATGAGGTACATGCTATTTATGAGAAACCATATATAAAACGAACAATTACGTCTCGTAGGCAACAGTGGTCAGATCGTCTGGTACACGTTGGAATGATAAAAGGACATAAACTTCTTGTAGGAAAATCAGGTCAAGAATGAGGTGGGAGCAAAGCATGAAATATGATTTGACAGACATGGATTATACAGAAAGTGATTGCAAAATATTAGCTCGTGATGGGGATGTATGGAGAGTTTATGCCATGAACCTCCAGGTTCAATAGTACCATTAAGTAAGTTAGATACTAATTGCATTAAACTAGTTTAATATAATAATAATAATAATAATAATAATAATAATAATAATAATAATAATAATAATAATATTATTATTATTATTATTATTATTATTATATCCAAAATTGTATTGCTATCATATGACTGTAAAAATTTGAATTACTGTATAATCAGTCCACCGCTGTGGTCTCGAGGTAGCGCTGCCTTCTCACGCAGCGAGCCCGGGTTTCATTCCCGGTCGGGACAAGCTTCCTGGGTGAGGTTTTTTTCGGAGTTTTTCCTCAATTGTAAGACAAATGTCAGGTAGCTTTGAGGCCCTAATGGTCCCCGAACATCATCTGGCCAATGAAAAGGCTATGATTGCATTGAAAAACCTACTCTTAGGCAGAACACTGTTAATTAAAATGTATAATGAAATGATAATACTATAGGCCTAAATGTGAGCTATAACAGTAACATTACATAGGGTGTTCCAAATGGACGGGGTTTCAAAGTTATTTTATTTTCTTTACATGATATATATATATATATATATATATATATATATATATATATATATAAGAACAAAAGTTACATGGGATTAAAGAAAAACTCTTCGAGTTTTCATAACATACTTTATAATAATACTTTAGTACGAAAGGACCAGGTATTAAAAATAGTTTTTAACTATTGTATATTATTAACGATTTTGGCAGATAAGAAAGCTCTGGCATATAAAAATTCCTCAAATTAAATAGCATAAACAAGAATAAAACTTTACAAGAAAAATGAAAATGTTCGATGAGAGCACCTTTCGTCACAAGGCACACATCTAGCCGATAGTCGAATTCCTCCAAAATATTGGTCAGCATATTTGGAGCAATGGATTCAACAGCAGCAACAATCCTTTTCTCAAGTCTGGAAGTTAGACCGGAAGTGGTGGTACGTACACATGGTCCTTCACATACCCCCATAGGAAGAAGTCACAAGGTGTGAGATCGGGAGACCGTGGAGAGAATGGGAATGAATCATGTCATCCGGACCTACGCGTCATTTAGTGTTCGTGGACGTCCTGGACTTTTCCTTTAACAGATACATCTAGTTGTTTCTAACTGTTATACCATCGACGGATAATTTTATCTGTCGGAGGATCAATTCCAAATTGCCGTCGGAAAGCTCGCTGCACTGCAACAATGGAACCAGACTTCGCAACACACAGAATGACTTCTGTACAGGAATCGCCATTTTCACAAATTTAACGCTGACGACGTAATAATGACAAGAAACAAATTACTGCACACAGGATATGAAACTTTCACAGTTTTTCTTTCATTATAGCAGACAATCACGCATCTAATTTCGTTTGTAAAGCTATATCAACTACTTAAAACTCCGTCCATCACTTTGAAACACGGTATACATGTGATGGGCCGTTCTAACATTAAACATGGTAACTTCATTAAAAAGATTAAGAGTAAGATATTCTCCGGTCTCGGAAGATGAAGAACCTTATATTTAAGGTATATCTGTAAATGTTAAAAGAGTAAGCAGGTCTTCATAATATGGATTAGCTTACGCACTTAGAAATACCGTACGTAAAAAGTAAGAACTATTAATGCTTGTTTTTTGGCCGCTGTGTTAATGAATGCGTGTTTAGCGTGAAGATTCATTTGTATTCCGGAGGCTCTAGTCGCCCACACTGCGATCACAAGCATGTTCCGATCCATCAGATCGTACCGTGGTCCTTGAGGCCCGAGGGGAGGTGTTAATGTGAGACACCATCTCCATTTTACATAAGTTTTTTTTTTTTCACAGTTCATAATATTATTCTCATGTGTCGAAACAATTAACATTACGGAACGAAAAAAAATACAGACGCAACCCTCTTAAACTTCTCACAAGAGGCGAAAGAATCGTTATTTATTGAAGACGCTTCATTTCCCATCATAAAATAGTAGGCTAATAATAATAATAATAATAATAATAATAATATAATAATAATATTAATAATATAATCCATCCATAGTAATTCTGCCCGAAGGCAGGTCCTTCACTGCAATCATAGCCTAACTTCGAACTTTCCTCAGGTGCTGATTTGAATAATTAAGTCACGAAGTTGATGAGAAGAAATTATTTTATTTTAACAAATTTTAAATTTATAAATCACTTGGCAAGTTGACCAAGAGGACAAACCGAAGAAAAAACTGTAACAACTTGGACAGATGATAGAAAACAAGCTCATAACAAAAAAATGAAAGAAATTTGAGCTCAAAAGGAAACGCCTCTAAGTACTTTGCGTACTCCTACATGGGCTCACCCGCAAAAAAAAAAAAAAAAAAAAAAAATATATATATATAATTTTATCGGCAGCATTATCATCATCATTAACAACTATATACTGGTTTGGTTTTTTGTACCTGTTCCATTGTGGTTCTCATAGGTGTTCTTGGTCAACTCAAGTCTCTCTAGGCCGAGGTTTTTAGTGTAAAGTAAATCTTGGGAGGCGATTTGGTGTCGTTAATTTTTTCTATAAAATATTTTAAACCCTATAAAAAACAATAAATAGTTTAAAGGGAAAGGTAAAAAACTTTTTCAAGCCAAATATATTAACGACGAATTTCAACAGTTGGAATTTGACTGAAGATGGAAGTAATACTATACTTCTGAAACCGGTATCGTGAAGACACGCAACTTTGTGAGGTGAGATGTTAAAATATTTTCTCCAACTCATTTATTAATATTAATTTATGATAACATTAAATTGAATTAGAACATTTTAGGATTAATTCCATTAATTTTCTTATTAATTCATTCAGGAAATTTTATTTTATGAAATTTTATTATGTTAACCCTTTGTGAAGAATATGCTGGCTTGGATAAATTATATAATTCTTGCAAATTCATCGATTCATATTGTACTTTATGATACTTATATTGTTGTATATTTTCTTTTATGTGCTGGAATAATTTTCCATTATAGCGCAATTCCATATGTGACTGACTGACATTTACAGTACACTTTTGCAGCAAAATGGTTGCATACAAATAATATCGTAAATATTACAATTTATTGAAATTAAGGTTGTTTTTTACGTGATATGATAGAGGAAGTGTGTGATTAAGGCTGTAAATAAATATACAACTTCTGAAGAAAAACAAAGTTATTTGTTATCTATCAAAGTATGTGTGACTGACTGACATATATGCCAACTCATCACGCACCTTAACATTTTCATCTGCATCATTCTCTGAATTGTGATTCCTAATTCGGTTTTCCAAAATACCGTTTGGAGGGCACATTTCAAGTTACATTTCAATAAAAACGAAACAAAAGTCACAATTAAGACCGCAGTTATAACCTAATATGTGAGTGTGACTGACTGAATCCATTCTGTGACTATCATATGTGAATTTGATTAAGAATGTAATATTGTGGAGCTGCAAATATTACACAAATATTACAAAATAATATGGAATTATAATACATAAAAATACGACAATACGGAGAAAAATTAAGTAATACACATATTTTATCAGGTATAGGAAATGTACAATTTAATATGCTGTAAAAAGATTAAATAAATAGTGTAATTTATTTAACTTGGTTTCCACGTACCATTTTAAATTTCGCAAAATTTATGAAAATATTAACTTCTTAATAACAAAGGACCTTCTCTATGGTTAAATATGTCTAATATGCATATATATTTTATTACATCCATATTTACTGATTATAATTTATCTGATGTTATATTTAATATTTCTGATGCTGTTATTAGATTTGAAATAAATTAAAATACCGATATGGAATTTGCAATGTTTGTTCCAGAACACTAAAATTAACTTTCACACATCTCAACTTTAAAGACAAAAAAAAAAATAACGAAAAAGTACAGTATACAAATTATTAAAATTTTATTTAAATGTGGAAAATGATGTTATAATTCTTTCAAAACAACAGATTAAAAATTGTATTACTGACATGAGTTCTATCTTTAAACTAAACAATTGAAACAAATCTCTTACAATGCGCGAAATCTTACTTCATGACTGACGTGTCTGTTCCCAGCTGGCGCACATATTACAGCGTTGCCATACGTATTTTCACTCTGTTTCCAATAATGCTACACCCAATACTAATTTTCATTTACACTATGGTTATAATTAATCACATATACGCTACGGTAATTGTATTTAAAACTTGTTGCAATCAACATGCATGACTCTGTTTCACAAAGTGCAATGCAAGTAAAGGAACTGTGGCAACATAGCATTGTGAATCCCCGAAATAATACGACACACATGGCATATGAAAGATCTAACAAATGCGAGACACTTCCAGCAGACGACCGCCCACAAGCATCCATCATTTTTTAACATTTTTTAATTGCAGTACAGCACAATACTCTATAGTGACTCACTTAATAACATACATATTGAAGAATTACATAACGAGGAATCCCGAAAACGGTAAATGACGCTCTGGTTAGGTCCCCCAAATGCGGGGGTTGGCGAAGGGCTGATAACCCGTTCCATAAAAAATAATTGTTACGTTTCCTGCAAAGAGAGATAAAGCCGGACAGATCAATAGACATAGACTTTGGCTAAGAAAACGGACAATGATTTTGGCAACTTGGAACATACAAGGTTGGAATACTAAGAATAATGAAGGTACCGGTACTTAACGAGAATACAAAGAAGGGGGTGGATATAGCAGTTCTAACAGAAAAGAAAAGGAAAGGGAAATGTCAAGAAATGATTGGTGAATATATGCATGTATGGAGTGGGGTGGAAAAATCGGATAGAGCTAAAGGAGGAGTATCAATTTTAATTAAGAAGAAATGGAAAACCTCAATAAAACAAATAGAAGAAATAGATGAAAGATTTATAGTTATGGAAATAATAATGTATGGGGAAAGAATTAGTAATAATAGGTACATATGCCCCAACAAATGATGCATCACAAGTAATAAAGGAACAATACTTTGAAAATTTTACTGGATTGATAGAAAATATTTCTCAAAAGAAGGAATTAATAATTATGGGAGATTTGTATAGCAGAGTTGGAAAGGGGACATGTGACATAGTTGGTCCATATGGAGAAGATATTGAGAATGAAAATGGACAACGTTTAAAAGAAGAATGCAAAGTGAATGACCTAATTATTATGAATTCGATGTTTAAACATCGGGACATCCATAGATATGCGTGGGAACAAAGCACTAAAGGTCTAAGATCGATATTTGATTATATAACAGTGAGGAAACGGAGAAATATTATAGTTCAAGATGTTAGAGTGAATCGAGGACCCGAATGTGGAACGGATCATTATATTCTGTCAACTAGGATAGTATGCCCTATAAACAGGCAAAAGGTAAATAAATATCAAAATATAGAAATAGAAAATGAATTAGAAAAATGTAGATAATCTACATTTACTACAAGATGAGAGTATTAAACATCTATATGCCCAACGCCTCACAGAAAAATTAAAATTTGATGAAGATTGGACCTCGTTCGTTATTTATGAACATTTGAAAAAATATATACATGAAGCAGCAAGAGAAGCACTTGGTCTGGAAAATGATAAACACCATAAAAACTTCTTACTAAAGGGGGCAATTTCGCAGTTACACTTTCAGCTATACCTGTCGAAGAAATAATTTCTAATGTCGAATCTGCTATAGGAGTGTTGCCAGTGGAAAAGGCCGAAACAATCCGCAACGAAGGCTCTCGCATTCTAAGAAAAGCTCCGAAACCTAAACACAATCTCTCCACCGAAGAAAGGAAGGCTATCAAAATCTTAAAAACGGATGAAACAATTATTATTCTACCGGCAGACAAAGGAAATTCTACAGTTATTATAGACACAGAAGAATACAACCGAAAAATCACCGAGTTACTCGATCCTGGTAACTACCATAAGCTGTCAGACGTCCCAACTAAACGGATACTACGAGTAACTAACAAATTAATAAAGGCCTCCTCGCTTCCCGACGACGTGAAGAAAGAACTTCAGAAGAACGAAGCCCAGCCACCACGACTATACGTATTGCCTAAAATTCATAAGGAAAATACACCGTTAAGACCGATCGTCAGCCAAATAGGATCACCTACTTACAACCTGGCTAGATAGCTCTCTACTTTATTGAAACCACATACTAACAACAGTGACACTTATGTCAAGGACTCAAAGCACTTCTTAGAAAAACTAAAAGAGATAACATTGCAACCGGAAGATATAATGGTGAGTTTCGACGTGATCTCACTATTCACCAAAGTTCCAATAAATGAGACTATTCACCTCATTGCTGCCAAGTTTCCTCAAGACATCACAAAACTTTTCGAACACTGCTTAACCACCAGCTATTTTCTATTCAACAACGACTTCTACGAGCAAATAGATGGAGTAGCTATGGGCAGTCCCTTCAGCCCAGTAGTTGCCAATTTCGTCATGGAAAACTTTGAGCAAACATGTTTAGATACGACACCTACCAAACCCAAGATATGCTTCGCTATGTAGACGACACCTGTATAATCTGGAACCACGGGGAAGAGAAATTAGACGAATTTCTGACACACATCAACAACATAAACTCCAGTATACAATTCACCATAGAAAATGAAACAGATAACAACATAGCATTCCTAGACATCCTGATCAAAAGGGGAGAAGACAGCAACATTTACCACACTATCTACAGAAAACCTACCTACACGGACAGGTATCTTCATAAAACCTCGAATCATCACCCTAAACAAAAATTTGGAATCATCAAATCATTGACAGATTGAGCCAAAAGTCTTTGTCATCCGGATTTATTAAAAACGGAACTTCAACACCTCCAGACGGTATTCACAGCCAATGGATACACCAGGAAAGAAATCAACCGAGCCAATCATCCCAGACGATACAACAGCAACAGCAACAAGGAATCAGAGGAAAAAAAACTTCAACCAGGGCATTTTTATCGTTCATCAAGAATGTAACGGACCGCTTTGGTTAGCTACTAAAGAAAGAAGACATAAAGACAGTATATAGACCTACCAAGAAAATCAAGAACCTTCGCAGACTTATAAAGGATCAACTCCATCCTCATCAGACAGCAGGCATATACAGGATACCATGCAGTATTGGAAAAGTGTATATAGGCACCACTAAACGCACCATCGCAACCAGACTTAAGGAGCATGAAAGATACAGTCGTCTTAAACAAATGGATAAGTCGGCAGTAGCAGAACACTCTATACTGGATGGCCACAGGGTACAATACCAGAATACAGACATATTATCTAACAGCACACACTATTTTACCCGTCTACAACGAGAAGCCATCCAAATATTCAAACATAAAAACAGTTTCAACAGAAAAGAAGAATCATTAAAAGTGAACAAAGTATGGATACTGGTTCTAAAAAACGCAAAATGTAAACCTCTACAATCACAGTCGACTAGACTATCAAACAGCAATCTCAGTGGAACAATGGAAGTCCCTACCGCTGACCAATCAGAAGGCAGATATAACGTGCAGTCGACGAGACCATCAAACAGCAATCTCATTGGAGCAATGGAAGTCCCTAACGCTGAGCAATTAGAAGGCAGATACAACTTACGAACACATCGTGGTGAACGTATAAATAGGACAGACAGCGGACAGAATTGCCAGTCTCAAGACAACCCTTGAGGATGCCAGACGCAGTTTCTGGCGAAACGTCGGGGAACTACAAGCCTCATGACCACGGCCTACAGCCCGAAAATCTTCTTCAAGATCACCATAAAAACCATTGGGTGAATAAGGAAATACTTGATATCATAACAGAAAATAAAAATGCATATTGAAAATATTTAAGTTCCAAGAAAGATGAAGATTATCAAAGTTATAACGTACTTAAAAGAAATGTTAAAGCAGAAGTCAGGAAACATAAAAAAGAAATGTGGAATAGGGTATGTGGAGAAATCGAGCATACAGTAGGCTATTCAAAGTCAGCCCAAGCATGGAGGACAATTACAAACTTGCGAAATGATAATATGACAAAGAGTTTTAATTTAGTACCAATGAAAACTTTTCAGGGATATTTTAAAATGCTTTTAACAGAAACTTGGAGAGAATTTATAGACTAAGCTACACTGGATAATGGAAAGGGTGACTTAATAGAACCTATAACAGAAGAGGAGGTAAGAAACGTGTTGAGAACAGCAAAAAATGGAAAAGCGGCAGGTCCAGGAGGAATAACCATGGAAATAATTAAATATGGTGGTTCAGGAATTATAAGAATTTTAACTAGACTTTTTAACCTAGTGATAGAAAGAGGTCCTATTCCAGATGAGTGGAAGTTATCGTATATTAGTGCAATATACAAAAATAAAGGGAATAAAAGAGATCCAGCAAACTGTAGAGGGATCAGTGTTATGGCAGCAATTAGTAGAATTTTAAGTACAATTATTAAAATTGGATTGGAGGAACTAATACAAGATAAAATATCAGAAGAACAAATAGGTTTCACGGCAGGTAAATCGTACCTTGATAATATATTTGTGATTAGGCTGATCTCAGAAAAAATGTTGGCTAAAGGAAAGGAAGTCCATATGGCATTTATAGACCTGGAAAAGGCATATAACTCTGTACCCATCGGCAAGCTTTGGGTGGCAATGGAAAAATTTGGAATACCTAAATCTCTCATACATTTTATAAAAACAATGTATGATTGTAAAGCAAGTATTAAGGTTGGAAATAGAGTATCCTCAGAATTTGATATAACAAAAGGATTAAGACAAGGATGCGGGATGTCACCAAGATTGTTCAAGATATATTTAGAAGATGTATTAATGAAATGGAATAAGTCATGTCGGGGAATGGGAATCAACATTAATGGCCATTTACTTCACAATTTATTATTCGCTGATGACCAGATTATAATAGGACAAGATAAAGAAGATATAGAATATATGATTAGAAAGTTGGTTGATGCATTTGAGGTAGGTGGACTGAATATACATTATATTAAAACAGAATATATGGTAATTGGATCAAATTCAGAAGACACGAAAGAAAACTAAACGCCTGAACGGGGATTTGAAACCGGACTTCTGAATTAATACCTCGGTGCGCTATCACTTACGCTATCCAGGCATTCTCGCACAAAAATTTATTTTTTCTTTATATATATTCTCTATCATGAGAGGTAGCGGGTACTCAGTGTCACCGCCCTCTAGTGGCTACTTTGACAAGTAGGCAAACTAAAGAGAAAATTTACTTTTTTAATTTATAGCAGTGACGCTTCTATATATATATCCATCCATAGTAATTCTGCCCGAAGGCAGGTCTTTCACTGCAATCATAGCATTTTCATGCTATGCTTTGCAGCTTTACTAGGGAATTTTAGGTGTGGTAGCTTCCCGTTGCTTTCCACACCGATGAAGGATGATGATGATAAGACGAATATGAATGATGATGATTGCGATGGCCATATGATTTCGGGGACCGTTTGGGCCTTAAAGTTTTCCTGACATTTGTCTTACAGGTGAGGAAAAACCCCGAAAAAAGCCTCACCGAGAAAAACTGTCCCGAGCGGGGATCGAACCCGGGCCCGCTGCGTGACAAGGCAGTACGCTACCTCGAGACCACAGCGGTGGATTTTATATATATACGTATGCACATACAGTTGAACCTGAATAAAAGTGAAGAATAAATAATACCTACAATTCAGAAACACAAATCAGATTGTTAGATAGTCATCTATTTTGTTAGAATACAGGTGAAATTCTAATGATATAAAATTTATAAGTTATGAGTTAAATAATTTTTTCTAAGGGCAAAAATACTTTAAATTAGGAACAGTACTGAAGTAGTATAGTAGACACTAGGTCTAACATCTCATTCTTGCAAGGAAACTGACAACCGTTGCACGCGAAATCTAGCTTGTAATTTCTCACAGAGAAACGTTGTGATGTACCAAGGCCGTGTCCAAATAATTATTTAACGCTTTTAACTGTAACGCCCAGTTGGTAGACCAAGAATGAGGTGGGAGAATAACATTAACCATGATTTCAATGAAATTGATTATAAGGGAATAATTGGAAAACAGCTCAGGATAGGGATGTATGGAGAACTTATGACCGCGCGGCCATGAACCTACCGGTTCGTTAGTGGCAGTGACTTAGTTATATATCAGTCTTCTTCAATTAAAATTGACTTTTTGTTTAAAAAACTTCATTAATTAGTTAAAAATAAGTAGGGTTTTCAGAACGTGTTCCATCTTCGGAATGTCTGAAAGGCCTACATTTGAGATTACATTTCTTAGAAAAAATGTTTGGATCAATAAGAGACGAAGAGAGTTGCGAATGAAGAAGGCTACGTAACAATGAGATTCATGATCATTTTAGGAAATCGGATATTAATAAGAAGAGTTAAGTCTTACAGACTGCGATGAGCAGGACATGTGTTACGAATGTGGAATGGAAGAGGGGTATGGAAGCTCCTTGTAGGAAAACCAGAGGGAAAACGCCCAGTTGGTAGACCAAGGATGAGTGGGAGAACAACGATAACAATGATTTGAGGGAAGTAAATTATACGGAGTGTGATTGGAAAACATTAGCTCAGGTTAGGAATACACAGTGAGCTAATAATCGCGCGACCGTGAACCTATGGGTTCGATAATTCCAGTGAGTTAGTAGATAATAATATGAGATTAAATGGTTTGTTTTGTATTAAATGTTCATTAGTCTTGGAAGAAATCTTAGATTGATCTGATCACTCATTCGGGGAAGCCCTCCATGTCCTTGTGTCGTCAGGAAAGTATGTATACTTTCCGTCTCACCACAAGACGTGTCCCTGACTGCTCAAAACAATTAGAGGAACACTTGTAATAAATTGAATAAGTAATTGTTTTTTAAAGCTGTGATGCTGAAAGTTGGACAATATGTAAATTGAATTATTAATTTTATCATTGGATACAAATTTTAAAGATACATGGCCTAAATACAGAGAAATTACCTCAAATAACAAATATAGAGATTTTTTTTTATTTTGGAAGGCACTGGCCACTTCTAATTGGTAAGCTTCCTGATGTTGCTATAGTGACGAATGTTGATTATTGCCTTGTTTATTGAAGCCTCTGACAAAATGAGGCATTTAAATGAGTTTGAAGTGTACCATGCTCTACAACTTTTACGACAAGGTCAATCTATGAGACAAGTGGCTAGAGAGCTTGGGGTTTCACCTTCCGTGGTGTCCAGGTTACGCAACAGGCATAGAGAGACAGGTCAGTATTGTAGAAGACGTGGCCAGGGCCGTAAATTTAAAACAAGCCCCTAGGATGACAGATACGTTGTTCTTTCTGCTCTTCGACAGCGTACAAAAACTGCAAAAGACCTGCAGAATGACCTTCATATGGCTTCCGGAATCCGGGTTTCAGACCAAACCATAAGGAACAGATTAAGGAAAGAGAATATTCGTCCAAAAAGGCCCGTTAAAAAACCACGCTTAACAAATGGGCATAAGGCAGCAAGACGTACGTATGCTGAAAACCATGGTGATCGGAACCTGAACCAGTGGGAGTCTGTGCTCTTCTCGGACGAATCCAGGTATCGTCTTACACGTTGTGATGGTCGATTGAGGGTGTGGGGACGGCCAGGAGAAAGATTTTCTGCAGAGGCTGTACAGGAATTGATAGATTCGGAGGAGGTTCCATAATGGTGTGGACCGGAGTTATGTACAACAATCATACGGACCTTGTACTTGTTCCCCAGCGACTGAATGCTGTCCGGTATATCGAGCACGTTCTGGAAGAGCATGTAGTACCTGCTGCCATTGGAGTAGGCCCTGGAATTCTGTTTATGCAGGATAATGCCAGAGCACATTCTGCGGCTGTCACCAGGGATTTCCTGAGGAGGAATGAAATTAAGGTAATGGAGCGGCCAGCGGTCAGCTCAGACCTCAACCCTATTGAACACTTGTGGGATCTTCTAAACAGGAAGGTCAGGAACCGACATCAAGCTCCACATACTCTGCAGCAACTTGGAGATGCTCTGAAGGAGGAATGGGAGAATATCCCGCAAGAGGAAATACAGAATCTTATTGGGAGCATGCCACGAAGGTGCCAAACTATCATCGAATGTCGTGGAGACCATACACGATACTAACTCTATATAACGAGTGTTTAACTTTGAAAAATAAGCACAAGATTCAATTGCTTACATAGCGGAATTATTCGAAAAGTTAATTGTCAGCGTTATTCATTTGTGTTTACTGACATGAGCAATAAATAAATAAATAAATAAATAAATAACCACAAATAATGTACTTTATTAATTTCATGTTTGTACCTTTATCCAATGAAAAATTATTGTCATATTTCATAGTGTTCCTCTAATTGTTTTGAGCAGTGTATTACCATTGTTATATTTCGAACACTGCATATTCACACTTTTTTTCCCTGTGTTTACACCAAAATCAAATTTTCTTTGCAGATGTTTAAAAAAGGCTTCTCTATTTCATTAACTTCTTCGGTATAATCTTTTAAACACGTTTTAACAATAGATTATGCATCCTCTGTATAAAACAATAGAAATAATAAAGGAAAATTTGCAATTGCTTGCCTCAATGGAATATTGTGGGATAAAAATATAAGTAATAAAAACAAAATGAATATATATCATACAATTGTTAAAAGCATCATTACTTATGGAGCAGAACTTTGGCCGTTAACAACAAATCAAATAAGTACCTTTTGGCAACGGAAATGGATTTTATACGAAGGGCCGCAAGAATTTCAAGAACAGAAAAAATTAGCAACTCAGTTATAAGGGAGAAAATGCAGATTGAAGACACTATTTTTGGTTATATTAAAACTCAGCAATTAAGATGGTACGGACATGTCCAGCGAATGGAAGAGGATCGACAACCAAAATCTGTTTTGGAATGGAAACCTGAGGGAAGACGAAGCAGAGGAAGACCTAAAACCTCCTGGAGTCGGGGAATATGTTTATATATGAAGGATAAACATCTAAAACTAGGAGATTTGATGGACCGACAAAACTGGCTATTAGGAATCGGACGATGTCAAAGACATTAGTCAACCGATGATCTATCTATTTTTGTATTCTTGCTGCACTCATGGAATCCAACTATTGTAGATATCTTTGTTTCCTTTATGACTTCAGCAACATCTCTATTCACTTTTTTCCCGGTATTTCCTCCTTATTCTCCTTTGCTATTTTCATTCAAACGTCAACTTAAAAATATTTTAATGTAACATAATTTTTACGTGTCCAAACCATTGTAATTTTTTTATAAATAAGTAATTCATACATAGAATTTTGAATATCCGTTTATATCTAATTATTTCAGGTATCAGCCTCAGTGGTCTACTTGGATCTAGCCCCGAAGGCGGCGAGCTCAAACCCGGGCGGGGTCAATGCATTTTTAGGATGTAAAAATCTAAGAGGCAAGTCCTTCGGGAGGGACTTAAGCTGTGGAACCAACATATGAAGATTTTCGGGCTCAAGGCTCAAGGCTAAATTAGTGCCTTGAAAAAAAAATGTTGCAATCTGATAGTGTATAAGTCCGTAGTCATTTATATCTATTTATTTATTTTTAATTCATGTTAATTACTAAGATTGGTTGGAGAAAACCTTCAATGATGAGCAAAATTCTCAAAATGATGATGAAAAAAAATTTAACCGACTTTCCCCATCTAAGTTACGCTATATCTTTGTTGCTTACAAGACTCTCATTGAGGCGATGTGCAGAACACATGTGACTTCCAGACATCTGTAGGGACATAAGCATAAATACATGTGTTTGATCCAAAAACTCCTGCTTTAGAGCATCCATGTAACCCGGGACGCATGGGGACAGACTATTATACTATATAATTTTTAATGTCCTGTCGATCTTCTTAATATTTCGTTTCTATTGTCAATATTTTGTTTCGCTTGTATTTAATTGCCAGAGTTCTGCTCCATGGGCCTATGTTATTGTGCTTCTCACTATTAAATTATGTAATACCTAAATGCTTGTTCTTTTTATCTGTTTCTCCCACAACACACCATTTAATATTTTAACATCTGTTCATATTTAATTATGTTTTTTTTATTGTATCATCTTGTTTTCCATCTTCGTTACTATCTACTCGAATATATTTGTTTTTGTCGTGAACTAGTATAAAAACCTTTTCTATTTCCTAAAATAAAATCCAATTTTTCTACAGATTTTTTAAAAATTTAATTTGTATCCACAATTGTTGTTTGTATACATACATATATATATATATATATATATATCCATCACCATGATCAACATCATCATCCGGTATCATGGTAGCTTCCGCCGACTTCCAGAAACTAAACGCCATTCCTCTCTGTCCATCCATTGATCTTCCTCCATTCCTCTGATATTCATTGCCGCTTGTGCCCCTTCTATCCAAGTTTTCTTCGCTCTTCCTCTCTTCCTCCTTTCCATTGGGATCCATGTTTGCTCTGGCATTCTTTTGACATGGCCATATCACTGTAATCTTTTCTTTTCTATAACGTCTATGATATCCAGATATATATATATCCGATTCCTAATAGCCAATTTTATCGGTCCATCAAATCTCCTGGTTGTAGATATTTCTCCTTCATGTATAAACATATTCCCTGATTCCAGGAGGTTTTGGTAGCCAATCCTCTTCCATTCGCTGGACATGTCCGTACCATCTTAATTGCTGAGTTTTAATGTATTCTAAAATAGTGTCTTCAATCTTCATATATATATATATATATATATATATATATAACAGTGTGTGTTTGTTTGTTTGGGTACACCTCCTCGTATTGGTTAAAGCAAAACTCTACAAGTTCGACGAAGGGTTCCAGAAGATGTCAGAATTTTTCCAATTGTTCTAAACACTCTGTAGGCAACGTGGCCCAGGGTTTGAGTCAACTTCTAACGGAAATAGTATTTAATACCTGATGTTTGTATAGGGATTAAAGACAGCCGTCATGCAGGATTGGCATGATAACTCAGCTGACATCTTCTGGAGATTCTCTGGAAAGTGGAATCCATAACGTCCTATTATTCCACGAGCCTCCTAAGGCCTGTAATGGGATTACTTTATTTTATATTTCTGAAATGTATTTTATATATTATGGTATATGTGTATTTGTTTATTTATTGAAACTTGATGACAAGTGGGGATATATCTAATAAAATTTATTATATTTATAATGACAATAAATAAATATTAATACAGTATTTACAGGGGGTGAGGTAATAAATGTTATGAAAGTCAGGCCTATTGAAATGTCAAGTGATTGTCTCCTTATATTGCAAGAAGTTTTGAAAAAATTCATGAAAACAATCGATACTTTCAAGTTATTGCGGAAGTTGAATTGGTTACGAAATTAGTTCCCGTGAAGGTAAACAGTTATTTTTATTACACCGAGACTCTTCCGATAAGTACAGTCGCATTTACGTGCCCATAAAACTAAAAGTAATGTTGTGCATTTACCGAGAATAATGTTTTACCTTTTAGAGAACAATAACATTAAGAATTAAGTACCGTTTACTTTATAAGGCCTGTAATAAAACAGCGCTTCATTTATTCTCAAATTATTCCTATTACATTTAAGGTAATTCGGAATGCCGTCTATCGCGAAATTACAAAAATTATACTCATAAAATTCATATTTCTTCTTGATCTGCTGAATCGGTTTGTTTCAAATCTTCAGGGGACATTTAACAATCCAAATCAATTTAACACTGAATTTTTTCTTACAGGGGATTATTATTAGAGTTATATTGCTGGCTCAGGTGGTAGCATGCATGTATCCTTACGAGCGGACCCGGGTTAGATATTCGGCGGAGTTGAAAATTCAAATTACAAAATTATTTTCATTACAAAATTTTAAATTTCGGGACTAGTTAGGTGCCATATTGCTGTATTAAATTACAAATCCTTCCGCTGTACATATGCTGAGAATGAATGTAGTGCTTTGATAGAGTTTCGTCCGTCGGATGGGGATTTTAAGTCTGGCGGCCTCCTTGGTGATTTTCGATAGGAGTAAACTAAGTTCTGGCAGCCTTCTCTTCATTATCAGCTCACATAGAACATTCTTTACTCTATGTATAAACATATGCTCATCCTATACTCCTATCTGTAAACAATATAATCTACGTGAATTTGTGTGTCGAAGCGGTGTGTAAAATGAATAAAGAGGATTTTAATCTCATCTATCAGCTCAGCGCGGAACCCTAAGTACGGAAAAGTACTATGGGTGGCAATAGAATGCACATATTACACTGATAATACAGCTTCTGCAGTTTGGAAATAAATAAATAATAAAACAATCTTAAAATATTAGGTTTCAATAAAACCACTAAAATTTGATGCATCTACTTACCTGCGAATAGATTGTGAGAAAACTCTCATGTTATGTGTGTACTTGGTGTATGTGTTCATTGAACTATTGATGTGCCAAAGTATATTGGTTAATATATAAACTGTATGCAACCCTCTACTAGTCTTCGCGTAATGCCAGATAGAAGGACGAAGGTATGTGATATACGATGCCGGCTTACCAGGCCTGTCGCACCATCACAGGGGCAGATGCAATGAAATACAAAAGTGGTGGAATGAAGGTTTTTTACTGAAGAAACTAAATGGGAGGTATCACTAGAAAAACTTGCTTTAACTCCGATTCGTCCATCAAGAACCCCACATGGTATGACCAAGACGTGATAACTATATATATATATATATATATATATATATATATATATATATATGTGCCTATAAAAATCAACATTTTCTCTAGGAGCTTAGTAGAAGTCTTATAGAAGTCATTAGATAGCACTGAATGCTTTGTCCCTCTGCCTCTTATGAATGAGAACTGTATATAAGGATAGAAAAATCAATATTTGCACAAGGAGTCTGAGTGGAGTAATGTTAAGCTCACTAACATGGGCCTACAAAGTTAGAGGTTCGGGTTCAAATCTCGATTCAAACATTTATTTTTCTTTTCGTGTCATATATAATATTTTTTTTCAAGAAACCTCTTTGTTCATACTTATATCCGCGAAAATCTACAATATATATATATAATGATAAAAAAAAATAAATGCCTGTATATATCATAATTAAATGAAATGTCACATCCTAGATAATTGAGATGGTTCACCTGTTCTATGATTTTGTTTCCTATTACTATTTTCGATCTGATTTGATTTTTCCCTTGGAATGCCATTACCTTGATTTTTTTCTATGGATATTTTGAGATTATATTATTCACATATATTATGTAGTTTAAAAATATTCCTTTGAAGTTCGTCTTCCGTATTTGCTATTATTACCTGGTCATCAGCGTATAATAATGTTTTCAAGTAGTGTGTTTTATTCAATTTTATTCCTTTATTTGTTTCTTCGTTCCATTTTTCTATTATATAATTGATGTATAGGTTAAATAAAACTGGAGAGATACCGCATCCTTGTTTAACTCCTTGATTAGTAAGAATTTTATTTTTACTTACTTCATTTCTAGTTTTTATAACAAAATTTGTGTTCCAGTATAAACTCTTTATAGCTGCTATTAAGTGTTTCGGAATTCCTTTTTCTTTTAAAATTGTCCAGAGTTTTCCTCTGCCTACTTTATCAAATGCCTTGACAAAATCAATAAAAGCTATGTGTGTTTCCTTGTTATATTTATTTTGTTTATAAATTCTTTTATCGTAAATATATTATCCATACATGAACGCCCTGGTCTGAATCCACTTTGTTCTTCTGTTAACATTACCTCTGCTATTTGTTTTAACCTAAATGTTAAGATTCTTGAGTATATTTTATAGCCTGCAGTTAAAATGCTTATTCCTCTGTAGTTGTTGCAGTCGTTACGTTCTCCTTTCTTGAAAATATATTGTACTATTGCTGTTGTCCAGGTTTCTGGTATTGTTGCTTGTTTCCAACATAAATTTAGAAAATGTAATAATCTCAGTTTAAAAAAAATTCCTCCATATTTTATTAATTCCATATTAATTCCAGCTGCCTTTCTGTTCTTTGTTGTTTTCAGTACTACTTCTAATTCTTCCATTGTTATCATATCTATTCCTGTCTCACACTCATAAATGTTATCTTTAGTTGTTTTATTTTCATTATACCACAGTTTTTATAATGTTCTTCTCTTTGTTTCTCCTCAATTGCATTGATCTGTATTGTATCTTTTTTTTGTTTATTTAGATGTTTCCTACTTTATAGGCTATTTTTTGCTGCCCATGTATATCGTATTCTAGTCTGCTTATATATCTATCCCAACTGACTTCGTGTGCTTTTTTAATTTCTCTTTTGGCTATTGCACTTTTATGTTTGTATTCAGCTCTTAATTCTAGTGTTCTATTCTGTAAATATTTGTGATAAGCCTCTTTTTTTATCTTTTATTATACTCTCTAATTCTTCATTCCATATTCTTAAACCCTTCTTGTTATATATTTTATATTTTGTTCCTAATGCCTCATATGCTGCTTTATCAATGCTTTCTTTTATATTATCCCATTCTCGGTTTATTTCTTCGGAAGTAGGTTTTAATATTAATTGTTCATTTAGCCTATTCTGATACAGATTTTGTATACTTTTATCTTGTAATAAATGTACTTTGAATGTGGTCTCTTTATTTCTATATTTGGTTTTAGTTTTCTTCCATCTCGCTAATATATTTTTCTTGAGATTACTAAATAGTGATCTGAATAGATGTCACTTCCTCTAAATACTCTCGTATCTGTTAATAATGATGATGCTTTCTTATTGATTAACACATAATCTATCAGTGAACGAAAACCTCGTGCTGACCATGTGTATTTGTGAATATCTTTTTTCTTATAAAATGTATTTGTTATTTTAAAATCATTAAAAATTGCGAATTGTTTTAATTCTTGTCCATTTTTATTTATGACATTTTCTCCATGGATCCCAATTACATTTGCCACTGGTTGATTCCCCACTCTAGCATTAAAGTCTCCTAATAATATTATTATGTCGTATGTATGTATATATATATATATATATATATATATACACACACACACATACCGAGCGATCAGTATAATATTGGACAGCAGACGCAGGGTTTTTCTTGTGCGGTAACGAAGGCTTACACATGCAGACACGGGACTTCAAATGTGCAGTTTACGAGTACATCCCACACAATCACGGTCGCAGTCAGATTGTGTGACTCGAGTGGATAATGTGCTCGCTCTCTTTTTTCTTGTGAACTGAATGACGTGTGTATAATGTAAACTGAATGACGTGTGTATAAGTGTATACCTTCGCAGTACATGGGTGTTTCCAACCTGCTATACTCATGTAGGATCATACAAGTCATTTAGTCTTAATTCAGAGGTTCCCATCCCAATTCCTCAACTTTTACACATCCATTTTTTCTACCCTTTAAGAATTTAGCTGCCGTTCTTCTGTACCCTTTTAATGAATGGTATTTGTTTACATTTAGGAAGGTGACATTATATTTGTTATTTCGATTCTATAAAATGTATTTTTAACTGAATCTATTTTTAATCTGTATGTTTCCTGTGAAACTGCGGTGTAAATCATAATGGGACAAATCAATGGTACACTGTATGTCATTTTTAAAAATTCATACTATGTAGTCTTGTAGAAAAATCCGAAAGAATATAGATAAGAATGCATTCTTGAAAATATTTTTATATTTTTACCTTCATCGATACTACTTACCAGACACAAAGAATGACAATTAAAAAAAATATATGTTAACGTTCTAACGCTTAAAACTGTTAACGCAACCAATCTTGGCATATACAGAATGTTCGAATATTCAGTGCCCAAACGGGTAGAGATGATGAAGGAGACCAAAACAAATATATTTTGTTAAATAACCATGTATCGGAAACTCATATTAAGTGAGTACTGATCATTCTCATTTTTACACTAAATGCTGATTTGAAGTACGTATTTGTGATGTCTCTGCTTGACATCGAGAAACTGAGCAGCGTGTACACAGCACTAGTAACTCAGTGATGGTAAAGGTATCATCAGGAGCGTTACACGTTGAGAGAACTTCGAGACATGTACTTTGTTTACGGTGTGGATGAAAGTACATGTCACAGAGCCCAGAGAATGTACCGCGAACGTTTCTCTCAAACGAAGATGTCCGCATTATCGCAGATTTTCTGCAATCCACGAACGACTAGGTAACACTAGATCATTGATGAGAAGCAGGCATAATGCAGGCCGACCACAGACGGTAGGTCTATGTACACCGAACTTTGAGGAAGAAGTGTTGGTACGTATTGAAAATAATCCAGCGATAAGTACACGAACAATTGCCAATGAGCTCAGTATTCACCAGAGTGTGTTGCTGGAACAGTTGCCTCATCATTTTCGTCCCTTTACTGGGACCAGATGGTTATCCACCTCGTCTTGAGTATGTGTGCTGGTTTCTGCAACAGACTAATGAACACATTCAGTTTCCTGAAATTGTGTTATTTACAGATGAGACACAAGTTACTCGGGAAGGTATGTTCAAATTACACAACTTGCACGAATTGGCAGAAGAAAATCCACCTAGTATACTTGTACGTGGTCATCAGAGACGTTTTGCAGTAAAAATGTAGGCTGATGTCGTGGGCGATTACTTGCTTGCGCATTACATGTTGCCTTCTCGACTCAGGTGGCCAATGTACATACTGCTATTGGCAGTTTATCTCCCGATATTATTGTAGGAAGTATCTCTAGGGACCAGAAGGAGAATGTGGTATCAACATGATGGAGCTCCACTTCACTTTGCAGGACTAGTCCGTGCAGTACCTACCAACACTTTCGGAAATCGGTAGATCGGCCGGGGAGGTTCTGTATATGGGCCTGCTAGGTCCCCAGATCTCATGCCACTAGACTTCCTTCTCCGTGGCTACATGAACAACCAAATTTATTCTAGCCTTATTGCCTCGGAGATGGAACTTATTCAAAGAATCCACCGTGATACAGAACACATCGTACATTTTCCAGCGAACACGAGACTCTCTACTATGAAGATACCGGCTCTGGAATGAGGTTAATGGTGCTCATTTTGAACATTTATTGTAATTTACAAATTAAAATAGTGCAAAACATGTAGCATTGTTTTATTTTCAAACACATCTAATAACGTCTTCCATGCTCAGTAGTCACTAAGTTACGAGTTAATGATATATAGTTATTTAACAAAATATATTTGTTTTGGCCTCCATCATCATCTATACTAATTTGGGAATTACATTTTTTAACACCCTGACTGTATAGTGTCATCAGTCAAGAAACGTATGCTGGAGTTTGTTAACCAGCAAATAGAAACATTAGGAGTGGTTAACCTGAAAACCGAAATATTACAGGGAACATTTTAAACCCTCTAACGGCCACAGTTTTTGTTTTCTCGCAAATGAAACTTGGTGTATAAGATTTAATTATCATAAGTAATGCCACAAGTGATTTCCAAATTATCGATAAATTCACGACTCACGAAGTGTGGAGTGAATTTATCTAGAGAATTTGGAAATCAAAAGTGGCATTTGTTAGGACTATTTAACGAATAAAATTATGCTGTTTACTCACAAATCATTATTTAACTACAGTTATTTTAAAACATTTATATATTTATTGTAAACGGCGATGTTTGAAAACAAATGAGGAACGATTGGTACGCTTCATTTCCTTCCTTTGTTCATCACTGCAATCAGATCATAATATTATTTATTGCCAAAGGGTCGCAATATTGTAAGAATGCACCCTAGTGGAGAAATTTATAACCAACGTTATAGGCATTAATTAATTTCCGTTGCCCTATGATGTAAATATGTCAATTATATTTTTCTGCAACGTCATTTCCTGGAAAATAATTCGTTTAAAAAAGTGCAAACGGTGTTTTCTTTTTTGCGGTATAATCAATTGTTACAAATGTTTTTATATTCTCTATCGCATGCGCTTTCTGCTGACATTCATGCACTATATATATATATATATATATATATATATATATATATATATATATAATCTGGTAGTCGAGCGAATGTCACTGCAAAATAACGTTATGGCCTATTCAGAATGTTAAAAAGGAGGTGCTTTCTTTATTATGATAAACTTTAGTTAGTAAATTTTAGGCGAAACACGACTGTGATTGGTTGTAAATAAAAAATCATTGAAATGTGATTGGTCATTGACTGCCATTTGGGGCATGAGTTAAATAGTCAAAATAAATAAATATATATAGTAAATCTGCAAAATTGGGCTAGAATTAACAATTGCTCTAGCGGCCTGAATTTCTCTTTCCTCGCTTCGAAATTGGATACATACATTTAGCCTTGATACAAAAAAATATATTTATATCGTAAAGCAACAAAATCAGATCACAATTTCGATTTGTTGAAGAATTCGCTTAGTTTACGCAACTCCTACGTAACGCATTACTTTTTTTATCGGTTCTCACGAAGTTTTATTTAATTTCCGGAAACAAGTTGAAGATATTTAAAATAATCAGTTTCTCATAAAGTGAATGTTCCACTAAACTTTATTAGATGGTTTATGACCCAAATTACCCATTGTTTATGAAATTTAAAAAAGGCTGTTAATGACCTCTTTTACCATGAAAAGTTAAAAATTTTAATGTATAATTTTATTCTTGTGTTGCGCCATAGCCTAACGATTTAAGGCATCATGCCTTGACGCTGAGCTGCAAGACATATAGGTCTACTAGTTCGAGTCTCCAATGGGAAATAAATTTTCAATGGGATTTTGGTCAATATTGGAATGGTGTCCACTTAGCATTGTAATAATTTTGGGTAGCTGCAAAAAGTAGGGGCATCATGTTGATGAAATCAGTTCTTGCGATTGGGGCACTCGACGTGTCACCCATATACTTAACAGAAATCATGCACATCTTTAAGTGTTATGTGGCTGTGATGCCAGCAATTTGCTAGCACACAAGGGCTTCTAAGCCTGTTACACAAGAGGTTTAAAATATTGTTAGTGAATTAGGTAGATATTTGTACATCCCTGATTCAAATAATGATCTCTCTGGTATTAATTAAGTGTTGGTAAGAGCAAACAACTAACTATATCCTCCATCTTGTATTTTTTACAATTAGCTACATTAGAGAACTGTGTTGTAATAAAAATGACATGTCATCATCTCATCTCCACACCCACAAACAGCACTCTGATATGAGTGAGATCATTTCTCAGAGCCTAGCCGTCTTCTAGTGCATTATAGTAATACGTCTTCGTATTTCCGGCAAACAAACCCAGAAAAGGCGTGCGTTTTTCCTCATATCCATTTTACTGTAAGAGGGTGAAATTGAATCTTATGTTCTTTTAGAAAAAATAGTTAATGTTAAAAATAGTTAGGATAATGAATCTAGGAGCGTTTTAATTGAAAAGTAGGAATGGAATAGAATTTTATTAATATTTCAAGAGCAGTCTCGGTGAAGGCGTAGCTAGCGCGCGCAATTGCCCCATCGGGGATCCTAGGTTCGAATTCGGACTGTACCGTAATGTCCTGGTGATCCAATGGCGCATACTTGTAATGTACATCCTTAGGATTCCGAGCTTGGGTAACATCATATGAGGTAAATGGGGACCATCGTCGCGCTCATGGTCCCAATCCACAAAAATGGCAGTATGAGTCATGAGTGCAGTACTTGGTGTAACAGACCAGGAGGAAGACCCATAACAAACTACATAAGGTGGAGTAGACTTTATTCCATCAACGATGGGAAAGCGAAATCGAACTCTTATGGTAGCAGTGCTAGGAGAGTTTGTAAATAGAATAGAGTATTTCAAAACGATTATTTTATCTAGTGTACAATAATCTAATTATGTGTTTTTAAATAAAAATGTAATATTTAAGAAAAACCTTATCAGTATAATACAATAGTCATCTGATATATTTCCTTTTGATTTATTTTATTTATGTATCAAATGATGTGAAGAATGTAAATACCTGGGGATCAAAATTATCTCAAAATGTACCCAAGAAAATTACATAAAATACAGAATTCAAAAAGGCAGATCGGCGATAACAATGCTAAATGGAGTTTTGTGGGATAATAACATAAGTATAGATACCAAATCTATAAATCCATAATCCGAATCGTTGCAGAAACTTGGCAGTTGAATAAAAATGTGATTTTAAAGCTTGTGTCTACTGAAATTGATTGTTTCAGACACTCAAGTAGACATTCTAAATTGAAAAAAAAAAAAATCAGAAATGCAATAATCAAATAACAAATGAACGTACAAAATTCAATATTAGATTTTGTGAGATACAGACAGCTAGAATTGTATGGTCATATACATAGGATGCCAGAGAAAAGATTACCCTGACAAGCTTTGGAATGGATCCCACCTAAGGAAGGAAAGAGAGATCGACCTAGATTTAAATGGATGGATAGTGTAAGAAGAGATAGGCCTATGAGGGAACTAGGTCTGGAAGAATTGGAATGGGAAGATAGAAAAGAATGGAGAAAGAAGATAAAAATAAAAAAAATGTTTTGAGCACATGAAGATAATATATTACATTGTAAACTTGTTTATAAATAATTTATTTTAAATGTAATTTTTAATATTAACTTTAAATATCTTTTTAAATCATTGTTGTGGTTATTACTCAAAATTAGGTCCTAGGGTAATGAGAAGTTAAAGCGTTAACATTTCAAGACAATCGGCACGAGATGCCAGTGCGGTTGTCAGCCCTGTATCCCCAGAACATACGTTTTGTAGTTACAGGCTGAATTGACCCAGATTCAGGTCCGTTTGAAAATCCCGACTCCACTGGAACCTTCCGGCTTGTAACCAACTACACCACGGTTTCTATCTACGTATATAAAATAACAGATCGAATGTATACAATATTCCTCAACTAATTTTTAAATCATAGTTAATCTTTTGAATTTGTATTCGTCTTCAGCGATATTAGAGAGGTCTAAGAAGAATTTTAAAACATTGTGGAATATTGAATTTATCAGATACATTTTCATCATTCATATTTTTTAAATTGGGAAATTCAGTTTAGATTTCAGACGATTTAAATAGAGGAGATGAAAGTTTTATGTAGGCTTCTAGTGTATTAAAATATGATGAATTAAATACATTATTTTAGAAAGATAGGAGTAATTTAATTACAAAACATAATTATTATAAAATCAGTTGAAATAATTTTGGTTGTATAACAATTCCTATGAAAGCTGTGAAAAGTAAAATCAGGAGGAAGAAAACATTAGACAGATCATGAACAAGATGGAATGATTAGGTAAAGATATGCTCGCAGATAAATGTTTGGGATTGGAATACATCAGACATTAAACTAATAAAAATTAATTATGGAAAGGCAGAGATTAATTGAAGAGATTTAACTAGACGACCCAAATCAATATTATTATTATTATTATTATTATTATTATTATTATTATTATTATTATTATTATTATCATTATTATTACTATTATTATTATTATTATTATTATTATTATTATTAATGACAAAAATGGACAGGTAAAGACAAATGAGGGAAATTTTGAGGAAGTGGCTGAATTCAAATACTTAGGAACAATAATCACAAATAGGAATGAGATGCACAAAGAAATTAAACATAGGCTCAATTCTGTAAATGTGTGCTATTATGCATTACAGAAACTCTCGACGTCCCAGCTCCTTCCAAAAAACGTCATCATCATCATCAACAACAACAAGGATTAAGCCCAATGGCCTGTTCCGATCTCATTATAGGTCGAATTGGTCCTTCCATCTCTTCAATTGTCTTCCCAATATTCTTCTCCCTTTTGGTTTATAATTATACATTCTTCTTGGTATGCGCTGTTCATTCATTCATAATACGTGCTGAAGATAAGCATTTTGATAATATTTTATTCTTTCACAGAGATTAAATATATTAAGTTCTGTTCTTATATCTTCGTTTTTCTTTTTATCAGTCCTTTGGTATCCTGCTATTGATCTCAACATCTTCATTTCGGCAGCCTCTATTTGTTTACTATCTGTCTTTGTTAATGTCCAGGTTTCTCATCCATAGATAACGTTAAACTGAAAATATTCAAAACTGTTATTCTGCCAGTTATATGGATGCGAAACATGGATTCTTACTTTAAGGGAGGAAAGGAGATGATGACTATTTGAGAATAAAGTTCTTAGGAAATTGTTTGAACCTAAGAGAGATAAACAATCAGATAAATGGAGAAGATTAGATAACAGTGAACTACATGGTCTTTATAGGAAGCCAGACATAATAAGAACAGTTAAGTCTCGTAGACGCGATGGGCTGGACATGTGGCACAAGTGGGGAATGAAATACGTTGATGGAAGTTCCTTGTACGAAAACCATAGGGAAAGCGTCCAGTTAGTTGACCAAGAATGAGATGAGAGAATAACATTAACTATGATTTGAGGGAAGTAGATTATACAGAGAATGATTGGAAAACGTTAGCTCAGGATAGGAGGGATGTATGGAGAGATTATGACCGCGCAGTCATGAAACTACGGGTTCGTTATGACCAGTGAGTTAGTTATTTACCGGTAACTATAGTACATTTTACTTAGAAGGGAACTGTAAATATTATCATATCGAAACCTACCTTCAAATATTGTTGATGAAGTGGTCATCTGGTACGGATCCCTGTAACAAAAATAAGCTGTGAGTTCCAACTTCAAGGTCCTGAATTCCAGACCGGAATGTTTTGTTGCATGGCAGCTCGGCAGTAGAATCTGGACAACAGCATACGCTTTTATCTCCCTCCACTCATTCCTACCCACAGCAAGGGCTGTTACTCTAAAAGCTCGTAACTCCACCAGCAGCATCTAAATTTAAAGTTTTGAGGCTTGTGTATTCAAATACTCGTTCCTCAACTGTGTATGAAATCTTAATGAACAATGTGCAATAAAATGTATTTATATTCGAAATAAATAAATTTTTAAAAATAAAATTTAAAATATAAAATTATGGAATATTCACCTGAAAGGTCCGCTCCTGAACTTAATTCATTATTTAACTGTAGCGCTTTCTGGACTTGTCCCATCATCGGCAGGATTCAAAACTGATTGTCGTTGTTGTGAGCTGCTTTCATGATTTCCATCTCTTCGAGTACGTTTATCTTCGCTGGATTATTTTCTCTGCGCTTTACTGTTAGGGTATTTTCATATTTAACATGCGATGTCCTTCATGGATAACGTGTTTTGTATTCCATAATTTTATATTTTAATTTTGAATAATACCTCAACGGAACACATCATGAATCTTATAAAAGTTGAAAATAAAATTTGATTTCACAAGACTGCTGCTGGTACAGTTACGAGGTTTTGGCGTAACAGCGACGATATAAGAACATGACTAATTGATTTGTTAGTTTTTTAGTTCCTAACAAGTAACACTGAACATTTTCCACCGTCGCTTCATGTTACAGTAAGGCTGTATTAGCTATTTTTCGTCTGTTGGGTTGAGTTTATACCGGTCGATACTGTCAACTTGTTAGTGTCAAAAGTATTAAATATCAAGAACACAGTTTTTTTTCCACATTTTAATTTGGTAAGACTATCAATATGCCCATTATTAGTTTTAAAATTACTGACGATATTGGTGTTAAATGTAAAATTGGTACCTGCTAAGTCAGTCGTCCTCAACTAAATTATTAAATAGTTCCAATATGGAGGCCTTTCTAAATCAATGTCTCATCTTCTGCATTTTAACTGCATTTTATATGAAATATAAAAGTGTTGTCGATATTGAGACAATATGAAATATGAAGTGAAAGGAGGTACTTTAATTACAGGCAATTTATCATGAAATCGTGAAAAAAGTGAAGGGAGATATTTTCATGATATATTTATTTTACTTATTTATTTATTTTATCTGATGGAGTTAAGACCGTAAGACCTTCTCTTCCACTTCACCAAGGTTAAATTGTACATACAATAACAATTATGAATTATCTACGTGTTGATAGATATAGGCTACACTATATAAAGTTGACAAGGGAGAGAAAGAAAAAATAGTATAATAATAATAATAATAATAATAATAATAATAATAATAATAATAATAATAACAATAATAACCTATAAAATTGGATTAAGTAATTGGCTTGGCAAAGAAACTTTAAAATATTAAGGAATAATAAAAGTATACATGGGACACGGTTATCCGTATACGAGTATTATATTGTCTAAGCAAAAATAAAGTCTTTTTTTAATTTTTGTTGATTCGGGCAGACCTTGCTATATGAGGGGAAAGAATTCCAGAGTCGGGTGGCTGAAACAAGGAAGGATGTGGAATAGTAAGAATTTCGATTAAGGTAATTTCTTGAGGAATTGCCTCTATCGTGAAGATACTTACCTTTAGTTAATACGTCCCCAAGTTAATTTTGAAATAGGCCTATTGTTGCGGTGTAACTATGCGAGGTAAATTTTTGTAAATGTTCAGAAAACAGATCCTAACTTCAGTGAAGTGACAGTTCTTCCAGTTATATGGACATGACACGTAATCTCTTTCTTTAAGAGATAACAAATTATTACGAGTATTTAAGCTCTTAGAAATGTTTTGAACTAAAGAGAGAACAAAGATAAGTCAGTGGAGACAACTTTATAACGGTGAACTGCATGATTTTCTTGGGAAACCTGATAAAATACGAACTATTAGGTCTCAAAGACTTGCGATAGGCTGGATATGTTGCAGGAATAGGGAATGGAAGAGGTGCATGGGATCTTGTAGGCAAACCAAACGGAAAACGCCCAGTAGGTAGTCCAAGTACGAGGTGAGAGACTTGAGGCAATTTAATTATACAGAGAATGATTGAAGGAAGATTAGCTCAAGATAAGGATTCATCGAAAACTTAAGTTTGCGCGGTCATGAACCCCCGGGTTCAATAGAGCCAGCGAGTTAGTCTTCAGTGATCATATTTTTTTTAAACTCAATGTTGTATCTTGCAAAATAATACCGTGAGTAGTGTTTAAAATTAACTAACACGAACTTACCTATATTGCGATAAACCTACTTTTACCCTACGCAGCGCCCCTAATACATTTTTGAATGTTTACACAAAATATGTATGGCTGTTTAATTATTTTGTATGTGTAACTCCATGAGATGTGAATTGTTAAATTTGTATTGATGTTTACATCATGTTCTTTTTCTTCTTCTTCCTTTCATGTGATACCTATGCGTCTGTTACGGTCTCAATCCAAAGTTTGAAGGGTCTGCCCAAAGATCTCTTCCCTGGTGGCTGGTAATTTAAGATTTGACGTGATATTCTTGTTCTGCTCATTCTTCTTATGTGGTATTTCCAGTTGTTTCTATTTTTTTTTTTACATATTACAGTATTGATTCTGTTTGTAATTCATTGAGAATCTCGTAATTCCTTTACAATCTGTTCCTTAGTAACCTGCAGTATGTCTCATAAATTTCATTCCTGCTGCAGTTAGTCTTCGTTCATCTGCCTCGTGAATTGTGAAGGCCTCACTGCCATAACATAGTATGGGTCTGGCCATTGTTTTATAAATTCAAGTTCGCGTGTGTTGCTGTACTGTGTTTGGCTTGAAAATATTACTTATAATTCCTGTTACTCTGTTAAATTTTGTAATTTTTGACTAAAATCTTTTTCCTCTTCGTATGTAACTTGGTATTCGAGGTAGTTAAATGTGTTAGTTTGTTCTTCTTCTTTTTCTTCTTCTCCTTCATGAAATTAGGCCTTTTGATCTGTTTTCACATCAAGTGTGATTTAATGAATCTTCCTATATTAAATGGGCGTCCAACACTTCTATGTCCTATTGGTTTGTACTTTAATAATAGCTAAGGGATTCTATGTGTAAGGCTTTCTTTTAACATGTTCATACCAGTTTTTTTTCTCATATTGTCAATTATATTTGTTAAATTAAAAATATTTAAGTATTTTCTAATATCTTCATTTCTTTTCCTGCCCAAAATTGTCACACCTGCTACTGAACGTAAGAACTTCATTTCTGCAGTTTCTATTTTTCTTCTGTCTGAACGGTTAAGAGTCCAATTTTCAATTGCATATGTTAAGACAGGCACTGCCATAATTTTATAGCATTTTAATTGTGTTCTCCTGAAAGTTTTATTTTTCAGTGTCCGTTTTATAGTTCCACACATTCTATAAAATTAATTTAATTTGATATTAATATCTCCCTTCTGGCAGTACGATACATTGCATCCTAAATAATTGAAATTGTTCACCTGTTGTATTGTACTGTTTTATTAATGTTGATTTTACACCTCATATGGACTTTCCCGTTGAATGCCATTGCTTTCGATTTACTTTCAGAGATTGCCATATTGATTGTATTTGCTATTTCATTTAATTTATATGCTGCTATTTGTAAATTGTCTTCTGAAGAGCAAAGGATTGTCTGATCGTCTGCAAACAATATGGTAATTAGAATTGTATTGCCAACTTTAAAAATCTGTGGTTAAACTTCATTGCCATTCATTGTACCTCCTTTATCAATAATTATTTTTCATTTAAAATATAAGCTATGTTCTGAAATGGGTATTCCTATAGGAGGAAAAGTACTGCATTCATTGTTGTTTGAAGATGATCAAATAATTTTTGCAGGGGATGAAGATGATATGAAATATATATTTTTTGTATTGTAAGCCTATGTTTTCCCTTTACAGAGATTTAGGCGCTCTCACCCTACAGGGAAGAATTTGAACCATGCTAATTTAGTTACACTTGTTTTCGTATAGATGTCATTTTGAGTGGTACGTGGTCAGCGTTCCGCCTCATACTGACATCTAGGAAACCAAGGTAGTACTAGGACGGGAAAATTCGGTAAATTTTGCTTAGAGGCCTTTTTCATTCAGTCTTAAGGATTTTTTCGAGCCTGAATATCTTCAGACTCGGGACCCACGGTTTAAAGTCCCTCCCGGAGGATTTGCTCCTTGGATTTTTCCGTCCTAAAAAATCCATCGACCCCGGCCGGGTTTGAACCCGCGACCCTTGGGACCAGAGGCAAGGAGCATAACCACTAGTCCACCGCGGCCGAAATATATGATAAATAAACTAATGGAAGAATATAAAAAATGGGGACTGAATATAAATTTACAGAAAACAGAATATATGTGTTTGGGAAAGGATGTGAATGACCACATACTTGAAACAGGGAAAATAAACAAGTGTGGATTTGTTTAGTCCCGCGCCGTAGCCGAGCGGTTAAGGTAGGAAGCCTTGGCGCAGAGCTACGGGACTTGCGCTGGTTCGAGAAATTTTCTCATGGTATTTCGGCCAGTATGGGACCGGTGCCCACCCAGCATCGTGAGGCAATTGGGTAGCTACAATAAGTAGCGGCTCCAGGTTGAGGAACCAGCTATAACGGCTGGGGGACTCGACATGCTAACCCATGTCACCCCTACACTGGCTGTTGATCATCTACCTCTGTGATTGACACATGTGGATGTGAAGGGCCAGCAGCCGGCTGGTAAAAGGGCAACCGCTGAAAAGTGGAAAGACCCTCAATCGGAAATCGGATTTTTTTAAATATCTTGGGTCAATAATTACACGTTTAGGTACCTGTGAGAGAAATGTATAGACTAAAATTGCAATGGCAAAAAATGCAACTAAGATACATGGAATAATTTGGAACAAAAATATTACAAAGGAAACTAAAATGAAAATTTATAAGAGCGTAATACAGAATATTTTATCATATGGAAGTGAAATTTGATCTTTGACGGAATTACAAAAGAATAAAATTAGAACAAGCAATGAACGAGAAAATTTAATATTGGAAGAAGGAATCCAAATAAAGCAAGTGAAACAAACCAAATATTTGGGAATAATTGTGGATAACATTGAAGGTATAGGCAAAGAGAACATAAAACATAGAATTGAATTGAGTAGCAAAATAATATCATCGTTAAATTCCATATGGTGGGATAAGCATATTTGGAAAGACGCAACAAAATATATTGCTAAAACATTGGTTGAATCTGTTGCAATGTATGGAAGTGAGGTATGGACAATCAATAAGTACTACAAGAATAGACTAATAGCTCTAGAAATGGATTATTTACGCAGAAGTGCCAGAAAGTCTAGATTAGAACATGTCACAAATAAGGAAATTAGAAACACAATGGAAGCAGAAGAAAGCATAATTGAAAGAATTGAGGAGAAGGAATTAAAGTGGTTAGGACATGTCTTAAAAATGGAAGATGAGCGATGGCCGAAGCAACTATATGTATGGCATCCGAACAGAAAGAAGAAAAGAGGGAGACCAAGGTTAACATGGAAGGTAAACATGAAGACAGTAATGCAAGCTAGAGGGCTAAGCATCGAACATGTCCAAGACCGTAGGCTTTGGAGATTTGCACGGGAAGACAGCAGCAGCTGTAAAAACCCGAAGATAGATAGAGATAAAATTAGAACAGTTGAATTTGATTATTTTAGAAGAAGCCTCCAAAAAACAAGACAGGATAAAATAAGAAATTAATTCCTTTAGAGAGAAATGAATGTCACCACATCTGTTGTTAAGAGGATTGAAAATCAAACGCTTAAATGGTATAGCCATGTACAAATAATGGAAAATGAAAGATGGCCAAAAAATATATACCAATGGTCACCCCCTGGAAGAAATAAACGTGGCAGACCAAGATGGAAATGGAAAATCTACGTCAGTGCCATAATGGATGATAGGAGTTTGGAAGAGGGAGATTGGAATGATAGAGATAAATGGAAACTGAAGACGGCAAGAAGAAGAAGAAGAAGAAGAGAAAGCTTTGCACAAATTTAACAATATGTCCTGGAAACCCTTTATCATACATTATTTCTCATAGTTTATTTCTTGACATTCTATTAAACGCTTTTTCATAGCCAATAAAAAGTATGCAAGTTGGTAAATTAAACTCTCTTCTCTTCTGAATAAGTTGTTCAATTGTGAATATGGAATCTGAACATGACCGACCTTTCTAATATTTTATTATTAATAATACTTTTACTGAGAACTAGGTCTTTTCCTAGGAAAGCCATGACTTTAGATTTTTCTTTTGACATTTCCATGTTGAAGTTTATTGAAATTTGGTGAAAAGAGTGGACTGAACGTTGTAGGTCATCTTGTGAATTCGCTATAAACACAATGTCATCTGCAAATAATAGATTGTCTAAATTATATCATCTATTAAGTGGTATACTGTCATTATTTAATAATTTATATCATGTTAAGAACAATAATGTATTTTATTTTGTCTTCGAACTCTAAACATACCACAAAATTTACCTTTCTCATAGTTTCGTTGATCTCTTCAGAAGTCCCTTGGGGCGTGATGGGTGTAATAACATCACGCTTTAATTTTCACCAGGCAAACGAAGTGCCAACCTCTCTCCCTTTGCTAATATTCAATTTAACAAATGCCAGTTAATTTCGAAACGCTTGCGAACATTAAAAGCATCTCTTACTCCTCCCACATTTTTCGGTGAACGTTATGCTATTGAATTACATGTATTTCAGTTAGTCTTAGTGGTTATAATTATCTACTCAGTACTGAATGAAATAATTCATTCATTTAGTGACATACACGTCATTGCCTATCATATACTTCACAGTATTGCCAGACTTCCTATCTCGTAGATTTAATCGTGCCTGAAAGAAGAGTTATATACGAGTATCTTGAAATAAAATTTTATTTATAGCAAATTGATATGGCTTAATTACTATCTGAAACATTATAATATGCTTAACGTCTTTAAAAAAACTTATTAAACTTAAATAAAAATAACTCGAAAACCTTGGAAATTGTAGTATTAAAAAAATGATACACTCTGAAAGTGAAACTGAGCTGTAATTATTTATTTGCGCGATAATGCGTTTTGTCGTACTTACAGCAATGGCGACCAATGATTCAAAGTTCGACTTCCTACATTTCGGTGTTGCCAATCTAAATAACTATACCACAATAAAATACATCTACAAACACGCGTGTGGGAAGTAAACCACTGCCCTCTATGTATACTAGATATAATGTATATACGAAAAATATCCAAAAAGTAGTATTAATATACATTATATGAAAAAAATCACTGCATTTTAAATGAACTGAACTTTATTTGAAAAAAATATGAAAACAATAAAATAACCTTGGTTCTCTAGACCAAGTGCTCTACCAACTGAGCTACCTGAGCAAGAACCGATCTAAACGCAAAATCTTTCTCTATATACATTGTAATTCCCATCCACCAAATGCTGTGAAGCCATGCTTCTATCTTGCAAATGGCGGCTCCTTTATTAAGAAGACATATTTGGGAATTATACATTACAGCCAGCACGGCTTTTTCCAAGTTTTTATTATTGTTTCGTACATCTCAATGATGGATAAATCATATTTGAAGAGAAAAATTATACGCTCAGAACGGGACTTGAACCCGGGACCCTTGGTTCTCTAGACCAAGTGCTCTACCAACTGAGCTACCTGAGCAAGAACCGATCTAAACGCAAATCTTTCTCTATATACATTGTAATTCCCATCCACCAAATGCTTGTGAAGCCATGCTTCTATCTTGCAAATGGCGGCTCCTTTATTAAGAAGACATATTTGGGAATTATACATTACAGCCAGCACGGCTTTTTCCAAGTTTTTATTATTGATTTCGTACATCTCAATGATGGATAAATCATATTTGAAGAGAAAAATTATACGCTCAGACCGGGACTTGAACCCGGGACCCTTGGTTCTCTAGACCAAGTGCTCTACCAACTGAGCTACCTGAGCAATATTGCATATTGAGATGTACGAAATCAATAATAAAAACTTGGAAAAAGCCGTGCTGGCTGTAATGTATAATTCCCAAATATGTCTTCTTAATAAAGGAGCCGCCATTTGCAAGATAGAAGCATGGCTTCACAGCATTTGGTGGATGGGAATTACAATGTATATAGAGAAAGATTTGCGTTTAGATCGGTTCTTGCTCAGGTAGCTCAGTTGGTAGAGCACTTGGTCTAGAGAACCAAGGGTCCCGGGTTCAAGTCCCGGTCTGAGCGTATAATTTTTCTCTTCAAATATGATTTATCCATCATTGAGATGTACGAAATCAATAATAAAAACTTGGAAAAAGCCGTGCTGGCTGTAATGTATAATTCCCAAATATGTCTTCTTAATAAAGGAGCCGCCATTTGCAAGATAGAAGCATGGCTTCACAGCATTTGGGTGGATGGGGAATTACAATGTATATAGAGAAAGATTTGAGTTTAGATCGGTTCTTGCTCAGGTAGCTCAGTTGGTAGAGCACTTGGTCTAGAGAACCAAGGGTCCCGGGTTCAAGTCCCGGTCTGAGCGTATAATTTTTCTCTTCAAATATGATTTATCCATCATTGAGATGTACGAAATCAAATATAAAAACTGGAAAAAGCCGTGCGGCTGTAATGTATAATTCCCAAATATGTCTTCTTAATAAGGAGCCGCCCATTTGCAAGATAGAAGCATGGCTTCACAGCATTTGGTGGATGGGAATTACAATGTATATAGAGAAAGATTTGCGTTTAGATCGGTTCTTGCTCAGGTAGCTCAGTTGGTAGAGCACTTGGTCTAGAGAACCAAGGGTCCCGGGTTCAAGTCCCGGTCTGAGCGTATAATTTTTCTCTTCAAATATGATTTATCCATCATTGAGATGTACGAAATCAATAATAAAAAATAAATACTTATTTGCCGCCATTGTATCAAGTGGTTTCATGGCCTCCTGTTATTTTATCACTAATTGGTCTCACGGCCTCCTGTTGTTTTAACTAATAACCATTGCCCACACTGTTAACTTTCGTCAGTTGTTTATAATGAACGCAAATACTTCCAACAAATACGTTATTTTTTACTATTATTTATTATTTTGAAAACACCATGGCGCAAAAAATAATGTACAACGCACATTTGTGAAGTGTTTTACAGAATCTCGGAAACATTTTTCTCGATTCTGTAAAATCACTTTCCAACCTCGCACCGTAATATACTGTTACAATACTCCGTATATTCCAGACAGTCCACGTTACAACGGTTTTCCTAAAACAAGGATCGAAATGTTGCATATGTCTGAGTTAAAGCCATGTGGTTGAGAAACCAAGATTTAGGTAAGCACTTTTTCAACAATCCCGCCTTATCTGCCATGAAATAAACTACTTACTTCAGTTCTCATGCACGCGAGTTCAAACCTGGCTGCGGTACATGCATGTTTAATGAACTTCGGAGCTAAAGCTGTGGGTCCTGCGTTGTAGATTTAGTTAGGTACGTAAAAGAACGTGAAGCATAAATTAAGAGCTTCCTGACCAAAAAGTGTCCCTTTCATGCCCATATTTGAATTGAGACCCTATGTTGAAGAGCGTGGAAAAGTAAAAACTCTTAGAATGTATTGCAGACAAAATTAAGGTCGTGGTTTTTTGTGTAACCGCCTAGCACCCGATGCTTCCGATTTCGATCCCGAAGAAAATAGACGAGCTTCGATTACAATGATTGCCAGCGGTTCCTATGTTCGCTGGTTCAAACTCGGCTGGATGTAAAAATCCTGAGTGGGTTTCTTTTGAAAAGGAGATAAAGCTGCTTGCGTCTCTTATAGTAGATCTACTGGATACAAATTCTCCGCGCAAGATTTTTTAGGCCTTTTCACACTCAGGCTTGAATTTAATCGCTAATGATCTGAGTTGTTAAACAGCGTCGTTACATAAAATACAATAGTTAATTGTTATTAAATAACTCGTGGTATACTTTCTAATACCTACTGCCTAACATTCTCACCTCTGGGTCTAAAGTTCGGGACTTCAAACTTGGGTGAAATCGATTAACGTTTGAACGATTGAGAATAAAGTGTATCCGTAATGTAAGTAAAATTGTGGATAACGTATGGTAAATTTAGGGTATATAAAATAACCTCAAGCTAATTATGATAGATTTAGAAGTAAAATTTATCAACTTTCACTTTGAAAAGCGACGCTGATACAATTTGAAATAAAAATGCAACTATTATTTTTCATAGTTTTCACTTTTATTTTTTCCTAGAAAGTTTGTCAACACATGAAGCTATAGAACAGGCAATACGTTAATTACTTAGGTTTTAATATCTGTTACTGACAGAAAAATTACACAATTAAATTTGTTTAATGCATGTATGGAAGACTTTAAGAAATGAGACTCTTAAATTTGCAGAATTGAAATTTTACAAAACAATTACAGTTAGAAATTTAACACATGGATGTGAAAATTGGACACTTACTACATCAGACAGAAATAAAGTAGAAACTGCAGAAATGAAGTTTTCTCTAGCAGGTTATACAAAATATCTAAGAAAATTAATTAGGAATATTCAACCTTACAGACAAAATTGAAATATCAAGATGTAATTGGTTTAAACTCGTTGAAAGAAAATGTCAAATCTAATTACATATATTTTATTCAACTATGAACCCAAAGGGAACAGATATGTCTTTCCATATCTCTTGATGTGGGTACAGATCAAGGGCCTATTTCCAGAAGGGAGAAGAAGAAGAAGAAGAAGAAGAAGAAGAAGAAGAAGAGAAGTCCTGTTACTACTGCCCTGGAAGTCTTCCAAACTGTTTTTTTCTATTATTTTTCTGCTTACGTCACTAGGATAAAAGATCACACGAATCTGTGATCCAGAGAAAATGCTACCTTTCACTTTCGCATGTGTTATTTGAGGAAACAACTTTTTTAAATTGATGTAAAGGAGCAGAATTAGTTCCAATGCATTTACGATTTGTGTTACTAATCTGTTTTTTTTTTAATGTTGGTAACACAATCTTCTTTCTTGGGATTACAGCCTCGTGTTTACCTGTAATTAAGTGTTCCTGTGACTGCCATGTTTTCTGAGAGTCTGGCCAGTCGCTTTTCTGTCCCAAAGACACAGTCAGAAACCATGACTTGTACCATTTATATTTTCTCCTTCACAACACTTAATCACATGGTATATAGTCTACCTAGTTTGATTATAAAGTATTTTTCTCTTCTTTCGCGCCATGATAACTCAACCAAACGCCACACATACGCGACTGGGCTACGTTTATTGTAGAAAGAAACTGAAATATCTGTGACGTAAATTTGATGTCACAGACCGTAAGTTTCGAAACACACCGATCCTATTCGGCAGTCACACACTTTATAATAAACAAGTATAGCATTGGGACGGTAAGGCTATATCTATGTAGGTCAAATACAAAAGACTTCGACACACTGTTTTCAGGAGGCAGATTTCATTGAGGGACAATAAAAATACAACTTCTTGTTGAGTATTATTATTATTATTATTATTATTATTATTATTATTATTATTATTATTATGATTTTAATATATTTTGTACATTCCTTATGAATGCCTATTATGTGTTATTAATTTAACTATAAAAATTAATAATTTTAATATCTGTATAATTTTATCCTGGTGAAGTAGAAGAGAAGATCTTACGCTCTTAATTTCATAGATAAAATAAGCATTATTATTATTATTAATTATTATTATTATTAGTCTATTTTTTAGTATTATTATTATTATTATTGTTTTTTTATCGTTTCACCCTCTTTAGGGTATGTTGGATCAACAATTTCTCTGTTTTTTTCCTTCGTTTCTTAGTGCTCAGTATTTCTTCATTCTTTCTGATGTACATTCTTCTGTTCTTCCGAGATAATAGGTTTGGAATTTTGTTTAGATTTATCTTGAGACCTTATGTTTTCATCTTGAATAACTAATTTAGCTGATTATTGTTATTATATCTAATATAATTTCTTGTATTCTATTTTCATTCTCTGAGCATGCTTTCACACACTCCAATTTTTCCTGTATTGCTGTATATTGTTAGTCAGTTTAAAATAATTTTATTTATTCCGGATATTTTCAATTTTCCTTTTGCCAGAAAGCGTGCAACCGGTTACATTTCTTAAAACCGTATTTTTCCTGTTTATTTTTATTATTATTGTTATTATTATTATTATTATTATTATTATTATTATTATTATTATTATTATTATTATTATTCATCCGGTATCATGGCAGCTGCCGCCGTCGTCCGGAAACCAAACGCCATTCCTCTCTGTCCATCCATTGATCTTCCTCCAATCCTCAGATATTCATAGCTGCTTGTACCCCTTCTATCCAAGTTTTCTTCGGAAGATCCTTTCTATTGGGATCCATTCCATAACAATTTTAGGCAATCTTTGCTCTGGCATTCTTTTGACATGGCCATACCACTGTAATCTTATATTTTCTATAATGTCTGTGATGTCCGGCTCCTTTTGTGCACTCATAATTTCCCTTATTTCTTTATTTCGTATTCTATCCATTCTAGATTTTCCAGCTGCTCTTCTTAAAAAATCCATTTCTGTACCTAAAATTCTTTTCATTTCCCTGGTAGGAATTTGCCAGACTTCAGCACCATATGTTAAAATGCTCTGAATTATGGTTTGATATATTTGTAATTTTCTATTTTTTTAAATATTTGTGCTGTACCAAACAGAGTTTAAAGCATTTATTGCTTGTTTTGTTTGTGCGATTCTATTATTAATTTCCACTGTGTTATCGCCTGACTGTTTAATTTTGTTCCTAAATAAAGTGCATTCAATACTAGGTTTTAGTTCTTCTCCATTGTTGAAATTTGTATTTTCCATTTCTTCTCCTATATTCAGATATTTAGTTTTCTCAATGTTTATATAAAGTCCCCATTTTTCATATTCTTTTTTTAGTTTTTTAGCCATATATTCTATGTCATCGTGGTCTTGTGCTATTAATACCTGGTCATCTGCAAAATTTAGTGAATATACATGTGTATTTTGGATTGGTATGCCCATGTTTTGACATTTTGCCCTCCAATCTCTTAGTACTCTTTCGAGATAAATTTTGAATATTATATTATTATTATTATTATTATTATTATTATTATTATTATCATCATCATCATCATCATCAATACAGTTTGTGATCGTGATCCGATAGGAACGGCTGCATGATGATTTCCTGTATATAATTAATGTGAAGCTATAATTATCAGTTCATTGAACTACTCCGTAACCTTTTTAATGTAAAATTTAAACGTCTTGAGGATACGAAGTGCGATCAGTTGAAGATGACGCCTCCCTGTAATTCTGCCAGTCGACAAGTAGTTTGAAGGCCCATCATTTGGCTGGTTGTGGACATTGCAGCATGCTGTTACTCCTAGAGGGCGAATTGTCTACTGGTTGTCTTTCCTGGGTGTGGTTAGACACATCCCAGAACGTTATAACCTATTATCTGCTGTGCGTTGTAAGTGAAATTATCTTACACAACACCTCACCGTTGCAAAATACATGTAAACCCACGCAATCATCTGATAGCATCTTCCCATTTATTCAGTAATCACATGTCCTATACAAGGTTCATCATTTATACAGTGGAACCGGAAAATCACTCTGCAGTACGAGTGTAGTGACGTTATACAATGGAAATGGACAGTTAATGACAAAAGAGGATCGGCCGCGGTGGACTAGTGGTTATGCTCCTTGCCTCTGGTCCCGAGGGTCGCGGGTTCAAACCCGGCCGGGATCGATGGATTCTTTAGGATGGAAAAATCCAAGGAGCAAGTCCTCCGGGAGGGACTTTAAGCCGTGGGTCCCGAGTCTGAAGATTTTCAGGCTCGTAAAAGATCCTTAAGCCTGAATGAAAAGGCCTCTAAGCAAAATTTACCGAATTTTTCCGTCCTAGTACTACCTTGGTTTCCTAGATGTCAGTATGAGGCGGAACGCTGACCACGGACCACTCAAATGGCATCTTTACGAAAACAAGTGTAACTATATTAATATGGTTCAAATTCTTCCCTGTAGGGGAAGAGCGCCTAATCTCTGTTAAGGGAAACATGGGCTTACACACACAATGACAAAAGAGGGAAATTTTGAACAAGTGGCTGAATTCAAATGACTAGGAACAATAATTACAAATAGGAATGAGATGAACAAATAAATTAACATATGATCAATTTCGGAAATATATTAAAGAGATTCTTGTCCCAACTTTTCTAAACAAAAAGTTAAACTGAAAACTGTATTCTTCCAGTTATATTATATGGATGCGAAATGTGTACTCTTACTTTAAGGAGGAGAAAATATCACGAGTATTTGAGAATAAAATTCTTAGGTAAATTTTTGGACCAAAGAGAGATGATTTTCCGGGTGACCCCTTTCCTTAAATCTGTCCATCTCCTAGTTCCTGATACTTTGATATTGATAAAATACATCTCAAGTCTTACGATAGATAATTAACTTTTAATTAACTAATTTTGAAGTGATTTTGTCGAGGTGATGGGAAGATAAAAGGCTTGCTAGGCCGGCTATTGATCGGTTTTATTTCAGGGTTTTTCTTTCATTAGAATATCTTCTTCACTGCGACTAAATAATCTAGCTCTCTCTTGCTTTTTTTTTTTTTTTAGTTCGCCCCGAGTATTTTATTTTCTCCGTACCTTCCATTTGGCAAGCATTCCACAATCTGGGAAGGCGCCCGAGGGGAATCTAACAACCCCTGATGGGATTCACAAGAGTAACATTTAATACTCTATATCTATACTTGTGTCAGGTTGAGAGATGAGTTAATATGAATCCCTAATTATTGAAGATAATAGTTCAAATATGCCGGCTCAGAAGGCCTGTCGCACTATTACTGTTGCAGATTAAATGAAATGACACAAACTTAATAATAATAATAAATTGGTAAGAGGCACTCGAACGAGCATTAAGTTATAAGTTTATGATTTGTCTTTTATGAGTTCGTTTAGTGATCCTGTCCATATTCTGCATTGTTTGTAATGGTATCGCTCACACTTTTGGTCGCATATCTTGCATTCACACGAATCATTCGGTTGGTGGAATTTTGTATTTTTGCACATTTTGTGATGATATCCGTGTGTTGCTAAACCTATGATTCTGTGCCTTTGTGGTTGGTTACTTCCAGTCCACTCTCTGTTTACCATGGCATCTGAGGCGTAGAAATCTTCGTCGATCTCTTTTTCTCTCTGTTTCTTTTTTTCGATGACTTTCTTATATGGCTCCGTTGCTGGCAGTAGTATCCTTTGCCTCAGGTCCTCTAGGAAGAAGGTTTCTCTGGCTAGCATATAGGCCATTCTATTTGGTGTGTATTTGCTTGCACCTAATGCCTTTTTGATGAATCTTGGTTTTACTTTTTCTAACCTCTCCAAATCGCTGGTCGATAGTTTCTCCCATATCAGTTCTATCCCGTAGGTGACGATCGGGGTGATCACTGATGCGAATAATTTCATGGCTGTGACTAATTTTAACGATGTGATGTCTTTGATACTGCACATAGCTCTTATAGCTGCTGCTGCTCTCTCCTGCACATGTGCGCTGAAAGACTTTGTTGTTGGCTGCAGTGTTATGCCTAAATATCTGAATTTGTTGACCATTCTTATCGGTTCTTCTCCTAGTTTTAGATTATCACTTGCCGCTGTTCTTCCTCCTTTCTTGAAAACCATTTGTACGGTCTTGTTGTTGTTTATCTTGAACTCATTTTCCATAGCCCATCGTTGTATCCCATCTATGCCTCTTTGCAATTCTTCTTTGTTTTCTGCCCCAATGGCCATGTCGTCCGCATACATTACCAGCGTGGTCCCGTTTGTTGCTTTCCCAATGTCAGCCGTCATTATGTTAAATAGTAGCGGGCTGATGGGGTCTCCTTGTAGTATCCCATTAGTTTGCATAACCTCGTCTGATGCCGCAACCTCATCTGTTATTTGTAACCAGTTTCGCCTCATTATGTCGTGTACTATTCCAACAATGGGGTGCTCGTTTCCAATCATGTCCCTCATCTTCGTGAGTAGTTTTGTTCTGTTTATGTAATCGAACGCTTTTTCATAATCTATGAAGACCACGTAGTATTTCCCTTTCGGTCTGTTGAGGGCTGTTTCTATCTCATATAGGCCTAATAATGCGGATGCTGCTTGCAGAGTGGATTTTCCTTTCCTAAATCCGAATTGGTTATCTGGGATGTTTAATTTTGTGATGTCCATCAATCTGTTTGTAAGTATCTTCATAAAGATTTTGAACAGGGTGTTCTCCAGTACAACGCCTCTGTATGAGTTCATGTCTCCCGTGTTTCCTTTACCTTTATACAGCATTTTCAGGGTAGCCCTTCTCCATTGTTCTGGTATGGTTCTCGTCTCTAGGCATTTGTTAAACAGTTCTTTCCATATTGATATTAGCACGTCAGCTGATGCCTTTAGGTGTTCGTATGCTACTTGATCCGGTCCTGTGGCTTTTTTTATTTTTGCTTCTTTCACGCATTTGTTTATTTCATCCTCTGTGATTTCCATTTCCAGATTCAGGGTTCTTGGGTTCCTGGTAGTATTGGCTTCGTAAGCTTCTGTTCTGTTTCCTTCATTCAGTATTTTTGTGAAGTGGTTTTCCCAATCATCTATCGGTATTTCTTTCATCACTCCTCTGGGTTTCCTCCTTAAGACCAGGAAAGGGTCCTTTTCTGCTTCTTCGGCTAGCTGTTGGGCATTCATTTCTATGTAATGGGTTTTCTTGTATTTTATTATGTTTTTGTACTGTTTTCTTTTCTGGGCGTATCGTTCCAGGTCTACTTGATTTTTGGATTCCTTTGCTTTGTTTAGTGCTTTTAGTGTTTCCTTCCGTTCTGTGTAGCACATCCTGTCGAACCACGGTTGTGCTCTTCTTTTTGATGTTGGTTGACAGGCGTTCTTTATAAGGTTGTTAGTGATGTCTAGTGCTTTGTCCAGTTGGCCTTCCTTTATTCTCTTTTTAGCTTTATCTATGTTCTCCGTGTTTTTTCGTATTTGTTCTACATCTAGTTTTCTTGATATCCTGTTTTTAGGGGTTTCCTTGTTTGGTCTATTTCTGGCCTTTGTCTTTTCCAGTCTTGTTGCTATCGGTACGTGTTTCCTGATGGGTGCTTAATAACCCAGATGTAGTAACATTATTTTTTGGCAGGGAAAAACTAATTGTACCTGAAAAACTTACTCTACACAATGAAATATTAATTTTTAAAGTAACATTTGTTGTGGGGTTCTAAATTTGCCAGAATTTAGGAGAACCCAGAACTGATTTGGAGATTTCTAATTTTTAATTTTTTGGATGAGTTATCAAGTAGCGAAATTATTTATGTTTTTTACAGAAAGAATGAAGGGTAAAATCGATGGGGATTGTGTGTTTATCATTTATGATGTAATAGGATTATATTATTATTTCACAATTTGCGCAGTGCTGCCATCTAATCCAACATAAATAAATTAGAATTATGAGCTTGAAACACAGTTATGTAACATCATTATAAAACAAATTGGAGCGATCTGGAGTTGTTTACAGAGTGAGAATGAAATTAAACCTCTCAAGTGTCATATAGGATAGAAAGAGACTGAAGAGGATATATAAAAACCAAGATAATAATTTACATAACCACTCATCATGTTTTTATCCCTTGCAGACTTCCAAATCTTGCTAGTTGCCATATTGAATTTAGAGCGACTTGTACTTACTTTATGCTTATTGCTGAGTAGGTGGACTGAAATAAATCTAAAAACATATTACTGTAACATTATTTATGATAGCGTAATGCTAACTGTATGTATATCAGATGTTGTAAAGTTTCTTTTTTTTGGTTAATCCTACATAATGTAAGAGTATCATAATTTTTCGTTAATCTTGCTAGTTGCCATATTGAATTTAGAGCGACTTGTACTTACTTTATGCTTATTGCTGAGTAGGTGGACTGAAATAAATCTACAACATAGTACTGTAACATTATTTATGATAGCTTAATGCTAACTGTATGTATATCAGATGTTGTAAAGTTCTTTTTTTGGTTAATACTACAAATGTAAGAGTATCATAAGTTTTCGTTAATCTTGCTAGTTGCCATATTGAATTTAGAGCGACTTGTACTTACTTTATGCTTATTGCTGAGTAGGTGGACTGAAATAAATCTACAACATAGTACTGTAACATTATTTATGATAGCTTAATGCTAACTGTATGTATATCAGATGTTGTAAAGTTTCTTTTTTGGTTAATACTACATAATGTAAGAGTATCATAAGTTTTCGTTAATCTTGCTAGTTGCCATATTGAATTTAGAGCGACTTGTACTTACTTTATGCTTATTGCTGAGTAGGTGGACTGAAATAAATCTACAACATAGTACTATAACATTTTATGATAGCTTAATGCTAACTGTATGTATATCAGATGTTGTAAAGTTCTTTTTTTGGTTAATACTACATAATGTAAGAGTATCATAAGTTTTCGTTAATCTTGCTAGTTGCCATATTGAATTTAGAGCGACTTGTACTTACTTTATGCTTATTGCTGAGTAGGTGGACTGAAATAAATCTACAACATAGTACTGTAACATTATTTATGATAGCTTAATGCTAACTGTATGTATATCAGATGTTGTAAAGTTCTTTTTTTGGTTAATACTACATAATGTAAGAGTATCATAAGTTTTCGTTAATCTTGCTAGTTGCCATATTGAATTTAGAGCGACTTGTACTTACTTTATGCTTATTGCTGAGTAGGTGGACTGAAATAAATCTACAACATAGTACTATAACATTTTATGATAGCTTAATGCTAACTGTATGTATATCAGATGTTGTAAAGTTCTTTTTTTGGTTAATACTACATAATGTAAGAGTATCATAAGTTTTCGTTAATCTTGCTAGTTGCCATATTGAATTTAGAGCGACTTGTACTTACTTTATGCTTATTGCTGAGTAGGTGGACTGAAATAAATCTACAACATAGTACTGTAACATTATTTATGATAGCTTAATGCTAACTGTATGTATATCAGATGTTGTAAAGTTCTTTTTTGGTTAATACTACATAATGTAAGAGTATCATAAGTTTTCGTTAATCTTGCTAGTTGCCATATTGAATTTAGAGCGACTTGTACTTACTTTATGCTTATTGCTGAGTAGGTGGACTGAAATAAATCTACAACATAGTACTATAACATTTTATGATAGCTTAATGCTAACTGTATGTATATCAGATGTTGTAAAGTTCTTTTTTTGGTTAATACTACATAATGTAAGAGTATCATAAGTTTTCGTTAATCTTGCTAGTTGCCATATTGAATTTAGAGCGACTTGTACTTACTTTATGCTTATTGCTGAGTAGGTGGACTGAAATAAATCTACAACATAGTACTGTAACATTATTTATGATAGCTTAATGCTAACTGTATGTATATCAGATGTTGTAAAGTTCTTTTTTTGGTTAATACTACATAATGTAAGAGTATCATAAGTTTTCGTTAATCTTGCTAGTTGCCATATTGAATTTAGAGCGACTTGTACTTACTTTATGCTTATTGCTGAGTAGGTGGACTGAAATAAATCTACAACATAGTACTGTAACATTATTTATGATAGCTTAATGCTAACTGTATGTATATCAGATGTTGTAAAGTTCTTTTTTTTGGTTAATACTACATAATGTAAGAGTATCATAAGTTTTCGTTAATCTTGCTAGTTGCCATATTGAATTTAGAGCGACTTGTACTTACTTTATGCTATTGCTGAGTAGGTGGACTGAAATAAATCTACAACATAGTACTGTAACATTATTTATGATAGCTTAATGCTAACTGTATGTATATCAGATGTTGTAAAGTTCTTTTTTGGTTAATACTACATAATGTAAGAGTATCATAAGTTTTCGTTAATCTTGCTAGTTGCCATATTGAATTTAGAGCGACTTGTACTTACTTTATGCTTATTGCTGAGTAGGTGGACTGAAATAAATCTACAACATAGTACTGTAACATTATTTATGATAGCTTAATGCTAACTGTATGTATATCAGATGTTGTAAAGTTCTTTTTTTGGTTAATACTACATAATGTAAGAGTATCATAAGTTTTCGTTAATCTTGCTAGTTGCCATATTGAATTTAGAGCGACTTGTACTTACTTATGCTTATTGCTGAGTAGGTGGACTGAAATAAATCTACAACATAGTACTGTAACATTATTTATGATAGCTTAATGCTAACTGTATGTATATCAGATGTTGTAAAGTTCTTTTTTTGGTTAATACTACATAATGTAAGAGTATCATAAGTTTCGTTAATCTTGCTAGTTGCCATATTGAATTTAGAGCGACTTGTACTTACTTTATGCTTATTGCTGAGTAGGTGGACTGAAATAAATCTACAACATAGTACTGTAACATTATTTATGATAGCTTAATGCTAACTGTATGTATATCAGATGTTGTAAAGTTCTTTTTTTGGTTAATACTACATAATGTAAGAGTATCATAAGTTTTCGTTAATCTTGCTAGTTGCCATATTGAATTTAGAGCGACTTGTACTTACTTTATGCTTATTGCTGAGTAGGTGGACTGAAATAAATCTACAACATAGTACTGTAACATTATTTATGATAGCTTAATGCTAACTGTATGTATATCAGATGTTGTAAAGTTCTTTTTTTGGTTAATACTACATAATGTAAGAGTATCATAAGTTTTCGTTACAATTGAATTTGAACTGAATATATAATGAGAACGACCACCCAGGCATTGAAAAGCGAATAACAGGAAACTGTAATAATTTTATAAGTCTTGTGCAGTGAGTTAACCGGAAATACTAAGACATGAACCCAAGAGCAGACAGTAACGTGTACTGCTCTATTCATCTTCACCTTATCCTTAATATCTGGGACTTTTGTAGAATAACGTTATATACAGTTTTCAGTATTTAAGCAATAATGCATTGTATTCAATGTGCTTCTTAAATATCCAGTATTAATGCATTGGTAAAATGTGTTTTAGAGAATACAAACATCCAGAAATAAGTACAATCTTGTATTTTTTTATTTACAGATACACATAATTTATAATGTTTACATATATATATTGTATGTCTATTTCTTTAATCTTCTATAAAATATCAAGGGCGGTTGGTCCAATACCTGACAACATTGACGGGATTGCAATTCAACCAACTTGCCGGAACACTACATTTCATGATCACGTGATTAGTTACTTGCTCTTGTCACCATAAGTGATGATTGGTTATAATTAGGGATGATGAATTCTATCATTTTGAAATCAGAAATTTAGCATTTTTAATTATAAATTTAGCATTTTGTAGCCTTTATAATTTTTGCAATATCGTATTTTGTAGAATTTTGAACATGAAACGTAAAACAAATACATTTATTGTGATGGAAAATCAGAACAATATAGAGAAAATAGAGAAATGAACTAAACAGAATAATAAAAAAAATGAAATACACATGATTAACGTAAGTCATGGAAGTTCTATAACAAAATCATAGAACATACCTCAACATTATGTTATGTCATCCGGATTCCCTATCTATTATAAATAAACTTGTATTTACTGGAATATCTTTCAGCTCAACACTCTTACTGGGACCCCAAATATATTACTCAACTATTTGGGCAAATTCTGGGTGTTTGAGCTTAACGCCCAACACCATTTGCAAGCAGTCTACGCCTTTTTTGAAGTGCCCAAAAGAAATGAGAGATAAAAGTAATGTAGAAATCGTCGATTTTGCATTTATATCACAAAATTGTGGTATAATTTTTGCATTTTGAGACAATTTCGCATTTTGTCGTAATTACAGAAAACATTAAAAAGTGGTTTATATATCGTGGAAAATGAAAATGCAAGAGTAAAAGCTTTTACGTGCATTCCACGTTATACTGCAATTGCGAAAAATCACCACTCCTAGTTATTACCCCAAACAGTCGGTCGTTATTGTCTCCTTAGATCTTTGGAAGATTGGAAAATAAGGTTAAAGCTTATTGTTTTAAATATGAAAAAGTATATACCGGTATTGAGTTCGTTTGCGCTGTATAATATTAAACAAATAGTGAAAATTGACTTGGACTACTAGTATATAAGAATTCTTATTGCACTACACCGTAGCGTAGTGGTTAAGGCACTGCTCTACAAGTCGGAAGGTCGAGGGTTCAAGTCCTGGTGGGGTCAGAATTTTTAAACTGACCGAAACCTTCTGGCGGCACTATGACCCTGGGGTCGACTCAGCCTCTAACGGAAATGAGTGCCGAACGCTTGTTCTGGGGGTAAAGGCGGCCGTCACGCAGGGCAGACAACCCAGCTGACATCAAGTACCGATTGTCTAGAAAAAGTGGGAGACTTAACCTCCTACTACCCCAAGGGCCTTTCGAGGCCTGTAGTGGGATTACTTTACTAAAATTTTACAATAATTAGTAACTAACTCACTGGCAGTATGGAACCCAGAGGTTCATGGCTGAGCTGACATAAAGTCTTCATACATCTCTATCCTGAGGTAATGATTTACAATCATCCCATGTAAAATTTTCTTCCCTCAAACCGTGGTTAATGTATTCTCCCATTTTATTCTTGGTCTATCTATTGAACGCTTTCCTTCTGTTTTTTTTAAAGAAGTATCCATTCTCCTCTTACATCCCCCACTCTTGTCACATTTCGTGCCATTGCAGACTACGATACATAACTCGTGGACAGTAAATAGCAACTAACTAACTAACTCACTGGCTCTATCGAACTCGTAGGTTCATGGCCGCGCGGACATAAGCTTTCCATATATCCCTCTCCTGAGCTAATGTTTTTCAATCATCCTCTGTATAATCTACTTCGCTCAAATCATGATTTCATGTTCCTAGGAACACGTCCCTGTGTTTGAGCCTTTAACATGGATTCACTGAAGTAGTTCCCGTCCGATGAACCGAATGGGAAACTAATTTACCTTTAAAACATTTTACCCCAGTAGAGCCCGTGTTCCTATTTCTTGACGGTTGTACTTTTACGATGAAATATCGTCACTCTTTCTACCAAGGTACTTTTTTCTTCTGGCTTATCGCCTTCGACCTTTCCGGCATGGGTAATCCTTTCCGGAGCAATGCTACCGCCATCATAGCTGTCGGGGTGATTTAAGCAGATAAACCACTCCACTACGAGAAGGTAAAGATACCATGGAGGGAGACAATAAATAGTAGCAAATGAAAATTATCCGAATGAACGAAACTCTTTTTTGGAGGTAGAGAAAGTTAATTTGAAAAATAAAAAAAAAATTAAGTGTGTGCAGAGTATAATGTAAATTCCAGAAGAAAATAGTTGTATTGATCTGCGAAGTATATTTTAATGTTCTCCAAAATGTAATATTAGCTTTACAATGTATGCAATAATAATTTGTTGAAATGCTTGTGAATGTTTCGATTACAATAAAGTCTGTTTATTTGTGCTGAGTATTGTGAATGTAAAATCAAAATCAAGGCATTACATTTGAGTTAAAATTCCTTTAATAACACCGGAAGTAGACTATATATGGTTTTGAATTGTTTGTCGCTGTCATCTGTCATGTTTCCGTGTTTTGATATATCGTGAGGTTTCTATCCTTTGTTAGAGCATCTCTTTGTCCTGTGTAAAACAGTAGACATCAGATTTAGCTTTTGTGTTAGTTAAATTGAGTGGGCTCTTTATGCTGGAAATAAAGTTTATCCAGTATTGTGTAAATATATAATTAATTCTGTGACAAATTCGAAAATTCTTAACATAGGTTCACTGTGGAAAAACATGGTTTTGGTATATATTAATTCATTCAATTGAATTGATCATGAAAATATATTACCATCACTTTTGATCAGCGATAATCTTACAGCTCTATTTGTTTCGATAAAAAATTTACACCTAAAGATTAAAAAGCATATTTATTGGTTTACGTTTCCACCGAAGATAAATAAATACAAATAATATAGAATAGGAATATAAATGTAGACAAAAGAGAACCTTTGAACAAAGTGAAATAACAGTAACTTCTTTCCTAAAAGAATGTAGCATCGTGTCTAGGTGTACAAATGATTTCTGAGAATGTGTACAGAATATTTAATGCGGACAAAACTAATTTCCTGATTATATTTCAATTTGCTTTCATAACTTAACTAACAGTCAGCTGAATCCATATTTAAATATTTACTTACTTACTCACTGGCATTATCGAACCCGTAGGTTCATGGCCGCACGGACATAAGCTCGCCATACAACCCTATCCTGAGCTAATGCTTTCCAATCATTCCCTGTATAATCTACTTCCCTCAAATCATAGTTAATGTTATTCTCCCACCTCATTCTTGGTCTACCAACTGGGCGTTTTCCCCTCTGGTTTTCCTACAAGAAACTTCCATGCAAGTCTTTCATTCCCCATACGTGCAACATGTCCTGCCCATCGCAGGCTACGAGACTTAACTGTTCTTATTATATCTGGCTTCCTATAAAGACCATGTAGTTCATTGTTATGTAGTCTTCTCCATTCACCTGTTTGTTCATCTCTCTTTGGTCCAAAAAATTTCCTAAGTACTTTATTCTCAAATACTTGATATCTCCTTTCCTCCCTTAAAGTAAGAGTTCATGTTTCGCATCCATATGATATAACTGGTAGAATAATAGTTTTATATATTTTCAGTTTAACATTTTTTGAAAGGAGTTGGGACATCAAGAGTCTCTGCAATGCATAATAGCATGCATTTCCAGAATTGAGCCTATGTTTAATTTCTTTGTACATCTCATTCCTATTTGTGATTATTGTTCCTAGGTATTTGAATTCAGCCACTTCCTCAAAATGTCCCTCATCTGTCATTAACTGTCCGTATCCATTATATAATGAATTTCTACGTGTGACCATATATATAGTTTTATTGATATTTACTCCGATTGAGGGTCTTTCCACTTTTCAGCAGTTGCCCTTTTACCAGCCGGCTGCTGGCCCTTCACATCCACATGTGTCAATCACAGAGGTAGATGATCAACAGCCAATGTAGGGGTGACATGTGGTTAGCATGTCGAGTCCCCCAGCCGTTATAGCTTATTGATATTTACTTCCAGTCCTAATTTCTTAGTGTTACTCAATAGTGTGTGCGTGTTGTCCTTTAGTATCTCCTCGCTATCGGCCAATAGTACTACATCATCAGCATAAACTAACAGCTTATTAATACCATTGAGCTGTAAGCCGTCCTCATTCTCTAAAGATTTAATGGCATGCTCTAGTACAAAATTAAATAGTAGAGAAGATAGTGCATCTCCTTGCTTCAACCCATTCTGGATTTCAAAAGTGTCTGAAAACTGTTTGCCTACACGCACCCTACTCCTTGTGCTATTTAGACACATTCGTATAAGTCTAACTAACTTTTTAGGAATTCCGAACTCCAGCAGGATACTATATAACTTCTCCCTCTTAATTGAATCATATGCTTTTTTGAAGTCTACATATAGCTGATGTACAGTACCATTATATTCCCATTTCTTTTCTAAAATCTGTCTTATACTAAAAATCTGACAGACCGAAATTTAAGTACATCATTTTTTGACCCTGCAGGTGGAGGGGACCCCATTTTATATCAACATCTATTCTGATTTTTTGGTCACCCAGAAGTATACATTTTGATTCTTCCTGGATTTGGGATAATTTCTCATATCTGTTGTAGACCTGTTTGTTCTAAATGCACATTGATGATCTCCTAGAATGTCATCAATATAGGGAGTAATTCTGCTTGCTAATATATTTGTAAGAATTTTGTACGAAGTTGAAAGTAATGAGATGCCCCTGTAGTTGTTGCAATCAGTTTTATCTCTTTTCTTATAAATTGTTACGATAATTGATTCCTTCCATTCATCTGGAGGAGCTTCTTTTTCCCAAATCATAGTAAGCAACTAGCGTATCTTGTCCATCAATTTTTCTCCCCCTGATTTTATCAGTTCTGCTGGGATCTCATCTGAACCTGGTGCTTTATACATCTTCAATTTTTCAATCGCCATTTCAACCTCTAATGCATTTGGTTCTCCTCAATGTCCTGTTATGTATGTACATTTAGAAGCTGATTAAAATAACTTTTCCATCTATTTAATATACTCCTGGAATCTGTAATCATATCCCCATTTTCATTCCGAATTATGTTTGTTCTAGCCTGAAACCCTTTCTTCTCTATACTAATTCCCTGATATAATCCTCTAATGTTCCTATTGTTTGCGTTCATTTCAAGATCATTAATCTTCTCTCTCAAATATTCCCTCTTTTTACTCTTTAGTAACTTGGTGGTTTCCCGTCTGATACTACCCAATTGCTCTAAATTTACCTCATTTGACTAGTGTAACCATTTTCATTTTTCCTAGCTTTCTTTTCTTTACAATCTCGGCACATTCCTAGGTAAAGTTTTAATTAGGAAATAAATTTGAATTGAGCTGACTGTTAATGTAATCTAGTGGAAATATAAATAGACTTACTGGGTCATGTTTTAGTGATTGAATGACGAAGAAACTCTGCATAAATTAATGTTTCCATTGAATTGGTTATCAACTCCATTTCAATATATGTGAGATACATGGATTGTGGTACACAAGAAATTAAACATAGGTTCAATTCTGAAAATGCATGATATTATGTATTACAGATACTCTTGTCGTCCCAACTTTTCTAAAAAAACGTTAAAGTGATAAATATATAGAAATGTTATTGTCCCAGTAATATGATATGGATGCAAAACATGGACTCTTAGGCCTACGTTAAAGGAGGAGAAAACATTATGAGTATTTGAGAAGGAAGTTCTTAGGAAAAATTTTAGACCAAAGACAGGCGAATGTAGAATACTACATAACAGTGAGCTACATGATCAACATGGGAAACCAGATATATTAAGAACAGTTAAGTATCGTAGACTGTGATGGCCAGGAACGTGACACAAATGGAGAATGCAGGAGAGATATGGAAAATCTTTGTAAGAAAGCAGGGAAAACGCCCAATATATAAGCCAAAAATGAGGTGAGAGAAAGGTATTAACCATGATTTGAGAGAAGTAGAATAAGCTACACAGGAGATAATTGGAAAATATTAACTCAGGATAGGGATGTATGGAAGGTTTATATCCTTTAAATTTCTTTATACTTGGTCAGTAGGTGTTTTAATCTTATTTTTAACGATAGCCGCAGCATTTACCCGCGCGGTCTTGAGTCTACGGATTCGATAGTGCTAGTGAATTAGTTAATTAGTCAGATGAGCGAGGAGATACTAAAGGCCAACACGCACACACTATTGAGTAACACTAAGAAATTGGGACTGGAAGTAAATATCAATAAAACTAAATATATGGTCACACGTAGAAATACATTATATAATGGAAATGGACAGCTAATGACAAATGTGGGAAATTTTGAGGAAGTGGCTGAATTCAAATACCTAGGAACAATAATCACAAACAGGAATGAGATGCACAAGGAAATTAAACATAGGCTCAATTCTGGAAATGCCTGCTATTATGCATTACAGAGACTCTTGACTTCCCAACTCGTTTCAAAAAAAGTTAAACTGAAAATATATAAAACTATTATTCTATCAGTTACATTATATGGATGCGAAACATGGACTCCTACTTTAAAGGAGGGAAAGGAGATTACGAGTATTTGAGAATAAAGTTCTTAGGAAAGTTTTTGGACCAAAGGGAGATGAACAGACAGGTGAATGGAGAAGACTACATAACAATGAACTACATGGTCTTTATAGGAAGCCAAATATAATGAGAACAGTTAAGTCTCGTAGACTGCGATGGGCAGGACATGTTGCGCGTATGGGGAATGAAAGACATGCATGGAAGCTTCTTGTAGGAAAGCCAGAAGGAAAACGCCCAGTTGGTAGACCAAGAATACGATGGGAGAATAACATTAACTATGATTTGAGGGAAGTAGATTATACGGGGAATGATTGGAAAGGATTAGCTCAGGATAGGGATGTATGGAGAGCTTATGTCCGCGCGGCCATGAACCTACGGGTTCGATAGTGCCAGTGACTTAGTTAGTTAGTTAGTTAATTAGTGAGATGTGCATATTATTGGGTTCATGGAAGGTTTGCTTCTCACGTGGGCATCCTATGAGTGATTTTCACTGGATTCACGTTCAACTGTAGGATGGTTAACAGTTACTGTTACACTTTTCTGTCGGCCGTAGTGGATACATGAAAACCCCATGAGTTTTAATATGCTCATCTACTTCTGCAGAGATGACAATCACTTAGATCAGTAAGTGAAGATGATGTCAAGTTGCACAAGTCAATCTTTCTTTGAAATATTCAGCCAAGATTCTGTTGGATGGTAAGTGAAAAGTGTTCTGGTGCAACAACATTTGATATGGAATGTTTGATTGGACGTCTAAAAAAACCCGTCAATACTTGCTTTAGTCAAATATCTGGAAACCTCGTCAGATTATCAACAGAACGGACATCACATGACGTCAATCTTTGTTAGTGTCAAATCTCTAACTAACTAACTAACGAACTAACAGGCACATTGGAGCCCGGAGGGTTCATGGCCGCGCGGAGATAAGCTGTACATAGGCCTACATCTCTTTCCTGAGGTAATGTTTTCAAAAATCATCCCTGTATAATTCTGCTCCTTCAAACCATGGTTAATGTTATTCTCACATATCATTCTTGGCCTTCTTACTGTGAGCTTTCCGTCTGGTTTTCCTACAAGCATGCTCCTCTTTCATTCCTCGGATGTCCTGCCCTTCGCAATCTGCGAGACTTAACTGATCTTATTATATCTTTTTTGCCATAAACAACATGTGGCTCGCTGTATATGAAATATACTGTCATCGTTATAAAGTAATGTACAATTTTCCCCCAAGGAAACTATGCACTTGTGATCGAAATTTTATAAGAGATTTTGATTTTATTTTCACAAGGGATTCTTACTTAAAATATGCGCATTCATTTTAGTTTCACTCTCTACAACGGAAGGAGAGATGGAGAGGTGTCAAATGGTTGGCTATTCAGTGCAATGGGTGTAAGTGCCATTGCCATGTGACAACTCACATCCGGAACAATTTCATCTTTCCTGCTTGAGCAATGGAGCGTGCCCGTCCGCGTATCCGAGAGCACGTCTTCATGCTTCAAATCCTTTTGGTTCCGCCCAGAAAATTGGGACCCGTGCCACATGTACAAGAAATACTGTTCAGAATAAATATCGACTGCAAATTGCCTTATTACATTTCAAATGTTTTAAAATACATTTGCTTATTGCTTTATTGTACGCGAGAAAAACTTTAGCATATAATTTTTTCCCTTCCCTTTTTTTTTTTGGTGTAATTACAGTTGTATTCAACTCTGTATATCTAATATCTCTGTATATCTGTATATCTAATTGGTGACGCGCATAAATGGATTAACAAGATCCCCTCTGTCCCTATCTACTATCTACTATTTGGAAAATACATTGAGAAAAATAAATAAAAATTTAAACATAGCCTACAAAACTAATAATAAACTAAATAATGTAATAAGTAACAAAATAGAAAAACATAATACATTTAATGACAAGGGTGTATATAAATTAACATGCAGTCTGTGACAAGTTCTATATAGGTAGTACGAAAAGAAGCTTCAACATAAGATTTAAAGAACATCGTAACGATTTCGTATACGCATATGGAAAGTCTAATTACGTTAAGCACATAATAAACGCCGGTCATAGAATGAACTCAATAGAAGACACCGTTACAATAGTACACAAAGAGGGCAATCCAACTAAAATCAACATATTGGAAGACCTGGAAATTATCAAGGAAATAGACAACAAGCTTTTAAATAAAAGCACTCCCAGACTAAACAACCCACTATACGAGATCGTCAGGAAGAATCTTTAGTCACTACAACACCACAATAGGACAAGCCGCACCAACCATCACATTGGATGTTGTAGCGAAGTGGGCCCTGCTGAAGATGGAACGGATGTTTTGAAAGGCCTACTGGCATAAAGATTACATATTTTATAAGTTGAGGACGACGGATCTTACCTAAGAAGGTATATTTTAACTTATTTTATTTTATGACTCTCCACGTCAACGGTTTTAACAATGAATTTTATTAGTATTGACTCTGTATATCTATTTACAATCAAGTTTATTACAATTAAAGTGAAATCTTTCCTTGGTATATTTAACTTTTCAATATATTTATTAATTAATGTGAAATTTTTCTTTTTTTCTACAAGCGCGACAGGCCTACAAGGCCTTTGGCCTACCAGCCGGCATGCTGGCCTCACATCAATATGTGTTAATCACAGAGATAGACGATCATTTAGTCAGTGATTCGCTGGTTTTGTAGCTACCCAAACGCCTCACGATGTTGGGTGGGCACCGGTCCCATACTGGCCGAAATTCCATGAGATAATGTCTTCCCCTATGGGAATTCGAACCAGCACAAGTCCCGAAGCTCTGCGCCAAGGCTTCTTGTCTTAACCTCTCGGCTACGGCGTGGGACAATGTGAAAGTTCTATAGTTTTTTCTAAAACTAGCTATTACCCGACGTACGCTGCTGTGCCTAAATAAATAAATAGCCTATGCTTGTCACGCAGCGGGCCCGGGTTCTATCTCCGGTTGGGACAGTTTTTCTGGGTGAGGTTTTTATCGGGTTTTTTCCTCACCTGTAAAACAAATGTCAGGAAAACTTTAAGGCCCAAACGGTCCCCAAAATCATATGGCCATAATCATCATAATCCTTATCATTATCATCATCATCCTTCACCGGTGATGGAAAGCAACGGGAAGCTACCACACCTATAATTCCCTAGTAAAGCTGCAAAGCATAGCATGAAAATGCTATGATTGCAGTGAAAGATCTACCCTCGGGCTGAATTACTATGGATGGATGGACGTTATTTAATATTTAAAGGAAGTGGCACAATTGATTAAATTAATATCTGTTTTTATTTTTAGTCGAATAAGTAAAATTAATTTTCATGAAGATCTTTTGAGCGGTATAAATAAATTAATTCCGCTCGCGCAGTACATTCCCGGGATTCCTCCATTAAATTTGATTTCTTTGCGGTGCGTAGAAACGTTGTCCATTTTTCCGATATAAAGAATTTACATGAGGTATTTTCTAAATCCAAACCGCGCAGTTGCAAAAATTGCCCTTGCACTTTATTGATACGTACTCATAGCGAACGTATTGGAAATTCAAGTCAGCTGAACTCCAAACACGAGCTTAGTCGAATGCAACATTGTGCCAAAATTTCAAATCTACTACTTGATTTCGACTACTTCTCGAGTTTTGCAGGGTCAAAATGTACCTAGGCCTTATATGTAAAGATACAAATTTACCTACAAATTAAACAATTTCTTGTATTAATATTGAATTTAGTCTTTCGTTTAATAACATTCGTTATAAAAAATCATCTGAAAAGGATACAAAGCTTAGAACAATGCAATTGTGAAACAGTGAAAATGGAAGAAATTCCATTTCATTGTTTCACAACTTCATAGATTGTCATAATAATTTTTCTGTAAAAAGTCTCATACTACTCTAAGCTCTCTTTGAATATACTGTATACCTTTTTTTAATGAAGTTGTGTTCGACAAATATTATACGAATGGTGAGATCCCGATTTTTATTTTGTTACGATGGCGACTTTTTTATACAGCATATAAGCTTCCATATTATTTTTTCTTTTGCGTTTTCTATGCTGTTTTCGGTTTAATCCATCGCACATGTACATTTATCACCTTCGCTATATTTTCTATATTTATTTTATTTCCCCCTCTATTTCTTCGATACATTTTAATTGTGAACCAAATTTTTTACAGACTTAATCTAACAATGAAAGAGTTTCTCATTTCCGTAATTTTAATATTTTTTTAAAATGCAGTATAGTTCTTTCTTTGCTTACAAAGTGTATCCGGAATGCAGACAATTAAGTCCACATTGATCTCAGTCTCCGGGTTTCACCATCTGTTAGCATTCTTTCTCTTTGATTTCAGAGACTAATTGAAGCTTCCTTTGCTTCAACCAAAGCCACCTGTTGCTTCTAAGTTCCACATTAGAATGTAATTATCATATCCTCTGTTTCTCTTTTGCAGTTTTGAAAGGGTGATTCAGTCACTAAATTTATTCCATTACTAACTAATACCCAGCGTGCGCTGCTACGCCTAAAATAATGATGTGTTTTTAAGTTTAGTTGAATAAGTAAAAGGAAAAATAATTATAAATTTATATCATTATTATTTTTAGATACCCCGTGCTGATTACCCGGCATTGCCCTGAAATCTACATATCCCGATGTATTTGGCATAAATGAGCTAAAAGACAAAATTCGTTATTTCGAGTTAACCATGTTGTTGCTCTGCTTGCCCGGGAATCTACTTATCCCGATCTTTCTGGCATCAATGAAAGACAAAAATGGTTATTGTGAGTTATCCATAAAAGATAAACATATGCTGTCGCGGGCTCTTTTGTAGAAGTTTTTCTCTTGAATGGATTTTTGAAAAATATTTACTGATTTACTGATCGGCCAAAATATTTTGTCGGTTTATATCTAAGTACCTCCTCCTAATTTTTCTCCACACATTCTTGCGATTTTCAGTCCCTTTTTCCCATACCCAACCCATCCCAATCTTTTGGAGTTCTCTCTTATCCTAGTCTGCCCATAATTTCCCATTTGCGTTCCTAATATGGGGTCGTAACAAATTGCTCGGAGCATTGTTTGTTCACCTTGGATTAGCCGCAACCAGTACTAACATATTATGAGTTTTTATCTTTTTGTTATGTCGACATCTGATCAACTTTTCATTCAGTATCTAATATTATAATTATTGCGATTGCTAGTGAGTGGAAGAACACCTTAACTCTACTCGTACCTCTCTAACTAAATTCTTGAATTAAATTAAATATAATTCTTCAATTAAATTTAATTAAATATACTATATTTTTAACCGACTATCATTAAATGTGATAGTTTATGGGTTGCATTTTTTTTCAGGTGCATCAAATGTTCCAGCAAAAAATGAACAAGAATTTCATTACTTTGGGAACTTGGGCTCCTTGGTCACAGTGGAGTTCCTGCACCAGATCATGTGGCGGCGGTGTAGCAGACCAGGGAATGTGATAACAGATTCAATCGGTGAGTTATATTACATTTTGTTAAACATAACTTTTACAGAAATATATGGTTTTAATCATCTTAGTGTTATGAGTTAACAATGCCCCCAGCAAATCTCATATGAGATACCATTGGGAAACATAAAAAATATAACTTTTACAGGGAGAATCACAAAAACTATTATAGACTTCTAGTGGTTGTAGAGGGAACTTAGGAGATAAAGTTTTGATAAGGAATCCATGTCCGAAAACGTACCATTTTGATATAAAATAAGTTTGAAAATCGGAACACAATGGGCTGATATCGCGTGTCTTGTGTTTCAGAGTAAGTATTACAGACTTTTAGGGGTTGTATTACAAGTGTGGTTCCACGTGGCGACCCTGTTGTTCGTTGCATAAAGTGTATTTGCGACGCATGTTTTCATACACACGCCCTACAAGATCTGGTGTGCTCAATAATTTCTCCTGCCGCCAGAATTAGTGAAAGAAGACCTTCCTCCGACTCGATAGGTGTAGTACAACGATCTTCACTCTTATTTGGCATCAAAATGGTACATTTCCGGACATGGATTCCTTATCAAAACTTTATCTACTATGTACTTTCTACGACCCCTAGAAGTCTGTAATACTAATTGTGAATCACCCTGTATGTTGTAGGACATTTTTCAAGAATCAATACTTTTAAAAGTCATTATAAAGGTTAAATTTACATGAACAGGGATAAAGAACCATATAAATCACTTTATGTCGAAATTAAGTATGAGATGTGTGAGTGCTCTATCAATTAATATATTTGATAATAAATTGTGCTCAGATTAATTGCTTTTTTTTTCGACAGATCTAGAAGGCCTTTCACCTTCGACTTACTCACATCCACTGTTTAAATCACAGAGGCGGATATTGTTTCAAAGGGTGTGACATGTGTTCAACATGTCGAGTCCCCTAGCCCTTATATTATCTTTTTCTTAACATAGAGGCATTACTGATCGTATCTACCCGAAGATACATACATACATACATACATAAGGACTTTATTAAACTAAAAGTAAGATAGGCCCTGCATACAATGTTATTTACAAATATGGATTGCACGGGCAGTAAGCCGTACGTGCTGCTGACTGTCCGTTACAATAAGTTGATGTAAAAAAAACACACAATAATATTACAATTAGATAACAATACAATTACATTATACATTAACTTAGTTATGTAGAATTGTTAAGAATTAATGACATTGCAATTTGCTACATATTTATTTATTCCTGAATATGTGTTGTTCTTATTTTCCGCGTTTTGTCCAGAAATCTACCCAGGTTTATCCAATTTTCTGGCTTTACCAGTAACTCGTAGCATGCCAATCTTCCACGATTTGAATTTAGAAATCTTTCCGGGAATAACTGGTGCCTCCAACATTCTAAATCGATACATAATATATGTATCTCGTCTTCAAAGCTCCCGCACATTGGACACATTCGCATATCGTGATCGTCGCTAATTTTTAAAAATTTCCATGCCCCTAACCTGTACTAAGCAAGCCCTGATCTCTCTTTAACCCTTAAATTGGCAAAACACAAATTTCTTCTGTCAGTTATTTGAATGTGGCGGACCGCAGTGTAAACGGAATCTTGTGTAACTGTTATTATTAGGCATATTGTATAATTAAACATACATTTAAGTGGTTTCTTTTCGTTCATTTTCTACCGATTTATTTAAAATATTAAATTAATTGAACCAACTGATGTATCCAAAAGGATACATTACGAATTTAAGGGTTAAATCCTATATTGAGTATATAATATTCTTTTCCCCAAACTTGTTTTAGGTCTCTTTGTAAAAATAGTGATCGTTTTCCCGCACAATCGGCCAAAATATTTTGTCGGTTTATATCTAAGTACCTCCTCCTAATTTTTCTCCACACATTCTTGCGATTTTCAGTCCCTTTTTCCCATACCCAACCCATCCCAATCTTTTGGAGTTCTCTCTTATCCTCGTCTGCCCATAATTTCCCATTTGCGTTCCTAATATGGTGGTCGTAACAAATTGCTCGGAGCATTGTTTGTTCACCTTGGATTAGCCGCAACCAGTACTTGAGTACACGAATTTTGCAATTTATGTCGTCCTGAAATGACCCAATTCATATAAAATTCCACAGTTAGAAACGGCCTTACTAAGTCCTGTGGATAGCTGGGCACCGGCCATATACATTGTGACAAGAAATATTTTAATTGTTGCTGTACCACTGCATCGACTATCTTATCATTCCTCATCCTTCGTTAATTCACTCCGTTCCCGAAATTCCCTCCCATCTTATATAAATGGCAAACATACTCAAAATTATTAAGAAATTAGCTTACTTATCGTTTTCTTAGACCAGCGGTTCCCAACCTTTTTCGACTCGCAAACCCGTACCACAACGATCTGAGTTGGGTGAACCACTGACTTTTAAAAATACATACAGGACGGAGGAACCGCAGAAGTTAAATAAAATCTCAAATCACTTTCAGCACAAAGTCTGTTTCTGTATTTATTTTTTAAATAAGCATATGAAGAAATCGACTTTTCGCACAAATATGTGGACGGAAACGGTAAATAAAGGCAATGTGACTAACACTGGGAATTCCTTTAAACTTAATCGACAAAGATTTATAACTTGTCTCTAACTAAAAACCAGTGGAAATTTCGAGAAGCTGCTCTTTTTCATTTAGCTTAATGTGGATTCTAAAATTGTCTCTTCGAAGGTATTGCGAATCCAATTATTATTATTATGACAATGAAGGAGACAATAATAGGCCTAACCTCGAAACCCGCCATTATGGAAAAGTTTTGGCGAACCCCTTAAAATATTTTGCGAACCCCCTGGGGGTCCGCGAACCATAGGTTGGAAAACGCTGTCTTAACCAATATGAGTTATGATGCATTGTTGTGATATTGTTTGAATTTCGCGGGCGGCAGAGAGAGTAGGGGTGTCGAATTGTATAGCGGACAAAGATTCGCGATCTGTCGACTCGCGAGTTGAAAGCTCCGCACAGAAAGTACGATATGGTAGCCTCTCCACGCCTGGCAGGTTCGATTCCTGAAATTTCTAATCTAGAGAATTCTCGGCTATGTGCAGAGAACATTTTTATCATCGCTTGTATAAACCATCGCCGTGACACAATGAAGTGAGCGAAGAAATTATACTAGATGATAATTATTATTAGTGAATGAGACGTATTTCTGTATTAATTAAATTGTAAACCCAGAAGTATCGTTGACAGCAATTTATGTAAGAAGAGTCAGTGGAATTTTATGGACCCAATATAGTGAAATATACAATATAAAAATAGAATACCTGAGATCTCAGTCTTCCTCAACTTTGAATGTAGGATACGGAGTACTTTCGAAGCATATGCTCCATCTTCAGCTTGTAAATTGATCTTCCTCAACTTTGGATGTTGGGTGTGGAGTACTTTCGGAGCATATGCTCCATCTTCAGCTTGTAAATGATCTTCCTCAACTTTAGATGTAGGATGTAGAGTACTTTCGGAGCATATACTTCATCTTCAGCTTGTAAATTGGTCTTCCTCAACTTCGGATGTAGGACGTGGAGTACTTTCGGAGCATATACTCCATATTTAGCTTGTAAATTGATCTTCCTCGACTTTGGATGTAGGACATGGAGTACTTTCGGAGCATATGCTCCATCTTCCTTAACTTTCGATATAGGACGTAGAGTACTTTCAGAGCATATGCTCCATATTCAGCTTGTAAATTGGTCTTCCTCAACTTTGGATGTAGGACGTGAAGTACTTTCGGAGCATATGATCCATCTTCAGCTTGTAAATTAGTCTTCCTCAACTTTGGATGTAGGACGTGGAGTACTTTCGGAGCATATACTCCATCTTCAGCTTGTAAATTGTTCTTCCTCAACTTTTGGATGTAGGACGTGGAGTACTTTCGGAGCATATGCTCCATCTTCAGCTTGTAAATTGGTCTTCCTCAACTTTGGATGTAGGACGTGGAGTACTTTCGGAGCATATACTCCATCTTCAGCTTATAAATTGGTCTTCCTCAACTTTGGATATAGGAAGTGGAGTACTTTCGGAGCATATACTCCATCTTCAGCTTGTAAATTGGTCTTCCTCAACAATGGATGTAGGACGTGGAGTATTTACGGAGCATCTACTCCATCTTCAGCTTGTAAATTGATCTTCCTCAACTTTGGATACAGGACGTGGAGTACTTTCGGAGCATATACTCCATCTTCAGCTTGTAAATCGGTCTTCCTCAACAATGGATGTAGGACGTGAAGTACTTTCGGAGCATATACTCCATCTTCAGCTTGTAAATTGGACTTCCTCAACAATGGATGTAGGACGTGAAGTACTTTTGGAGCATACACTCCGAAAGTACTCCACATCCTACATCCAAAGTTGAAGACCAAGATCTCAAGTATTCTATTTTTATATTGTAAATTTTACATAGTAACCTCACCGGTGTTTCGTCATGCATTTTAAAAGTATCAATAAAGCAAGTTGGAAATTTTTCTGTGAATATCTGTGGTATTGATTAGAAGAACGTCACCTGTGGCACATCCCCCCCGTAGAGTGGACAATGTACCAAGATGCAGATATAGTTTTGTTATTCATTTATATTTCGTACTCTCGTAAGTAACCATTTAATCAAATTCTAGGTTATTGTTAGTAATATTATTTACTATTATTATTAATTACTATTATTATTGTTGCAATTATTACACTAGTCTGCATTATATCAGATGACTGTGAACTAATATGTGGTATTAGTTCACTTTTTATGCTAATTCCATAACTGTTCTTAGATTCTCCTATCACGTACTTTTTTTTTCGCAATTGACCTAATCTGTTTTCAGATATTTATTGGTGAAAGCATAATATGTGCCAGAAGGTAATGAGTATTGTTGGAGAGAAATTTGTCAATTCAGGCCTCTAATCCTTTAGGTTGGCACAAATGATGCTGAGGTTGTTATTGGGTGACTTTGGAAGTGTTGTTTATCTCAGACATTTTCATTATGAATACTGTTCTCATTTCTTCTCTCTAGTGCGACTGCAATTATGACAGTGTCTACACGCAAGTGTGTGAACAATTCTAACGTTTGTTTTCTGCTATATTTGTGGAAATTATACAATGCTTAAGCAAAGAACGGATATTACAGACTTTGTGAAAAAAACTTACTATGCTTATTTTAAAGTGAAACTTGGTGACCAGGATAAGGCGTGGGCGCCGAAGAAAGTTTGCCACTATTGCGTTGAGAGGTTAAGATTGTGGACAAAAGGGAAGAAAACGTGCATGCTGTTTGCGATTCTTATGGTGTGGAGGGAGCCTAAAGACCACCTTAATGACTGTTACTTCTGTTTGCTTAATGTTCAGGGGTGCAATTAAAAAAATAAGAACCAAATTGTATATCCAAGCATCCCTTCAGCCATTAGGCCAGTTCCACATGGAGAAGAGCTGCCTGTTCCTCTTCCTCCGGCTGTTTAAGAGAATCTGACAGAAGATGATGTTGAAAGTGAACTTGATGCAATCACTGACGACGATGCTGATGATGTTTATCAGCTTGAGGACAGCTTTACTCTAAAACGATTTTCTCAAAGTGACCTTAATGATCTAGTTCGTGATCTGAATTTGCCAAAGGAATCTGCAGAACCATTTGGCTCCTCACGGGTTAAAAGTAAGAATCTTCTGGAACCAGGAATACATTACACATGGCAGAGACACAGAGAAAAAGAACTAGTTCCTTTATTCTCACAGAATGATTGCTTGGTTTACTGCAATAACATAAACAAGTTAATGCACTTCTCACTTCTATGACATTGAGCATGATCCTACTTAATGGAGACTTTTTATAGACTCATCTAAGAGGAGTCTCAAAGATGTGTTACTGCATAATGGGAATGTGTATGGATCCATTCCTATTGCTCATTCAGTTCAGATCAAGGAGACATTCGAGAACAGGAAATTGCTATTAACAAGTATCCAGAATGAGTAACACAGGTGGCTAATCTGCGGGGAATTTTAAGTTATAGGAATACTATTAGGGAAACAAGCTGGTTTCACAAAAAATACTATGCTTTCTATGTGAATGGGACAATCGGACAAAGCAAAAACATTGAGTGTGTGAAAATTTGGCCAGCAGAGTGGAGATATTTTGTGCCTGGAAACTATAAATTTCCTACATGAACCATTTGTAAACCCTCAAAAAGTCATGCATCCACCATTACACATCAAATTGGGCTTGATGAAGCAGTTTGTAAGAGCTCTACCACAGGATCGGCTTTGCTTCAAGTACCTTTGTAAGAAATTTCCGTCCATCACACAAGAAAAATTGAAAGCTGGAATTTTTGTTGGTCCACAAATAAAGTAACTGATGAAGGATGAAGATTTTGAAAAAACAATGAATGAGAGAGAAAAAAAGAAGCATGGACCGCTTTCCGATTTGTTATTGAAAACTTTCTAGGGAATAACAAAGTTCCTAATTACAAGGCAATTGTGGAAAATATGTTGGAGAATTTCAAAAAGTTGGGTTGTGTAACATGAGTGTGAAAGTTCACTTTCCATATTTCCATATCGACTACTTTCCCGAAAATCTCTGAAGATTGCATTGAAGAGCAAGATGAATGTTTTCACCAGGATATTAAAGAGATAGAGAGGAGGTACCAGGGAACATGGAATGAAACTATGATGGCCGACTACTGTTGGATGTTGAAGAGGGAGGCTAAAAATATAGGAGCTTCAAGGAAGTCATAGAAGAGAAGGTTTCAAAATTAATGGAACACTATTTGCTTTCTGTTTTGTTACAAGGTAATCACAAAAATATTAGGACAACTCTTTACAGTATATTTAACATGCGTATTTAACAAAAAAAAAATCTTGTGTGAAATTAAGTTAGAATAAATTTTTGCTTATAGTAGTTAAGATGATGAACATATAAGTTCTTATTTTGTGTAAAAACTTGACATGATAGACAAAATTGGAAACCATTTCGGGAATAAGTATAAAATATTGATTTAAAAACATGTATTTTAAATAAATCATCTGAGAAAAAGTTTTAAAATGCAAGCTTGTGTTATCATTACGAGTAACTGAGAATAAATTTCTAAGAAAAATATTTGGACCAGAGAGAGGTGAACAGACAGGTGAATGCTGAAGACTATATAGCAATGAGCTACATTATCTTTATAGGAAACCATATATATATAAAAAAGAACAGCTAAATTTCGTAGACTGCGATGGGCAGGACATGTGGCACGAATAGGGAATAAAAGAGGTGCATAGAAGCTTCTTGTAGGAAACCAGAGGAAAAACGCCCAGTTGGTAAACCAAGAATAATGTGGGAGAATAATATTAACCATGATTTGAGGGAAGTATATTATACAGGAAAATATTGGAATATATTAACTCAGGATAGGGATGTATGGAGAGCTTATGTCCACGCGGCCATGAATCAACAGGTTCGATAGTGCCATAGTGTTTGTTTACCATCATTAACTGGTAGAAATTCCATGAGAAAAGTCCTTTTCCATGGGGGCTCGAACCAACGGGTGTCAGTCTTACTGTAATTGCTTGGACCACTCAGCCACGTAGCAGCACATTCACTTCAACAGAATTTTAAATTGACGAGACGATAAGAAAATTTATATAATTAAATTATATTTACAAATTTTGTAAATTCAGTTGTTAATTTATAATCAATTGATTTGTCGTTAACTTGATGAAAATCGATTTTTTTATTAACTAAATGAAAATAAAACTGTTAAAGTTTTATATGATTTTCATCTTTATTTAAATACAAATTTGTTACAGCTGTTTCAGTACTTCGTACCTTCCTCAGACGAATACCATGATTACAAATGAATTTTGTTATTATATAATATATATTTAATATATTAATATTAAATATATATTACAACTTATAATATTTAATCTTGCTGTGATAATTGTTGAGTCCACGTATAAATAGATGAGTAAAATTTCGCAATCGAATTAGATTACAATTTACTAAAGTGTACGTGAACTATAAAGCAGAGACTAACAAACTCCATTAGCTACTATGGAATGAGGAGAGTGCGCTCTAAAATTTTGGTTTGTTATCAGGTTTAGTAGGTAATTTGATCTCAAGAATCATCAGCCTCAAATTAAGTGTCACACGCTAGAAAGCCACATGACACAAGCACATGTAAACTCGGTATTACATTTCACACAAAACTGAAGAAACTTCCCGCCGTCATGTTAGTCTTCTTCCTAATGAATGTAGTTTTAAACCCATCATATCAGGCATTCCACACGTTTCACAATGTAACCACCGCTACCATTCAGGTGTTAAATTGTGTTTCTCTCGCTGAAGATTCTGGTTGCATTCCCTAGTAAATTAAATCGACTGTGAAAAGGGACAGAAAGTAACTTGATTAAAAAACTATATATTTGATTATCCATCAATAGTAATTCTACCTGAGTACAGATCTTTCACTGCAATCATAGCATTTTCATGCTATGCTTTGCAGCTTTACAAGGGATTTATACGTGTGGTAGCTTCCCGTTGCTTTCCACACCCGTGAAGGATGATGATGATAATGATAAAGATGATAATGATGATGATTTTCGGGGACCTTTGGGCCCTAAGCATCCTGACATTTGTCTTACAGATGAGGAAAAACCCTCACCCAAGAGCCTGACCCGACAGGGAACCGAACCCGGGCCCGCTGCGTAACAAGGCAGCACGCTACCTCGAGACCACAGCAGTGGACATTTTTGATTATAATTACATTGAATTACCATTTCATTAATTAATGGTATATTTTGTTTTAAATAAATAATGTATATATATTAGGGTTATAACTTTTTTACCTCACTTTCCTGTATCGTAATCTGATGAACATTTACCTCTGCACGAAGAATCGACTAGTCATTTCAATATACACTCACACTCACACTCACTCACTGGCACTATCGAACCCGTAGGTTCATGGCCGCACGGACATAAGCTCTCCATACATCCCTATCCTGTGATAATGTTTTCCAATCATTCCCCGTATAATCTACTTCCCTCAAATCATAGGTAATTGTATTCTCCCACCTCATTCTTGGTCTACAGTCATTTCAATATTCCTTTAAAAAAAAGTCACCCCGATATAAAAATTCATATTTCACTTCTGGCTGATTATTTTGAAACACAACATTATATACTGTAATACAAACAACAAAAGAGATAAGTGTTCAACCACACGTACAATCAATATTATTGTTGATTGCTTACAGAGATGCTGTTTGTCTTTATTTCTATGAGAAGCATATAATTGAATCAGTCATTTCGAAAAGGGATCATCTACGATTTTTTGTGAAATTCACTTTTTTCGTTATTCCGTGTTTACATACGTCCTTACATCGATTCCGCGTGAAAAATGATCAAATACACGATTATTTTACCACTTTCTGACTTTACCTTTCATTTCGAAAAAGGAGCAACTCGCCGAGTTGTTCCCTTTTCGAACGGACTGTGATCTTGACTTCAGCTGCATATCTATCCTCTTGCAGTCTTTCTGTGTTATCAGAGTAAACAATATTAAAACCATGCTACAATCGTTATTTATGTATTATTTATTTAATGCAAGGCACTCCGTGTACAGAGTATGGGTAAAAGTGTTCCAAAAGAACAAAAACATTATTTTGCAATAAATACATTTTACGAATTTGAGTGTAATAGTGACAAGCCTAGAACCGTAATCGGCCGGAAATTCATTGACACCATTTTCGGGAAACAAGAGTTCAACTTGCTCAAACCATAGCCCCCAGAAATACTACAAATACCAGATGTGAAAACACACCCTGCCTACATCAGCAAAGTACCTATCAATCACAAAAAATGGATGATGTAAAGAAACTTCATCAGTACATTCCTGATATCCATTGACATTTTTATGATGATTTATTCAAATGGCCTATACAGCTGAAGTAGTAGAGAACGCCGAAGATGTTCAATGATGAAATTTTTCGGATGTACTTTTTTTTTATAGTCACTTCCAAATGATGAAATGTAATAAAATGTATACAGTATTATTCCATGTATGTAGTTATTTCGCAATAATATTTTTTTCAAATAAATGTGTTTAATTTTGTAAACGTTTCTTCGTTCATTTCGAAAAGGGATCATCTCCGGAAAATTGTAATTAGCTTTTTGGGAAAACCATAATCAAGAAAGTCGTGTAAATCAGTAAGTGAACGTGAATGGGCATGAAAATTATTCAGTAGAAATTTCAGATTCATAGCTTTATCCTGGACAAACTGAATCAGTTTTTTCCCTCTCCTGTAAAATTTGATCAGCTGCAGATGATCCCTTTTCGAAATGACTGATTCAATTCTTGCATGACTTTAATTGCACATTCAGCGCACTGATTACTTCTTGGTATACTTAATGCAGATGACTCCTTCTTCCAATCATTTTCCAATGAGTGCGGTGCTTTTTTAAAAGGCCTTAATATGTTTGGCACGTTCTTGAAGTCATTCATGTTGTAAATCTGATTACTAAACCAATAGTCTGCCCAGTCAACTGAAATAAGTCTGCACACTTTTTTCAAAGCAACTCTTGCAGTAGTTATAAGTATAAATGCAAGTAGAGCAAGAATAGCTCTTGAATTCCATTTTGCGTTACTAATTTTTGGAATTTTCTAGAACCTAATGAATGGAAAGCGTCTTTTTTTCCTCAAAGAATATAAATGCACGTGTTAGATTGTACAGGAACCTCGAGTCATCTCTCCATCCCGATTTATCCTGGATATCTTCTTTTCCATTCACAAATATTGATTTTTGCCCCTCATACTCGTTCACCAATTTAGATACAATTGGACATTCAGTGTTTGGAGGCTTGGTATTCTCAGCGAGCTCTTGATCCATCATTAAATGCAGTATTCTGTCCAGAATGTGAAGCTGCCAACCGATAAATTAAGGTATAGCAATACCCTTTTCTGCTATATATATTTTTTTTTCAATCTGATAACAACACTTTTTGAAATTTATTCTGTAGGAAGTTTATGCCTCTTTGAAGGACGCATTGTCTCCTTTCGTACTACTTTACTTGTTGAGTAACCAACCTCTCCTTTGCTTTCCAATTTTAGTTGGTACAATCTTTTGCCTTCAATAGATAACCACTGGCCATTTACTTTTGTAATATCAAAAAGCTGGTCAAGAGTATCAAACTTTCCGCTTCTTACACATTCATCATAAGTCTTCAGTTCTTTATGGAGCTTTGTATGTATTACTTGATTTGACACATGGGGAGAATTAAGTTTATTTCGCCACAAATTTGTAACATCTTCAGACATTTTCGCTACGGTACTCTCTCATTTTTTCCTTTGATCTCTGCTCCAAGAAACTGGTAGGCCTACCCCCAATAATTTGAAGTTGAAGAGGCATCTTGCAGTATTCTTCTAGTGAAGAACCTACTGTAGGCGCATTTCGTCTTCTTCTATGTAACTGCTTAAATCTCACTATGTTATTCGTCCAGGTCACTTTATATTTCTGAGTGTTGTTCTTTTCTTGTGTGACATTATACATTCCCAGTAAATAAAAACAAGCTATTGTTTCCATTCACTGGTAATCATATATACTAAATGCAATGAGTATGAGCACTGCACATCATTATATACCAATACTACACAATATATTAATTGAGTAGTTTTAATAGAACTTTTAGAAATATTGTGAAACTAAATATTGATTTGGGGGTGACCTATTCTTGAAACTCAGTGAAATTAAGGCCTTTTTCAATGGTTTTATGCAAAAGTTCACCCATTCGTTACACAGGAAATATTTTATTTCACAAAAGTCCAAAAGTTATAACCCTAATATCCATCCATAGTAATTCTGCCCGAAGGCAGGTCCTTCACTGCAATCATAGCACTTACATGCTATGCCTGCAGCTTTACTAGGGAATTGTGTAGGTGTGGTAGCTTCCCGTTGCTTTCCACACCGGTGAAGGTTGATGATGATAATGATAATGGTAAGGATGATAATTATAAGGATGTTGGGCATATGATTTCGAGGACCGTTTGGGCCTTAAAGTTTTCCTGACATTTGTCTTATAGGTGAGGAAAAACCCCGATAAAAACCTCACCCAGAAAAACTGCCCCGACCGGGGATCGAACCCGGGGCCGCTGCGTGACAAGGCAGCACGCTACCTCGAGACCACAGCGGTGGACAACACTAATATATATATATATATATATATATATATGGGGCGAAGGAGGAATGAAATACGTGCATGGAAGCTTCTTATAGGAAAACAGAGGGGAAACGCCCAGTTGATAGACCAAGAATGAGGTGGGATAATATCAGTTATGATTTGAGGGAAGTAGATTATACAGGGAATGATTGGAAAACGTTAGCTCAGGATAGGGATGTATGAAGAGCTTATTGTAAGAATGCACCCTAGTGAAGGAAAAATGAAACACATCAAACTATATATTATAACCAACATTATAGGTTATTAATTATTTTTTAGGAAACAACTCAGTAAAATCATTATTTAAAACGCAATTATCAAATGTATAGTTCGAAGGGATCTGTTATTTCTTTGTTATATTCAACGTATTTATTGGAAAGTCAGTCGCTACAAAATAATGCTCTGACCTGTGCAGAATATTAAAAAGGAGGAGCTTTGTTTATTTTGGTAAACAGAATTTGATATATATCGAGGTGTCATTAGTTGTAAAAAAAGTCAATTGAAACGTGATTGGTCATTGACTCCTATTTTGAGCATGAGTTAAATAGTCTGCAGAAAGAACCAAACAACAAAAAATGTGTAAAATCTCTGAATTAGTAAAATAGAAGCTATTTTGTATTATTTTATTTGAAGTAATGAGTATATGTTTATTTTTAATTGTAATTTTTATTGACATTTAACTTTAATTACATTTTTCTCAGTTCAGTTGTCTTGTTGTCTTGTGGTTTAGTTCCTATTTGCAGAATGCGGTACAATTATTGAAAATAGAAACTCTATATTTTATTTTAGAGGTTGAAACATATATACTGTATAAAGGCTTTGAAGGGAAAAAGTAGTGCCCTACTTTCTAAACGTTAAAAAAACGGAATCGTATTATATTTTGTTGTATTTATTGCGTCAAGTTATAATTGAATTAATTTCTTGAGAAATTAAATTTAGATGTAGAGATCACTTGCTTACAACCGTAGCATATGATTTTATGAGTGATTATGACCTAGTATTGGCATGCACGGAGCTGAGATTTAAAACGTTCCACCACAAATACTGTCTACAGGACGAGAACGCCATCACAAACCCAATGACCCAAAGAAAAAGTTCGATATGACAAATGTTATAATATATATATATATATATATATATATATATATATATATATATAACAATGATATAGTATTATAATTTTATTGTAGTGTTTCAAGGATTGTTGTGCGCCGCGATCCTTCATTTTTAAAAATTGAGTTTGAATGTTTTGAGTGAATATCTCAACATTCCTTTGCCCGGGCCCACCATAGAAGGCAAATATTATTCCACCTTTCCTTTGTAAATTACTTAACATATAGTACTGATTGCTAAACAGTATTATAATCGTGGAAGCCAGAAGGAAAAAGGGGGATTAACTTAGCTTGAGAAAGCTTTAGAATATATATCAATACGAAACATGACTAGCTACACAATTAGTAATCATACGTTAACTAAAAATAACTTTTTAATGAAAATCATTAGTCAGATCTTTAAATATAATTAATTTAACAAAAATTGATCTTCTTGATCACAATATAATTTGAAAGAAAATATATGAATGAAAAATACAAATTAACAAACTCAGTCATCAACCATTCCAATGTTTATGGATTTACAAAAGAAACAATAATAATAATAATAATAATAATAATAATAATAATAATAATAATAATAATAATAATAATAATAATAATAATAATAATATTCAAGCATGCATACACGCACACAATCCAGTCCTGCCGAGGACCAGGGTCCACAGTCCGGTTGCCCTACCCTGGCTTGTGGGACTGATGAAACCAAACAGCTCACTCGATCTACAGTCGAACTGACTATGATGATCCCAAAATTGATTATGACCTTGATACTAGCTTGTTCAGCTTATTTGAGGCTTTCGATAACGAGGGGAAGTTGCGCAGTCACACATGGCGCAGGAGGAGAGAGGACAAGGAAGACAGGAATTTTGCACTGTTCTATAGCATCACTGTAGAGGGAAGACACGATGACGTAGTTATCACGTACCGAAAAAGTGATTTCGGTACAATTGAGAGAGAAGATTAACGTGTTTAGGCTCCTAATTGTTCTCACGAAAATGGTTGGCAGATATCAGGTATTCATTCCTTATATATGTACATAAGAAAATATGTACACAAGAACGTAGATCCGGATATTCTTGATTTGCAATTATGGTCATCGAATGTTTATTTGCTGTTTCTTAGGTGTAGATATTTCTCCTTCATGTGTAAATATGTTCCCTGACTCGAGGAAGTTTTAAGTCTTCCTCTGCCTAGTCTTCCCTCAAGTTTCCACTCCAAATCATATTTTGGTAGCCGATCCTCTTCCATTCGCTGAACATGTCCGTACCATCTTAATTGCTGAGTATTAATATAATCTAAAATAATGTCTTCAATCTTGATTTTCTTCCATGTAACGGTGTTACTATTTTTTTTTCTCTTCTTGAAATTTTTGCTGCCCTTCGTATAAAATCCATTTCAGTTGCCAAAATATACTTATTCGTTTTTTATGTTAATGTCCAAAGTTCTGTTCCATAAGTGATTATGCTTTTAACAATTGTATGATATATATATATATATATATATATATATATAGATTTTATTTGTCTTATATTTTTATTCCACAATATTCCATAGAGGCAAGCAATTGCAAATTTTCCTTTATTATTTCCTCTTTATAACTTCCAATTTTATTTATTTTAATTCCTAAATATGTGATTTCACTACAAGATTTTATTGTTTCTCCAGTCTCCTGAATTAAATTTTATTCTGGCTCACCAATTGATAAATATTTTTTTCTTCATGTGCAATATTAATCCCCATTCATTACAGTCTTATATTAATTTTCTAGTCATATATTATAAATATATAATAATAATAATAATATTATTAATAATAATAATAATAATAATAATAATAATAATAATAATAATACTATTTTAGGGTTTATTTGTTGTTTCGGCAGATGGGTTAATATAGGGATATACTGTAACTTCAAAAATACTACTTTTCTCTTGTGATAATAATAATAATAATAATAATAATAATAATAATAATAATAATAAAATAATAATAATAATAATAATAATGTTTTATTTAGGAATATTCCACAATGCAGTGTTTCTCCTTTAACACAAAGTGATTTGACGCCAGAGGTTCCTGTCTAAAGCATTATCTACCCCCAAATCTCTATCTTCCATACTTTTCTTCACTCCATCTATCCATCTTTCTCTAGGCCTGCCTTTTCCACTTCTTCCATTAACTTTCCAATTAAGGATCTTCTTTGGTATTCTCTCTTCTTCCATTCTTATGAAGTGTCCATACCATTTCAAAGGGTTTTCTTCTATTTTTCCTAATTTTTTTTTCAACTTGCATAATTTCTCTTATTGTGCTGTTTTTGACCTTATTCCTTCTTGAAATACTTGTCGATCGCCTCAAAAAATCCAACAGCTTGTTGGCTTGTTTTCTACTTACTGTCCAGGTTTCGGACCCATATAATAAAGTGGTTTGTAACAGAACTCGAAATATAGATTTCTTCGTCCTGTATACGTATTATATTTCTATCCCAAAGAACTGAGTTCAACATACCAATGATTCTTCTTTTTCTTCTTCTTCTTCTAATAATAATAATAATAATAATAATAATAATAATAATAATAATAATAATAATAATACAATATGCTTTACAGAACAAACGGGTGATACTAAATAGGCTATATATATTAATTATTGTTAAAATCGATTGTGACCTTAACAGGTACATAGGACGTAGGCCTGACATTCAAACCCTCACTTGAGTTTAAAATACTAAGTGCAACCTAAGTAGAAAATTAGTCATTGTTCAAAATAATAAAAGTAGACTACGCAAATTTAATTAAATAAATTCGGATTTTTTGTTAAAATATAGAACACACCATCCATTCTCTTATAATATTATTTTTTTAGGATTTTTAAAAGTCTGATCATGCAAATTTTACACCAGTCTGAAACTAAACTCGTGATTACTATATGAATTTGCAGGAATATCTAACAGAATGCATAGAAAAAGGATTCCTAGAGCCGTCACACGGTATCAACCACATGGCAAGAGATATTTGTCTCGCCCCAGAAGAGATGCTACGAGAACACAGCATTAAATTTAAATCATAACAGTATGTATAGTGCTAACGCAAGAAATTTGGCTCGTAGCAGAGGGCGCGTGTTCGATACCTGGTTGTGACAAATATACTGAGTAAGGTTTTTCGGTTTTTTTTTACTCACTAGGAAGGCAAATGCCATGAATCTTTAAAGGCTAAATAGTCCGCGAACCCATTTGGTCATACGATCAACCTATCATATTCGTATTTTTTAGTATAAATATGCGAGTGAATGGTGAGTCTTGTCTTAAATGTTCATGTTGTCTCAGAGTCGGCCACGCATTGAGCTAAACCCTCTTTGGGGGAGGTCCTCATGTCTTGTATGTTCAGATAAATATGTGTCATGCAATGTTTAAACATCCTCTACCGACAGGCCAGTCTCTAAAGTCCGGGTGATAATGAACAAATAATTTCTAAAAGGGAGAGATTAAACTAAGAATAAGAAGAAATGAAAGAAAGAAAGAAAATATATGTATTGAATTAATTAAAATCCGGTTCACATGAGATCCCAGAAGTACTGATAAAATCAGGGGGAGAAAAATTATTGTACAAGATACGCCGGTTACTTAGTATGATTTGGGAAAAAGAAGCTCTTCCAAATGAGTGGAAAGAATCGGTTATCGTACCAAACTATAAGAAAGGACATAAAATTGATTGCAACAACTACAGGTGCATCTCATTACTTACAACTTCGTGCAAAATTTTAACCAAGCAGACTTACTCCCTATATTGATGACATTCTAGGAGATCATCAATGTCGAGTTAGAAGAAACATGTCTACACTACAACAGATCATATTTTTAGTATAAGACAGATTAAAAAAAATAAATGGAAATATAATGGTACTGTACATAAACTATATGTAGACTTCAAAAAAACGTATGATTCAATTAAGAGGGAGAAGTTATATAGTATCCTGCTGGGGTTCGGAATTCCTAAAAAGTTAGTTATACGAATGTGTCTAAATGACACAAAGAGAAGGGAGCGTGTAGACAAACAGTTCTCGGATACTTTTTAAATCTATAATGGGTTTAAGAAAGGAGATGCACTATATATACTACTATTTAATTTTGTATTAGAACATGCCATCGTCCACCGCTGTGGTCTCGAGGTAGCGTACTGCCTTGTCACGCAGCGGGCCCGGATTCGATTCCCGGTCGGGACAGGATCCTGGGTGGGAGGATTTTTCGGGGTTTTTCCTCACCTGTATGACAAATGTCAGGAAGCTTAGGGCCCAACGGTCCCCGAAAATCATTCGCCCATCATCATCATCCTTCACCGGTGTGGAAAGCAATGGGAAGTTGCCACACCTATAATTCCCTAGTAGCTGCAAAGCATAGCATGAAATTGCAGTGAAAGACCTGCCCTCGGGCAGAATTACTATGGATGGATGGAACATGCCATCAAATCTTTAGAAGATGAAGAAGGGCTACAACTCAATGGTATTAATAGGCTCTTAGTTTATGCTGACTATTTAACTGATGCCCCAAATGGGAGTCAATGACCAATCACGTTTCAATGATTTTTTATTTACAACCAATCACAATCGTGTTTCGCCTTGAATTTACCAACTAAAGTTTATCATAATAAAGAAATTACCTCCTGTTCAACATTCTGAATAGGTCATAGCATTATTTTGCAGTGACTGACTCTATAAGAAATACTGCTATCAGATTGTATATATAGTGCATGAATGTCAACACATAGCGCATGCGGGAGTTAATATAAAAACATTTGTAGTAATTTATTATACCACGAAAAAAAAGAAACGTTTCATAAATGTATTTTTTCCCAGGTACTAACATTCCAGAAAAATATAGTTATCATAGGACATCAGAAATGAATTAATATACAATTTGAAGTGTTTCATTTCTTCTCCACTAGAATGCTTTCTTACGATATTGTGTTCCTTTGGCAATAAATAATATAATCTGGTTGCTGTTATGAACAAAAGAAGCAAATGAAGCGTACCAATCATTTCTCATTTGTTTTCAAACATCGCCGTTTACATTAAATAGAAATCATATGGCCATCATCCTTACCATCCTGGTTGAGTGGTAGACAAGGCCTTGGGGCCTTAACTCTGCCAGGTAAAATAAAATAAAGCTAAAATAAAGCTATTATTATATAAATATTTTAAAATAACTATATTTAAATAATGATTTGTGAGTAATCTGCTTAATTTTTTTCGTTAAATAGTCCTAACAAATGCCACTCTTGATTTCCAAATTCTCTAGTTAAATTAAAAATCACTCGTGGCATTACTTATGATGATGTAGTACTATTGGGCGATACCAAGTAGATACTAAGGGCCTACACGCACACACTATTGAGTAACAGTAAGAAATTGGGACTGGAAATAAATATCAATAAAATTAAATATAGGCACATATCTTAATATATAAAAATTTCGTGTCACGTTGTTTGTCCGCGATGGAATCCTAAACTACTGAACCGATTTTAATAAAATTTTGCACACTGTGTGCAGTTTGATCCAACTTGAGACTTAGGGTAGTTTATAACTAAATTTATAGGCGCATTATTTTTTATTGCAAATTATTTGTTTATTATTTAAAAAAGAGTTATAATTATCTGTGAGTTCCATACGATTCTAACAGATGGCGGTGTATGGTAATTTGGTAAGGTAGTTGGTTTATTATTTAACAAAGAGAGATCCAGATGGCTGTGCTTTTTGTTGCAACCGCGAATTTCAATTGAATTACAAATATTGATTATTTCATAATTTAAGTGTGTTCAGTGTTTATTTTATTTTCAATATTATTAATTTCGTGTGTAAGTATTAGTTTTAAGTAATCTGGCTGAAAGACAGCAACTTAATTTACATTTTTAACGTATACCTTAGCCACAGCAACGCGTGGCCGGGACTTCTAGTATATATATAATGGAAATGGGCAGCTAATAAGAAACGAGGGAAATTTTGGGGAGATGGATGAATTCAAATATTTGGAAACAATAATCACAGATAGGAATCAGATGCACGATTAAATTAAATATAGGCTCAATTCTGGAAATGCGTGTTATTATGCAATATAGAGACTTGACGTTCTAACTCCTTTCAAAAAACGTTAACTAAAAATATATAAAATTCTTATTCCACCAATTATGTTATATGGATGCGAAAAATTGTCTCTTACTTTAAGGGAGGAAATGAAATTACGAGTATTTGAGAAGAAAGTTCTTAGGAACATTTTTGGACCAAAGAGAGATGAACATACGGGTGAATGGAGAATACTTCATAACAGTGAACTATATGGTCTTTATAGGAAGCCATATATAATAAGAACAGTTATGTCTCTTAGACTGCGATGGACAGGACACGTGGCACAAATGGGGAATGAAAGACGTGCATGGAAGCTTCTTATAGGAAAATCAGAGGGAAAACGCCCAGATGGTAGACCAAGAATTAGGTGGGAGAATAACATTAACCATGATTTGAGGGCAGTAGACTATATAGGAAATGATTGGAAAATATTATTTCAGGATAGGGATGTATGGAGGGCTTATGTCCGCGCGGCCATGAACCTATGGGTTCGATAGTAGCAGTCAGTTAGTTAGTGAAAATTAGAATAAGTTTGTTAGAAATGTTGATACATCGGACGATGAAGATGAGCTGGAAATTCATTTAAACGCATGACAATGAGTGATGAAGCACAACAAAAGGTTTGCAGGGGGTCTCAATAATAAAATGCGTGCAGTTCTCATCCCACGTTAAAAGTGAAACTTGTGCTCCTGGTGAATGTAATTTGAATAGTGTTTGTGAACTCTAAAACTGACGGAACATAGAAACAAGATCTGCCACGGTTCATCTTATTTTCTTTCAAACTCCATTGTAATCAAGCTCTGTTCTCATATTTATATATCGGATTTTGCAATTACGATTAGCATTTCATTGAATTCAAGAATATAAAGTTAAAGGATTGATTGATATTCGCACAAACCATCCACCGCTGTGGCCTCGAGGTAGCGTGCTGCCTTGTCACGCAACGGGCCCTGGTTCAATCCCCAGTCAGGAAAAGTTTCCTGGGTGAGGCTTTTATTGGGGGTTTTCCCTCATCTGTAAGATAAATATCAGGAAACTAAGGCCCAAACTGTCCCCGAATACCATCTGGCCATAATTATCATCAATATCATATTCCCCTAATTAGATTAAGTTTAGTGTAAGGCCTGTCCTGGCTCATCATCAACTCTCATATTATCGGGGCATCGTAATACCGTCTTCCAGGCTCCCCAACCTCAGAAGTGAGGTACTACGTCATGCCAGGGGAGAACACCAGAAATGTCGAAATGACAAACTGGGGCATTGGTAATAAATATACATATATATTCACACAAACCATTATTTTTGTGCAAAAATTGATTTGCTTCTATTGTTTTAATGTACATTCTCTCTTTTAAAATAATATATATTGGCCTAATGAAAAGAGGAAGTTCCTTTATGAATTCTATTTATTTTATAATACTTAAATCATCAATCTACAAATCTACTTCAAAATGAATATCTCATCGAAACTTATTCTCAATCATTCTTCTTCTCCTTCTTCTTCTCCGTCGTAGCTTAACTTCTCACCTTACAGGTTCTTTTATATGCCCCACGCCACACGGCCTTACAATGGCACGTTCTGTCGCGAGAGGAATTAAACTTGGATCACAACTTATTAAGTTTTCTCCATTCACCTCTACGTTCGTCTCCCTTTGTTCCAAAATAATTTATTCCCAAATATCAATTATCTTTTCTCCTCTCTTAAAGTAAGATCCCATGTTTCACAACCATAACTGGAAGAATAACCGTGTTATATATTTTCATTTAAACATTCTTTGAGAGGAGCTAGGATGACAAGCGTGTCTGTAGTGCGTAATAGAATGCGTTTCCAGACTTGAAATTATGTTTAATTTCTTTCTGCACACCACTAATACTTAAAATAATCGTCTCACAAACATATATAAGTAAGTGGTCGGCTGAAGTGGTGCATAATTTGAAAATAGACCAATGTTAATGCCATCTATCCTCCGTTTGCGGAATTGAAAGTGCAGTGTGCGTCATTGGTAAACACAAAAACATAATTATAAATTTATTTTAAAATATATGCCTATAGAATATAACAATCATAATTAGGGTCTGTCCACAGCTGCCGTCTCGAGGTAGCGTGCTGCCTAGTCACGCAGCGGGCCCGGGTTCGATCCCCGGTCGGGACAGTTTTTCTGGGTGAGGTTTTTATCGGGGTTTTTCCTCACCAGTAAGAAAAATGTCAAGAAAACTTTAAGGCCCAAACGGTCCCCGAAATCGTATGGCCATCATCATTATCATCATCCTTCACCGGTGTGGAAAGCAACGGTAAGCTACCACACCTACAATTCCCTAGTAAAACTGCAAAGCATAGCATGAAAATGCAATGATTGCAGTGAAAGACCTTCCCTCGGGCAGAATTACTATGGATGGATGGAATTAGGGTCTATGTAGATAAAAATGACATAAGGTCATAAAATAGAGTAAATAATTCTAATTAAGTATTTGTACAAATTAAATTGAAATTAAAATTAACTTGGGAATGGAGTCCACCTGTAAGAAGAAGAAGAAAAGGAAGATCTCGAAACTCGTGAATGCAAGAAATAATAATTGGAATGAGAACAAGAGGACTCGAGGAAATGGATTGGATGGATAGAGACGAGTGGAGAAGGAAAATAAAACTATAGGCACAGAAAGTTGTGTAAACATTGAAAATCTCTATATAAATAAATAGGCTATTAAAGAAGCGAAAGGTAAGAAATCATCAATTAGACCTAAAATGCTGAGAGAATAATTACAAAAAGAAATAAATTAAACTTATACTGATAAAAGTAGGTAATTTTTGGCAGTCCGTAAATCTCTTGTGGTAGGGAGATCCAGAGTCTAGCAGTGGAATCGGCATAAGAATTAAAATTAAAAAAAACTATTATGTAGGTCTATAATTCTATTATTTGTTTTAAAGAACCAATTCCTTAATTTTAGAGGATGAAATGTATTATTTCAAATTAATTAAAAAAGTAATACGACCTGTGCAAGGAATTTGTTCGAATACAATTATATGAGTACTATTTTCTTTCTTTAAACAACGTTATCATAAGTAATGCCACGAGTAATTTCCAAATTATCGATAAATTCACGACTCACGAAGAGAGGAGTGAATTTATTCAGAGAATTTGGAAACCAAGAGTGGCATTTGTTAGGACTGTTTAACGAATAAAATTAAGCTGTTTACTCACAATTCATGATTTAACAATAGTTATTTTAAAATATTTATATATTTAATGTAAACGGCGATGTTTGAAAACTAATGAGAAACGATTGGTACGCTTCATTTGCTTCTTTTGTTCATCTCTGCAACCAGATCATATCATTTATTGCCAAAGGATCGCAATGTTGTAAGAATGCACATCAGTGGAGAAATTTATAACCAATATTATATGTTATTAATTAATTTCTGATGTGCTATGATGTAAATATATCAATTATATTTTTATGTAACGTCATTTCCTGGAAAATAATAATTCGTTTAAGAATGTGCAAACAGTGGTTTCTTTTTTTTTTGTGGTATAATCAATTGTTACAAATGTTTTTATATTATCTCTCGCATGCGCTATCTGCTGATATTCATACACTATATATATATAATCTGGTAGCCGTATTTCTTAAAGAGTCGATCACTGCAAAATAATGCTATGACTTATTCAGATTGTTAAAAAGGAGATGCTTTCTTTATTATGATAAACTTTAGTTGGTAAATTCAAGGCGAAACACGACTGTGATTGGTTGTAAATAAAAAATAATTGAAATGTGATTGGTCATTGACTCCCATTTGGGACATGAGATAAATAGTCACAATAAACTAGTTCCAATACGAGAATGATAAACATGACGTTATATACTTTGAGTGTTCAATTTTTCCTCTTCCTTTTGAGAGACTAATCACAACTCTAGAGGGCGAGCTCCTACACCTGGAAATGTTTACATATTTTGTAGCTCATTAACATGTTAACACATATCTGTAACACGGGACCGACGTTCTTAAGGAGAGGCGGTAGAGAAGAAAGCATTGAAAGTAACTCCCAATTAAATAATTATATTACATGACATTATTAAAACTTTTTATATTAATTAAGTGCATTAAAATCATACTGTATATATGTATTTCAGATACTTTAAACCCAAATTAATTTTTAAATAATTGAAGTTTGACCACCGCATACCAGTGTTGAGGTACTGTTTTCTCATCTTATTTAATAAATAAGAAAGTCAAATTCTAAATACAAGTAGTCATTTCATATATATATATGAATATATCTGCCCTAACAGTATTGTTTTTGTAGGTCCTACCTATAATTTTTTGAACAAAGCATATAATTAAATTTTAATATATATATATCAAAATTATGCTATGGAACATAGAAGGCCTTAAGAATGCTATGAATCTAACACCACAAGATTTCTTTCAGGGATTCGACATAGCAATACTAACAAAAACGTTCCTAACCAAAGACTGGGAATTTCTTGAATTCTACAGTACACACCTCAAAGCTGCACAAGGAGAAAAAGGAAGACCATCAGGATGACTATCTATCCTCACGAGACCAGAGTAGGCCCCAATAAAGACAAGAAGACAACTAGAACACTCTGTTCTGACGGAAACAAAAAAACTGTACAATAATTGCATTATACTTCCAACCGAACAAAACAGCGATTAGTACAATGGACGAGTTTACCCAAATGATCGCACAGAGCAATCAAAACAAACCAATAATCATCGCAGGAGACTTAAACTGCAGATTAGACATACAATCCTATGAATCTAAAATAACGATGGAAAAACTGCAAGAAGATGGATTTATCCTACTAAAAGACCCAACGACTCCAACATATCTATCACACAACGGACAAGGTACAACAGATATCGCCCTAATAAAAGGAAACATACAGGGATGTATAACACCATTGTGGAATATCGCCCTAATAAAAGGAAACATACAGGGATGTATAACACCATTGTGGAAAATCGCCCTAATAAAAGGAAACATACAGGGATGTATAACACCATTGTGGAATATCGCCCTAATAAAAGGAAACATACAGGGATGTATAACACCATTGTGGAATATCGCCCTAATAAAAGGAAATATACAGGGATGTATAACACCATTGTGGAATATCGCCCTAATAAAAGGAAACATACAGGGATGTATAACACCATTGTGGAATATCGCCCTAATAAAAGGAAACATACAGGGATGTATAACACCATTGTGGAATATCGCCCTAATAAAAGGAAACATACAGGGATGTATAACACCATTGTGGAATATCGCCCTAATAAAAGGAAACATACAGGGATGTATAACACCATTGTGGAAAATCGCCCTAATAAAAGGAAACATACAGGGATGTATAACACCATTGTGGAATATCGCCCTAATAAAAGGAAACATACAGGGATGTAATAACACCATTGTGGAAAATCGCCCTAATAAAAGGAAACATACAGGGATGTATAACACCATTGTGGAATATCGCCCTAATAAAGGAAACATACAGGGATGTATAACACCATTGTGGAATATCGCCCTAATAAAAGGAAACATACAGGGATGTATACACCATTGTGGAATATCGCCCTAATAAAAGGAACATACAGGGATGTATAACACCATTGTGGAAAATCGCCCTAATAAAAGGAAACATACAGGGATGTATAACACCATTGTGGAATATCACCCTAATAAAAGGAAACATACAGGATGTATAACACCATTGTGGAAAATCGCCCTAATAAAAGGAAACATACAGGGATGTATAACACCATTGTGGAATATCGCCCTAATAAAAGGAAACATACAGGGATGTATAACACCATTGTGGAAAATCGCCCTAATAAAAGGAAACATACAGGGATGTATAACACCATTGTGGAATATCGCCCTAATAAAAGGAAACATACAGGGATGTATAACACCATTGTGGAAAAATCGCCCTAATAAAAGGAAACATACAGGGATGTATAACACCATTGTGGAATATCGCCCTAATAAAAGGAAACATACAGGGATGTATAACACCATTGTGGAAAATCGCCCTAATAAAAGGAAACATACAGGGATGTATAACACCATTGTGGAAAATCGCCCTAATAAAAGGAAACATACAGGGATGTATAACACCATTGTGGAATATCGCCCTAATAAAAGAAACATACAGGGATGTATAACACCATTGTGGAATATCGCCCTAATAAAGGAAACATACAGGGATGTATAACACCATTGTGGAAAATCGCCCTAATAAAAGGAACATACAGGGATGTATAACACCATTGTGGAATATCGCCCTAATAAAAGGAAACATACAGGGATGTATAACACCATTGTGGAAAATCGCCCTAATAAAAGGAAACATACAGGGATGTATAACACCATTGTGGAATATCGCCCTAATAAAAGGAAACATACAGGGATGTATAACACCATTGTGGAATATCGCCCTAATAAAAGGAAACATACAGGGATGTATAACACCATTGTGGAATATCGCCCTAATAAAAGGAAACATACAGGGATGTATAACACCATTGTGGAATATCGCCCTAATAAAAGGAAACATACAGGGATGTATAACACCATTGTGGACAGCAAACTATGCACCAATAAGAAAACATATTCCCATAGAAATAAATATAAAAATTCAGAATTCTACGTCACAGGCACAATGACAGGCTGAGAATGGACAAGAGAAAACTTCGGATTGCGATATGTAATAACAAGACTGGCAGTCCATGGGTTTCACCATCTCATCTGCAACACCAAAACATACCATGAACCAAACCAATCGTGCGAGTGTACAAAAGCTTCGGACCAACTTTTAAGAAGACTTAGGAAGAAACTCCATCAGAATTCTACGTCACAGGCACAATGACAGGCTGAGAATGGACAAGAGAAAACTTCGGATTGCGATATGTAATAACAAGACTGGCAGTCCATGGGTTTCACCATCTCATCTGCAACACCAAAACATACCATGAACCAAACCAATCGTGCGAGTGTACATTCTGCAATAAAACATGTGCACGCTACCATATCGAACTGTGCACAAAGAGGACAAAATCGTTAAATCAATATGCAAAGCACAAATAGTAAAATCGTATATTAAACTTAATGGCCATTTGGCTGCTATTCGAATAATAAACAAAATATTAATTTTACATACAAACAGTTCATGAAAATAGGGTTTCTGAAGGACGGAATATTTTATTTAATCTGGTACACGGGCTTTATTATTATATTGAATAATGTCCTAAAAATTCCATAGCGCTACTTCAACAATTTCTTCAATGAAGTGTACCAACAGTGTGATTTTTCAAGAAATTTTTAAAAACTATTTCAGAGAGAATGGTTTAAGATATATATACATATGACATAAAAAGAAAAATAAACGCCTAAACCGGGATTTGAACACGAGACCTCTAACTTTATACGTCAGTACGCTCCCAAATGCGCCACTCAGACATGCCAGTACAAATATTTATTTTTCTTCCTTAAATATGATTCTCTATCATGAAAAGCAGCGGAACATCGACCGAGCTGCCATCTCGTGGCTTCTATAACAAGCAAGCATGTATATATATATATATATATATATATATATATATATATATATAATATATAGTAACTTTTTTAATATTAAGCGACGAATTTACTCTGACTTGACTCGAAGAGAAAGTTAAGGGATCGCGGATGTGAACGGAGGTATAAACTTATTCGAGATAAAAAAAAAATTGTTTCTGAGTTTCTAATAACCCAACATCATTACTGCAGAAATGAAGTTATTGAGACCTTTAGCGGGTTATACGCTTTATGACCACATGCATAATGAAGATATCCGCAAAGCTCTCAACACACCAGCAATAAGTGAAACAATTCAAAAATATCAAAATAATTGGCATGAACACCTTCCTAGAATGCCAAACAATAGACTACCTCTGCAGCTATCGAACTACAGACCCACAGGGCGAAGAGACCCAGGAAGACCTAAGAAGAGATGAAGGGATCAATTTATATCCTGAAGCGGAACAGGCCAATGCCCTAATCCATGCCTGCAATTGATGATCATACATATATATATTATATATATATATATATATATATACAACATAAATATATCCTTAACATAAACAGTAATAATGTTGGGTTATTAGAAACTGAGAAACATATTTTTTGATCTCGATTTAGTTTATACTTCCGTTCACATCTGAGATCCCTTAAATTTCTCTTCAAGTCAAGTGATAACAAATTCGTCGCTTAATATTAAAAAAGTTACTAAGTTGTTGTGAATAATATAACATGGAAACTCTTGAAGGTTAATTATGTGATGGTTTCACCTAAATATTAATTTGAAATTGATATGTGTTGGGTTAGCAGATACACGCGTAAGAGGATAATGCATCAGCTAACACTTAAAGATCGCTTGCACTTAGAAATCCAACATTGGCATTGAAGTTTCAAGTGGTTTAAATAAACTGCAGCTACAGCTGTATCATATTCCCACATGAAAACTGTATTGTCTTAATGAGTCGAGATGCTATTGCGTATATTGATGCATCAAACTTATATTGTGTCACACATATTAGTCTATAGGGTGGCTGCAAAGTCTGAAGCCAAAATTGGTTATTTTATTTACATTGTACTAGTTGCGGTTACTTTTGAACAGTTAGCCTATTTTTTAAAATAATTTCACACCGATTTTACAGAAAACTCTCCAATCTTCTTAATTTTAATCACAATAATTGATTGTGCAAGCACGTATGATTATTGCGTTTTGAATACTTCTCAAATACAGTATCTCATATAGTTTGCTTCTCCACATTTCTTAAATCCAACATCGAGTTCACAATCTTTAATGTCGGTATAAACTCCAGAACCACTAACTTCCCAACAATATTTTCGCCTTCAGATAACAATGCACTCTATGCATTTCAGATCACGCTTCTGTTCCTACAAATGTCTGTGCTTGACACATGGTCAAGACATCGCCTCAACAAGAAATCTACTTGGCGACTAAGGTATTAATTGGATGGAAAGGCCGATTAGATTTTGCTCAGGGTCCCTAATTTAGGCCCAAAAATATTCAGACTCGGAATCCATGGCTTAAATTCCCTCTCGGAAGATTTTTCATTTGAAATCAAGAAAGCATTCCAAATGGAAAACCTGAAACAAAACATTGCAATCAGCCAGAGGGAAATCATGGGAAAAATGATGAACTATACACAGAAGTAAAACATAAAAGGCCGCAAAGAAGCAGTAGCGAAATTCAGACTGATGTCGGGACACGACTGCCTGGCTCACCATCTCCACAGAATACACTTTTCCAATCAGACAGATGTGTCATATACAAAGACCCAAACCTGATCATGGACAAACACCACCTTCTAGTCTGTCCAGCTTTAAATCCAACTGAACAACACTCCAACGACCTTGTTCGCTTGTACTGGGAAGCCAGAGAGAGAATGATTTAAGCGTAAAATTTCGCCATTAGAAAACAAACAAACAGACTTTTCCTTGTATTTTTCCATCCTAATAATCCATCGACCTGGGGTGGGTTTGAACCCGCGATTCTCGAGATTATAGGAAAGGAATATAGCCATTAGACCACCACGGCAAACCACAAATGTATATCAGTTAATACAATTATATCAGAACATGGCATTATCGGTTGATTTGTCGAGTTTTGTACAAGATTGGGTCCCTCCCCATTTTTTTCGTTGTTTGGACGTAATGTTCCCCCCGATGCTGGATTGCAATAAGGGATCATGTTAAATGGATAGCAATGTCATCAATATAAAACCCTTGAAGTTTTGTCATACCTTCACTAGGTCTCTTGACAATTTTCTTAAATTTGTTGAAAGTAATATAGTTTCACTATTTTGCTGTAAAAAAGTGTGTCAATGATTAGAGAGCTGGTACTAAAAGAGCACTAATTTCTTAATTATAAAAAGTCAAATATGCTAGAACATTGGTCAAGGCCAGTATTTCTCTCAGCCACGGGAAGACAATTTATTCTCAACTATCAGAGATAAAGTTTAAGGCATGATTCCCAAGTCCCAAGATTTTTGGGTTCGTGTAAGAACCTCAAGCTTAACTTAGAGCTTGTAAACAAAATTTACTTGGCCTTTCTCATCCAAGTAGTACTTTAGTTGCCTACTAGATGTATCATTGAGACGATGTGATAACCACTTATCAATCGCCGAGATCTGTAGGGAAATAACTGTAACTGTAATTAACTTGTTTAACAACGCTCGGTAAGGAGCATCCTTTTCCCCATGTGGGGACATGTATTAAATATTAGTAACAGTCATTTACATTTTCGATCATAGAAAGCTAAAAAAAATTGCTTTCCTTAAAAATTGTCCAAAACAAGAATGAATCAACTCAGAATTAATAGGAAGTTTATTCTCTATGGAATTCTCTAGCATTAGGGACGGCTTTTTTGTTTATAAAATAAACTTACAGAAAAAACTACGAATGTCTTTTATGTAAGTTACATGTGTTAAATAATCGAAGGGGAAAATAAACTTTACTCAGCAGAAATGACATTCAGATCAATGTTGGTGGAATTGGAAACATGAACGAACTCGAAACATTAGACCTGAATATAAATAGGACGTCCAAGAAAATTTAGTACAGCATCAAAAGAAAGGAACATATAATTTGATAAGAAACCGACAATATTTGGTGATATTATACAGGTAATAAATTAAATACGTGTTTATGTTTAGTTGAATAGGTATTTATAAATTAAATTGTAATTAATTTTAAATACCCTGTGCTCATTTCATCGTTGCCCGGGAATCTACTTATTCCTATCTTTTTAGGCATCAACGTGCTGAAAGACAAAAATAGTTATTGTGAGTTATCCGTAAAGGATAGACTTATGCTTTCATGGACGTTTTTGGAGAATGATCTGAGATATTCAATTCTGTGTATATTAATTTGGTGTATTGGATGTTTTAGACAGCGTAAACCATTTAAGGATCCAAAAACAACTTTTTAATGCACCGATGCACTTTCTTTTAGCTATAGTACGTAGGGTAATATGTTATATAATTTAACTGTCCCAACAAATGCTCTAAATGATGGTAAAAACCCCATTCAGACCGGTCAAGTAGTGTTTGAGTCTATAAAGGACAGACAGATTCACAGACGTTCATTTTTATATATGGGTGATTCCCTGTAAAGTCGTTTTGGGACCGTACATAGCTGTCCGGTCATATTAATGCTCTTCTTATATATAAAAAACCTACTGAAAAAATGAAAGTAAAACAGTTTAATAAGTTTAAAAAGCCCATTGTATTTATAGCTACTTTTCGAGATATTAGCATTTTTTTGGAAAATGGTTGCAGGAGACTTTTCGCTATAACAGGGGACTGTTGCAAATATATCAGAACCACATACCACATAATTATAATCGTTTATTTTTATTGCCACGTAGCATCGACATCCCTATAATCATATTACTTCAGTTTCGAGCAAAAATAAAATATATATAGGTATCAAATGTCTATGCTCTTGGATCATCTGTCCAGACACCGCTTTTGTAAATATTCGTTTACCTTCAATACGTTTTGCTTTTGTAAACATTCGTTTACTTTCGATACGTTTTAGCCTCGAATAATTTTCTTTAAGCTGTTTATGAAGAACGTCACCAAATAATGTCTTCTTGGCCACTTTTTCTCTGCCATCAGGTTTAGTTAACATCTTCTCATTTTAGTATTGGGTGTATCTTCAATACTTTTCCTTGTTTTGCCTTCAAATCTATCCAATATTTTACTGTACCTCTCAAGATGTTTCTGCATTACTTCAATCGTTTTATTTTTGTCTTTTTTTCTGTTTGCTTTTTTCTTTTCTTCTACGCTGTTTATTTGCAACTCGTAACTGTGGAACTTGGAGCTAATGCATTCTGAAGCTGGTGTGAGGCGTTGACTGTTTAGTTGCTTTTTTACTATAAAGAGCTCATTATTTTTTACGTTTCCTGTGGGTAGCTTTGTGCTCACGTGGAGCCATATCTTCTGCAAGTTTTCTCTGACTTTTCCTTTTCTTTCCGATATTTTAACATTCCCTTTTCTTTCTTTTCTTCCCTTTTTTGAGGACTATTTTTTAAGTTGATACCTTAGACGTTCCGCATCTCTCTTTTTTCTCTAATAATTCCTCTCTGGATAAATTTTGATTTTTAGGAGGCATGTCTACACATAACCTCAATTAGCCTGCAACTAATTATTATAACTGTTAGGGTATCAACTAACTTCAAAAGGGAGACTGTGTATTTTGATTAAATCCTGAAATATCAAGCAAACTATCGTAATATATTAAATTTTGTGAGTTCTTGAAAAATATGTGCATAAATCATTATACAATTATATAGAATATATCAAATTCCACAAATAAAATTATTACTAGTGGACTGTGTGTCGTAGTAGCCCAGACACGTGATCACGCCACAAATGATGCACTGACACTAAATAAAATGGCTAATGTTACTGACAAGAACTTTAGACTAATTACGTTCCTATATTCGCAGGACAAAATGAAAAGGGACAGTGAACAATTGTATTGGCAGGGTACTGTGCTTAAGTCTGGACAAAATTTGATGAAATGAATGGAATAAATAAATCGATTATAGGTGTTATTTATTTTCAAAGAAAGTAAGTCGGTTAACTGTGTTTTTAAGCATTATGCACTAAATTCTATAATATAAATAAATATCTTAGAATAAAATCTCAAAGTGTTAATTCTGGAAATAGGACAGCACAGAGGACTGTTTTTATGTTGGTTTGGGGATTTATTTGATAAAAACTATAATGTGTACCGTTGTAACTACAACAGCATTAAAAACGAATATTCTTATGCTTGCGTTCTGTGATATTTTAATTTATGATGCAGCAATACTTTTGGAAAAGGTGGTTTGGACAGACATTTATACAGAAACTTTCGGGTAATGTGGACCTCTATTTTGAATTTGTTGTTTTTCTTCTTTTAATTAAGGGATTTGAATTTTGTTTAATTACACTGATTATCATTAGTGTTATAAATATGAAATAGCATTATTACTTTATTAAAAAATAGAATCATTTTCTTACTTTTTACATTACAAGAAAGGTCCACTTGAACCTCCATATTCGGGTAAAGTGGACCCCAGACTCCACCTTAGCTTTTAGACAATTTTTAAGTTTATTTACTCTTTTAATTCATACAGACAGGCGCAAATTAATCTGGATTGTTGATCATAGCATTCACACATCATTCATATGCACACGGCGATTTGGGTTTAGTAAAATTACAAAGATATTAAATAAAGTTAATTAAATGCATGGTTTTTACACATAGTAAACTCATTGATAAAATATACGTATTCGTGTAAAGTGGACCCAGGTCTACTTTAATCGTCTCATGGAGGGTCCACATTACTTAATTTCTTTGTTGTGTTTAATTATTTTATACAGCCCCCATGTCACATAATATCAAATCAAATCCGTCAGAATATTAAAACTGTACCTATATAATACAAATATATTAAGGATTTTTCTTCAATATTTATAACATTCATTAGCAGAAATTAATAATCAATTCTTAGCTTGAAAACTTTTGAATTGTATTTTCATAATTGTCACAAATAAATCCTTATTTTCACATACTGTAGAATGAAAGAAACATACCTTGAACATGTCAAAGTTGCTTAGAGGAAGAAGTTAAAATATGTTCTGTTCGAGAGCAACACCAACTAAAGAAGATATTAACAGAGCCCACGAAAACCTAACTTCCTCTATGTTTACAGAGAATCGTCCATATAAAGATAAAATGTCGAAACCTAACAGGTTACATTACCATCCCTCTGGTAAAAATAAGTTTCAGGTTACAGAAATGACATTTTATATTTACTTAAATTTCATATGTTAATCGTAATTCAACTTTTTTTATTTCGTTTTATGGGGTTCATATCCTAAAAGATGTAGCTTCTTTCACTGTTGCTTTATTGTTTGTGAAGGAACTATTATTGGACATGTTTTAACAAATTGTTCTGTGACATGTGTGAGGGATGCAATAAAATGCGTTAAACAGTTGAATTACACGTATTTAAATAAAGGAGATAAGGCTCTTAATAGACTTCCCTAGTTCCTACATGCTCCAACACAATTCTTGCATCTCATATTACAATCTTGTAAAAGGAAGGCGACTATTAAGAGAGAAAAACGTTACAAGTTCCTAGAACAGATTATAATGTAACACTTTCCTGAGTGCGTATGTCGTCTTACTACTGAAATGTGTCAGTTTTAAAATTCAATTTTAACATTCTATCCAACTTGACACATTACGTTCAGAGAAGCAAGCAGTACCTTATTAAAGATGCTCTTTAACATCTGAGGTCGCATTTAACAAATGGGTATGAAACCACTGAAATTTAGCACATGGTTTTACTTAGCTTCCAAAGGAAGCCATCTTCAGAATGTTTACATCGGGAGGATAATTTATGTACCCTGTCTGATTTGAACTTCGAGTCTTGTATTCAGAAACAAACATGATGATCCTTAAACAGCGATTAAATATACAATTATTTGTGTTTCATACGCATTATATATACGGTGGAAATGAAAAAAAGGAAAGTGAATAAATTTAAGCAAGAACAGGGTCTAATACAAACAAACTAACACTGGCACTAACGAACCAGTAGGTCCATGGCCTTGCGGACATAAGCTCTCCATACATCCCTATCCTCAGCTAACGTTTTCCAATCATTCCTTGTATAATATATTTCCCTCAAATCATAGTTAATGTTATTCTTCCACCTCATTCTTGGTCTACCAATTGGGCGTTTTCCCTCTGGTTTTCCTACAAGAAGCTTCCATGCACGTCTTTCATTCCCCAATCGTGCCACATGTCCTGTTCTTCGCAGTCTACGAGGCTTAACTTTTCTTATTATATCTGGCTTCCTATAAAGATCATGTAGTTCACTGTTACGTAAATCTCCATTCACCTGTCTGTTCATCTCTCTTTGGTCCAAAAATCTTCCTAAGTACTTTATTCTCAAATACTCATAATCTCCTTACCTCCCTTAAAGTAAGAGTCCATGTTTCGCATCCATATAATATAACTGGTAGAATAATAGTTTTATATATTTTCAGTTTAACATTTTTTGAAAGGACTTGGGACATCAAGAGTCTCTGCATAATAGCACGCATTTCCAGAATTGTTGTTCCTAGGTATTTGAATTCATCCACTTCCTCAAAATTTCCCTGATTTATCATTAGCTGTCCATGGGCCTAATACAAAAGCCAAAGTAATTGCAATAAAATTCAAGTTCACAGTAAGAATTTAAAGTTTTTGCTGTAAAGTAGTAAACTATGTATCGACCTCGGTAGTCAAGGGTTAAGTTCTCTGCTCCTGACGGTCAAGTGTTCAAACCGGGCAGGGACTGACTTATTATTTAAAATGGAAGAATTGAAGGGACAAATCCTCCGGGAAGAACTTTAAGCCGAGGGTCCTGATTTTCAAGATTTTGATTCCTACAAGAACCTGAACCATAAACCTCTGAGCAAAATTTAATCGGCCTTTCCCATCCACGTATACCTTTTTGCTTACTAGATGCCTCTTTGAGGCGATGTACTATTCAAAAATAATTTGATGTCAACTATAGGGAAATAAGAGTAAATAAATTAGCTTGGTTAAGAAATTCCCGCTAGGATGCAACCTTGTCCCGTGTGGGGATTTATATATACAGAAGAGTAACTTATGTTATCCATATAATTGTATTCGAGTTTCATTAAGATTACGTTTTAAACTATTGAAATTAAAATGTAATGATTTTAAGAATCCTCCCAAAAAATAAACTTTTAAAATTTGCGACGTGTCATAAAATACGGTAACGCACTTCATATTTAAGTAAAGCATACAATACGAATATGAATTTACCTACCCTTTCAAAAGCTCTGGAACGATTAGTCCATAAACAACTGACTGATTACCTAAATGAATATAATCTGTTAGATCTATTTCAGTCAGGCTTCAGGAGAGGACACAATACAAATACTGCTCTACTAAATATTTGCGAAGAAATACATGAAGCCGCTGATAATCGAAAACTTACCATTATTACATTACTTTACTTTAGTAAAGCATTGGACACGGTAGACTTGGACTTATTAATGCTTAAACTTAAAAACCTCATACTCTCTGATAGTGCCACGCAATGGTTGAATTCTTACCCTCATAAGTGTTTTAGTAAATCATACATTATGTTATTCTTAGTCTTTCTGTAAAGCTGGAGTTCCACAGGGATCGGTGCTTGGACCTTTGTTTCATTCAATCTACATAAATGACATGTCTAACTTCCCAAAGCATTGCAAACATAAATTATTTGCGGACGATATGCAGATCTACATCCACACATACAAATATTCTCTAAATGACGCTGTTGCCAAAATAAACGAGGATCGTGACTCACTAATGACTTGGACAGTTAAATATTGACTGAAATTAAATCTTTGAAAGTCAAAGTCAAAATCATTCATTATAAGTCACCAGACACTATTAGATAAAATTAACATAATACAGTCTCGCATGTTTAAGATTTAAGATTTAAGATTTAAGATTTATTTAGCCTGGTGGAGTTAAGGCCATGTGGCCTTCTCTTCCACTCACCAGGACAAACATATATTACATAAGAATATAACAATGTTAATTAACTCTAATATTAAACACTAAGTAAAAATTTGATCAAAAGATAATATCTAATATACATATTACGATCTATAATACAACCAGTTAATATTAGTTAAAATTAAGACTAAAACTAATAATAAAATGTATACAAGCAAGACATATTAAATTGTCCCTGTCTAGTGTATATAAAAAACAGGAAAATAATGAGATATAGAAAACTAATTTTACGATTATACAATATTTAAAACAAAACAAATAAAAATATTTGTTATTCTTAATATTATTTACATAAATAATTAAATATATTAATATTGCTAAAAGAATACTATCAGTGAGGTGTATGTCACTTAATGGAGTTCAAATCCCTTATAGTGAGACAGTAAAACTTCTAGGAGTATTTATTGACAACTTAAATTGAAATTCACAAATAAAACATACATGCAAAACAGCCTTCTCAATAATACATTCATAAATTCGCGAAAGAAATTGTTTTCCATTCGCTCTCAGAAAAATGTTAGTAGAAACACTTGCCATGCCCCATTTTGATTATTGTGACACTCTTTTTACAAACTTAAATACTATTTTCATTCAAAGACTTCAACGTGTTCATAATTCTTGCGCACGTTTTATTTGTGGTATTCGCAAATTTGACTTTACGCCGTCACTGGAACAATTATCGTGGCTTCGTCTAAGAGATCGTATGATTATCCATTCTCTATCCCTTCTCTATAAAATACTTCACACATCATCGTCTAATTATTCATCACGTCGCTTCATTAGACTATCCGACACACATAATCTTGACACTAGATCCCATCAGCACATTGTCTTTATATCCCTCCTCATCACACTGTGTATTATCCACAATCTTTTACAGTCTCACTTACCAAAACATGGAATTCCCTTCCGCTCTGTGTCAGAGACTGTCAAACTATAACATCGTTAAAAAAACTAACGAATTATTTAATAACAAACAAACTTGTGCACCTCACTGATAGTATTATTATAACGATTAATAAATTAACTTATTTATGAAAATAATATTAAGATTAACAAATAACATATTTCCATTTGTTTGTTTGAAATATTGTATAATCCTAAAATTAATTATCTATATTTCATTATTTTTCTTTGTTTATATATATATATATATATATTATATATTAGGTAGGGACAGTCTACCAACAATTTAATTTGATTTAATACATTTTATTATTAGTTTTGTCTAAATCTAAACTATTTTAACGTGGTTGTATTATAGATCGTAATATAGTACGTTTAATAATTTGTTCTTATTGAACAAATCTTCATTTAGTAGCCTATATCATATTATAGTTAATTGTGACTGTTATATTCTGATATAATATATGTTTGTCCTGGTGAGTGGTAAAGAAGGCCATATGGCCTTAACTCCACCAGGCTAAATAAATAAATAAAAATAGCAGTAATAGAAAATGTGAATAAAAACTATAAAATAGTCATCTTGTAGGTCCGTCTCCTCAACTTAAGTTGTTTTAACACTCTGTAGGCCTTTCGGGACTAGTCCCATCATCAGCAGGACGAATTAGGTCTGCACTTATTGACCCTTGTTGAAGCACTGACTTAGTTGTGAATATTTTGTATAGAGGGTTGTGTGAACGGGGTATGTATTCATTCAGAATCAGGTTGTTATCGATTTCTCTTAGAATTGCAATTTCCTAGAGGATAATATACTGGAGAAAATTGCAATCCTAAGATAAATCGATAACAACCTGATTCTGAATGAAAAGATACCCAGTTCACACAATCCTCTATACAAACTATTCACAACTAAGTCAGTGCTTCAACAGACCTAATTCGTTCTGCTGATGATGGGACTAGTCCCAAAAGGCCTACAGGGTGTTAAAACAACTTAAGTTGAGGAGACGAACTTGCAAGGTGACAAGTTTATTGTTTTTATTCATATATTCTATTACTGTGACTTAATACCTCAACGGAAACTTACCATGAATTTTACTAGTATAAAATACAATAAACAAAAACATAATATTATAGTGTGGCTTAAAATAGCCTACGCTTGATCAGAATCATCTATTTTTATTGGGGCTACACCCTATTTTACACATAAATATTGTTAGAGCGCTCCTTAGATAATATGTTATGCATTCGATTGGCCTATGTTAATTTTATTATGGTTTATTATGCTAGTGAGTGAGTTTCTCTTGCTTAGTAGAGAAAAATGGATGCCTTATAAACTGCTATATTCAATCTACCAGTTCCTAATTACAATTTTAATTTAGCTATAAAACAATGTAATTTTAAAGGAAAATATAGTTTAAAAACACATTCTCCAACTATCGACAATTTTATTTATAATACATTATTTTCTGGGATCTTATCAATGTTTCTATTTAATCCTAGAGAATTGTTTGACCCTGTTTGGTGTAAAAATAATAAGTGAATTAACCGGTACATGCGAACGTAGCGTATCAGTTATTTTTTGTTACGTCAGTAGACTGACAGGTCGTATATGGATCACTAAAACAATCCGACATGCAGGTACTGCGTAAACTCGCAAATTCCTCTGCTTTACGGAATTTGTACCTTTTGTTAAATTGCAGGAACTCAATTTCTGATGCAATCTTATTTAAAAATATCTCACTGCAGTGAAAACAAATTATGTATAACAGTAAGTTATTACCTATTTACATATTGTTGTACAATTTGACACCAATTTAAATAATATCTACCGATTCATTTTTCCATAATTTTATTAAAAATATTAAATTAATTAAAATAATGTATTTTATAGGATATATTGATAATTTAAGGTTAATTGAATGTTATAGTATATATTGCGATGGACGACACACGGCGCGGCGGTCGCTAGAGTTAATTTTTAAATTCGTGAAGTAAACCCCCAGTTCTGTTTGTCGTCTTTCATTGATGATTTTTTAATACATTCCCCGGTTTATTTTAATAGCATATACTGAGTTCCTTTGTAAAACGTAGAAAATTGTGATCGCTGGAGCAATTTTATATTTTCGTTTCTGATGAATTCCTACACATAATGGTCATATTTTGCTACTCAACGAATTCTACCTCACTCATTTAATTAATTGTTATATACAAAATTTTATTTCGATGAAATCAAAATTGTCGCCGCTAGAGCGTTAACGGACAGATACACACACACACACACACGCAGATATATATATATATATATATATATATATATATATACAAATGCATATATTCTTAATAAGGCACTACAGCAGATGTGTCAAACCCGCGGCCCTCGATCCCATCGCATGCGGCCCGCAATGATATTTGCTCTATCAATCAATTCGTATTCGGCCCGCAGTGATACTTCTAAGTTATAGTCTAATACCATTTATGAAATAAGTAATTCTATTTGGTATAAGATAAACTTGAAAGAGCAAGACTTTTTTTGTGTTTCCAACACATGTGTTTGCGAAAGTTCATCCTACTCATCCTCTTACTCAAAATATGGAGGAATCACATCCTTTTTAAGAAACTCCCAGCACACATTTTTTATTTATGATCCTAACTACCGCGCATCGCTTTGAAGTCTCCGTGCTTTGTTGACCGCGCGGTTACTACTTTCAAAGGTTAGTGTGAGCCAGATGTTTTGTTATCATTACATGTGTATATTTAAAGTTAGTTTCCAGTTTGCATTTATTGGCTCACATTGTAGTGTCAGTGTTAGTGAGAGGTTTGAAGAATATAATTAATTATGTGAGGTTTATAAATGTTAAGTATGGATTCTAAATATAGCATCAAGAAAATAAAAATTTCAGACGAAGGTAGATCATTTCAAATGAAGTGGACAAATCAGCACGTTTTTTACTGAAGTAAACAAGAAAGCACTGTGTTTAATTTGCAGTGAAACAGTTTCAATCTTTAAGGAGTATAACATTAAGCGACACCAAATATGCGTCTTCATATATGATACATTTGAGGGTCAATTTCGTGAAGACAGGGTAACCGAATTTAGAATTAAACTTTCGGAACAGCAGTTAATTTTAAAGAATGTGTCACTTCAAACTGAATCTCTGGTAAAGCGAGTTACACAGTAGCAGAAATGATTTCAAAAAAATCTAAACCATTTTCAGATGGCAAGTTTGTTAAAGAGTGCATTGAGAGTGTTGATGATATTATAATCCCTGACATAAAAGCGCAGTTTGCAAAATTAAGCTTGTCGCGACACACTGTAGCTCACCGTATTGACGAATTAGCGTCCGATATAGAGAGAACTTTAAAATACCGAGCCACAAATTTCCAGTTCTATTCTCTGGCACTTGATGAGAGTAGTGATGCTAGCGATACTGCTCAATTAGCAATTTTCTTAAAGGGGAGTTGATAAAGATTTTAATATTACAGAAGAATTAGCTGTTTTTGTCCCTCTTAAAGGCACCACTAGAGCCAATGATTTAATGGGGAGTGTCACCGAAACCTTAAATCGGCTTGGCTTGAAATATACAAATCTATTTGGTGCAACAACACGAAGCTTCTGCATTTGCAGAAAAACGAGAAGGGTTAGTTAAATTACTGCAAGCAGAGGTAGCTAAAGTAGGAAACATTTCTGTAATGCAATATCACTGCTTAATACACCAAGAAAACATTTGTGCTAAATCCCTAAATTTAGATAGTGTTTTGAAAGACGTTGTAAAAGTAGCGAATTTCATTCGTTCATATGGCGACATGCGAGAATTTCAAAATGTCTTACAAAATCTCGATTCAGAATTAGAAGATATCGTTTATTATACTGAAATAAGATAGCTGAGCCGTGGCAAAATGTTAAAGCGAGTATTTGATCTCAAAAACGAACTACAAACATTTATGGATGAGAAGGGCAAACCTATTGTTGAATTTAAAGACGAAGAATGGATGTGTGATTTTGTCTTTCTGACAGATATAACAACACAACTGAATTCACGTCTCCAAGGTAAAGACCAATCGATCACTACTATGTGTGATCACGTGAAGGCCTTTGAAACAAAATTGCTACTTTGGGAATCACAAATAAAAACAACTTTTTGCATTTCCCAGCCCTACAAAAGTGTAATAATAATCAATATTCTCAAAAGTGCGCAGAAATTATATCAAAATTAAGAAACGAGTTCTGCGTTAGATTTTAAGACTTCAAGGAGAATGTTATAAGTTTCAATCTGTTTTCTTCCCCTTTCTCCATTAAAATAGACGAGGTTCCCCGAGAATCTGCAAATGGAGTGCGTTGATTTTCAATGTGCGTCAGACTAAAGTATAAGTTTAACAATGTCCCCTTACTACAATTCTATCGCGACTACTCTCTCAGAAAAAAAAAATCCTGGCATTAATAGACATGCACTTCGATTCGCATCACTTTTCGATAGCACATAAATATGCGAACCAAGTGTTCTCCAGGATGAAACATGTGAAGTGCGCGACGAGAACGCGAATCACCGACAGTCATCTGGAGAGTTCGCTTCGAGTTGCTACAACATCAATCAAACGAGATATTGGATGCCTTGTTCATGAAAAGCAGTGCCAAGGTATCGCAGTGACAGGTAAAAAAATAATTATTTTAATATAACAATTTTATTAAAATTTTAAACTAAAATTTATATTAATATGCAAGGGTTAATAATAATTTATTTATATTGTTCAATTTATATTTTAGAATTAGATTATAAATGAAAATATATATTTTATTTTATTTTAAAAATAACGTAACTATTTGATTAATATTTTAATGAAAATAATATATCAATATATTTGCTATTTTATATTTTAATTAATTGGTTTATCTTAGATACTATTTAATACGGTAAAAAAAACCAGTACACTTTAACCCTTAACTTTGCTAAAGCACTGGACTGGACTGGATAAGGCGAAGTCTAGCTTCACCCATTGTGCTGCGTATGTTAGAACCCACTAGGGCTCTTTGGCAGCTAAGTTAATAGTGGCTATCATTACGGGGTTGTAGTTCACTTAACCCGAGCCTATTTGGCGGCGCTAGCGTTTGTGTGCGAATGGTGATGAAATTTGGACAGAGATGTGATGACCTGAAGCAGGACATCAGAAACCACATTGCTTTCAAGCCGAGAGTCGGAAATCCAGCATTGTGGAATGAGCCACGCTACTCCAGGTGAGAGCACATCGCCAAATCTCTGGCTGGATTTAATGAGGAGTAAATCGGATGAATATGTTTCTATGTACAGCACGCCACTGGGGCAAGCGTCCCATACTGCGTACCATACAATTTGTATGCAAAGATGTAAATTTGTGCATCTTGCTTACATTTTCAGTTATCATGGCATCAATATGGGGAAGTTGCGCTACGTTGTATAGGTCTGTCATCCTTGTGAAACGCGGGTGCTTGAAAAATTATTTTCAAACACTTATTCTGTATAATTTGTATTCTTCGTTTATGCTGTTTTGCGAGGATGTTCCAGGCCTCACATCCGTACAGTAGCATGCTGCGGATCACGCTTTTATACAGTAAAAGCTTGATCTTACGTGACAATGTATTCGACCTGAAAAATGGGTATAAAATTGCAATTGCTGCATTTGCTGCATTTGCTTTATGTTGTAGATGTCGAATATGAATTCTGAACGTAAGCTTGGGGTCCAGATGGACCCCAAGATACTTCACTGAAGGTTCTAGGCGAACATTTTGAGTTCCCAAGGTTAGTTGGATGGGTGACCGTCTGGTTGATTTAGTGAAAAGGATCGCCTGGGGTTTTGTCGTATTTATCTTTATGTTCCATAACTGGAACCAAATATAGATACGGTTGAGAGCGGTTTGGAATACATGGATTCGATTAGGAAGAGATTTGAAGGTAGTCTGGTAAAAGAAACAGGTATCATCGGCGAATGATGCGGTATGGATGTAGGGGATAGTAGGAAGGTCTGATACGTATAACGTATACAGTATGGGTGAAGGACAGCACCTTGGGGATTGCTAAAGCACAAATGTCTTGCGTCAGTTATTTGAATGTGACGGACCGCAGTGAAAATCTTGTATAACTGTTATTATTCGGTATGTTGTATAATTAGACACACATTTAAATGATTTATTTTTGTTCGTTTTCTTCTGATTTATTTAAAATATTAAATTAATTAATTAAACCTATAGAATACATTACGAATTTAAGTAGTGGCCCTTTTCCAAAAAAGGTTGGACACGCCTACGCTACAGTTTCAATTGGAGAATACTTTGATCTTCTCCAGTTCTTTCCACGCGTTTCTATCCTAGATATATTTTTTCCAATTTTCTATCTTAATCAATTTTTATCATTTAAAACATCATCTTTATAAATGAAAAATAAAGGTTACTTGGGGTTTCCGTGTCAAAGATTTAAGATTAGTTTCTAACCATTGGTTCCGACGTTTGGACAATATACTACATTCCTTTGACAAATTATGCGGGATAATATCAAAACGTCAGAACCAGTGGCCAGAAGCCAAGCTTGAATCTTTGATGCAGAATACTCTTTTTCGTACTTATATGCGCGAAAATCTGCAATACAACATATATAGGGTATCTAACAAATTTAGGTCATGGTCATTTTCGATGTCTATTGGATTAGGTCGGTGGTGATCTGTAGAAATTACATTTTCATTATAACAACTGCAATAGCTTCTCCCCTTCGGAATTTGCTAATAGAACTATTCACAATAATATCTGAGAACATATTAAATCAGTGTAACTACTTTAACACAAGAAACAAAGTCTGAACAGAGATCGCGATTTTTCAACAGCGATCGTTGTTTATAGATCTTCTTTGTTCCTCCTATTCACTCAATATTTCAAAAACATTATTACATCAGTTATTTGTACAAAGAGCAGCTAAATAATTTTATATTTAAGTTATATCTGGTCCTTGCCAAAGTATCTTTTAAGAAATTGATTTATTAGATATGGAGGTTTTGTCGTTGATGACTGTTTATGTCGTCAGTTAAGTTTTGTTGGATACTGAATTTATTTTATATTTTTTCTAGGCTTCATTTATTTTTATCTACACTCATATTGAATAGGCCTACCTTATATTGTACAAATGGAGACTTGTAGCATTGGTATTGGTAATTTAAAAAAAAGCAAATGTAATGGATACCACATGCTTCGTAAAATATACTCCTTTCTGTGTGGCCAAAAGTCAGCAAAATTAAATGGCGTGTCTTTGTGATTTACGTTTGGAAGTTCCCTTGTACAGATATAAGCTTTGTAAAACTAATGGTTACTGTTGTTTACATCTTATACAAATATATTTAAAATAATGTATGACAAAGCACATCTGTAGTTTTCCTTATTTTTCCGAAGGCATGTGCTCAACTCGATAACATGTATGATCTCTCTTTTGAGAAATAAGTTATGTAAACAATTTATGACCCAAGGTAGTCAAAATATTACATGTTACATTTCCTATTTAAAATATATATCGGCCTGTTATTATTCCGAGATAATTCTTTTAGCCCCGTAGTTGGAACGAAGTAAGCAACTCCCTCCCAATCTATAGTGAAATGAAATTGTTTATTATATAAATTTCAAGCTAACTTGTAGTTTTAGTAGAAAAAGATATTGATAACAAATAGTTCATACTATAAATATACAGGGTGTAACAGGACCTCACCGACAAAATGATAGGGATGATAGGCCATGCAGAGAGGATCATTTTTTTGTGAAGGAACATATAGTCACAAACACGTCGTTTATGAGTTATGCGCAGATGAAGGTATTCACCCATAAGGGTCTGAATTGAATACAAATAATTGTACACGTATCATTTTATTGAAAAATGCATGTTTTTACAATAAGTGTTCAAACGGTATTTTGACAACGTCAAAAAGAATCCTGCCTTGATCGGCCGTGCTGGTCGAACGTTGCTGCTACGATATCTAACATGCAATGAGGCACAGGTTCGACTGTTTCAACACTTATTGTAATAAATAATAGTTTTAAAAAACTAAAACAACACGCTTTATTAGAAAACACAACTAAAAAATAAAGAATAATTTTAATCTCCAACATGCTTGTGAAAAAAATTAAAGTGGTCAACAAAAAAATCATCTCCAACACATATAGAATAAAACTAGAGTTATCAACAATAAGAAAATAATTTTACCATCAAAAGCGTGGGGTGCTTTTTATGATTTTTACATTTTCTTCTTAGGGACTTTTCTTTTACCAATTTATTATCAAATATATTGATTTAGAGCACCCCACGGCTTCTGATGGTAAAATTATTTTCTTATGTTGATAACTCTAGTTTTATTCTAGATGAGTTGGAGATATTTTTTTGTTCACCACTTTAATTTTATCCCAAGCGTGTTGGAAATTAAAATAATTTTTCATTTTTTTAGTACAGTTTTCTGATAAAGCGTGTTGTTTTAGTTTTTTAAAACTATTTTTTATTTTTTATTTGTTATTTTTAATATTTTACAGAATAAGATAAAAATGTAAATATCTTTACATTCGATTCTATTGTAGTATGAGCTAAAAGTAATACTCTTCTAAAAAGAACCACCCAGCCGGATTTGAACCAGCGACCTATGGATTACTGAAATTGTATACCACTACAATTCACCGCTCTATCAACTGAGCTCTTACAACGCTTGACTAAAAGGTCGACAAGTCCGCAACCTATTATACCAGTTTTCATTTTTTTTGATGATTCTGACCAGGATTTTAGAAACAATTTATGAAAGTATTGTACTGTCACGGGTCCTTTACAAGTATACAAAGTTTCACGTCGATCCAATGTTTCTAAGTGGGTGAAAATCGTGTTCAAAGATTCCGTTACGTAGATACAAAGACACGTTTTTTTTCTGATGATGATGACCAGAACTGTAGAAACAAATATGAAATTATTATATTGTCACGGGTCTTTTACAAGTATACAAAGTTTCAAGTCTATCCAATGTTTCTATGTGGGTGAACATCGTGTTCAAAGATTCCGTTACATAGATACAAAGACACTTTTTTGATTTTCTGATGATTCTGGCCAGGAATTTAGAGAATAAATTTTGAATGTATTGTATTGTCACGGGTCCTTTACAAGTATACAAAGTTTCAAGTCGATCCGATGTTTCTAAGTGGGTGAAAATCGTGTTCAAAGATTCCGTTACATAGATAGGTAGATAGATGCAGGTGAAGCTAATACAAAGCGTGTAAAAACATGTATTTTTCAATAAAATTGTACGTATACAATTGTTTGTGTTCATTTCCGACCCTTATTGGGTGAACACCTTCATCTGCGCATAACTCATAAACAACGTGTCTGCGACTATATGTTCCTTCACAAAAAAAAATAAATAATAGTTTTAAAAAAACTAAAAGAACACGCTATATTAGAAAACTAAAAAATGAAAAATAATTTTAATTTCCAATACGCTTGGGATAAAATAAAGTGGTCAACAAAAAAATCATCTCCAACACATATAGAATAAAATTAGAGTTATCAACAAAAAGAAAATAATTTTACCATCAAAAGCGTGGGGTGCTCTATTTCAATTAATATATTTGGATAATATACAGATATTGGTAAAAGTAAGCTCTCTAAGAAGAAAATGTAAAAATCATAAAAATCACCCCACGCTTTTGTTGGTAAAATTATTTTCTTTTTGTTGATAACTCTAATGTTATTCTGTATGTGTTGGAGATGATTTTTTTGTTGACCACTTTATTTTATCCCAAGCATATTGGAAATTAAAATTATTTTTTCATTTTTTAGTTTTCTAATAAAGCGTGTTCTTTTATTTTTTTTTAAACTATTACTTATTTTTTATTTTTTAGTTTTAATATTTTACAGAATAAGATAAAAATGTAAATATCTTTAAATTCGATCATATTGTAGTATGAGCTAAAAGTAATACTCTTCTATAAAATACCTCCCAGCCGGATTTGAACCAGCGACGTATGGATTACTGAAATTAAATACCACTAAGAGTTCACTGCTCTACCAACTGAGCTCTTACAACGATTGACTAAAAACTCGACAAGTCCGCAACCTATTATACCAGTTTTAATTTTTTTTTATTTTCGGATGATTCTGGCCAGGATTATAGAAACAAAATATGAAATTATTGTATTGTCACGGGTCCTCTACACGTATACAAAGTTTCAAGTCGATCCAATGTTTCTAAGTGGGTGAAAATCGCGTTGAAAGAGTTCCGTTACATTGATACAAAACACGTTTTTTGATTTTCTGATGATTATGGCCAGGATTTTAGAAAATAATATGACATTATTGTATTGTCACGGGTCCTCTACAAGTATACAAAGTTTCAAGTCGTCCGATGATTTAAGTGGGCGAAAATCGCGTTGAAAGGTTCCGTTACATAGATAGATAGATAGATAGATAGATAGATAGATAGATAGATAGATAGATAGATAGATAGATAGATAGATAGATAGATAGATAGATAGATAGATAGAGATAGATAGATAGATAGATAGATAGATAGATAGATAGATAGATAGATAGATAGATAGATAGATAGATAGATAGATAGATAGATAGATAGATAGATAGATAGATAGATAGATAGATAGATAGATAGATAGATAGATAGATAGATAGATAGATAGATAGATAGATAGATAGATAGATAGATAGATAGATAGATAGATAGATAGATAGATAGATACAGGTCAAGCTAAATATAAAGCATGTAAAAATGATCCTCTCTCCATGGCCTATCACCCCTATCATTTTGTCGGTGAGGTCCTGTTACACTCTGTATAATTTCGTTTATTCATTATAAATAATTGGAATAGAATCAATGAAAACATTAATGTTTTGATTGAAAACAAATATAGCAAGTCTATTAGAACCACTGGATCATTAAAGGGGCTACTAAATACAATTATAAAAATAATCATTATACCAAACATCCGCTTCACATATAAGTCGGAATTTGACTATTTGAAATGCATCGATTTTAGTAAGATATTAACAATATTATAGAATTGTACGATTTTTAAACTGACCAAAACTTATGGCGGCTCCTTTTCAAATCAAAATGAGTACCAGACGCGTTTTCTGGGGGTAAAGGTGGTCGTCAAGCAGCGCACAATCCGGGTGGCATCAAGTGTCGATTGTGTAGGAGATTGGGAACCTTAACCCCCTACTATCCCAAGGGCCTCCTAAGGACTGAGTGGGATCACTTACATTTGTTTGTAATTTGTCTAATACCGACAAAGACCTCACAATATTTCCATTTGTGATTTGTACTAGATATGCATAGAGAGAATAATTTCCTAGTCTACCGCTGCACCTCAAAAACTTTTTTTATCAATGCCACCAGGTTATCTTTATGACATTTTTGGTAATCTCTCCTGGCGGAATTGTAATTCACTTCTTAACTTGGTACGCCTGGAAACGGAGCTACCCAGATGATATGATAGATGATTAATGATAATGAAGGACAAGGTGAGTCCTTAACCTAAACTTAGTATAAATTTACACCATGAGCACTACATGAATAATTTGCTTTAAAAGCAATAATCTGACCAGGGATCAAACCAGGGACGACATGAACTGTAGTTAGAAGATGTGACCACTAGCTCATGGGGCTGGTTCCATAACAAATTCTATATGACAAATGTATATTCTTCCAACAATGCTACAAACGATTTGAGTTCAATCTCTGTCATAAGCGTAGTTTTCAATATAATGAAAATTAAATATTATAAAACAGGAAAAATAACAGCATAAACATATTCCCTTTCGGAAAAAAATAACAAAGTAACAAGGTTCTCTGAGATATTTGAAACTTTTTGGAACTAAAGCTAATGTACTCTCTTCCATTCCTTTCAATTAGAGTTTCCTGGAAAATTGCTTTCCACAGCCAAATGCCACTTATCACCATGACATTGATGTGCGCTTCTGTAATTCAGAATACAAAATGGCGAACGTTAGACTAACCAGGCACTGTTTATATGCAGAATGAATGAAGCACTTCACATCAGCTGTTATGTGGGTGTGGATACGAGCTGATGATCGGTAGCAATCATTTAATAGAATGAGGTCGAACAGAAACTTGTCTGCTTCCTGTTTAAAGCAGATCTATTGATACGTATGAAGAAAATATTTCTATAATTAGATATTAGGAGGAGTGAATGAAAGTAAATTTATTTATAAACTATTCATACCCCAAAGCAAGCATTTGATAGTCTTCTAATAAAAAAAGTCCAATAAATGTTATAAGAAAAACACTTTGTGGAAATTATCGTAGGCAACTCTTTAACTATTATTAAAACGTTTTACTAACATACAATCACTCTACATATAGGTCAAGTTGTGAAAAGAAGTTTCAATTATTATAGATTTATAGAGGAAATAGGCAGCAAATAAAACAACGAAAATAAAGAAAGTATCTTGAATATGGAGTAAAATCAAGTTAATATCCAATGATATTTAGCTAGTCCACCGCTGCTGTACTTTTGAGGTAGTGTTGATTCTTAGGAAAATTTTTAGACCAAAGAGACAGGTGAATGGAGAAGACTTCATAACAGTGAACTATATGGTCTTTATAGGGAGCCAGATATAATAAGAACAGCTAAGTCTTGTAGACTGCGATGGGCAGGACATGTGGCACGAATGGGGAATGAAAGACGTGCATGGAAGCTTCTTGTAGGACAACCAGATGGAAAACGCCCAGTTAGTAGACCAAGAATGAGGTAGAGAATAACATTAACTATGATTTGAGGGAAGTAGATTATACAGGGAATGATTGGAAAAGTCCTGAGGATACGGATGTATGGAGAGCTTATGACCTCGGGGCCATGAACCTACGGGTTCGTTGTGCCAGTGAGTTAGTTAGTTAGTTAGTTAGTTAATTGGTTCCTTTTAGGCAGCGGGCCCGAATTCGATCCCCGTACGATAGAGGTTCCCTGGGTGATGTCTTTTTTTCAAATGTCCATAAAATCGCGGCACATCATCTGGTCATCATAATCATCACTATCATGTTTAGTAGAGGAACGTCGGGTAATTTGGACCCCTGTTTTGAGTTTGTTGTTTTTCTTCTTTTAATTAAGGGATTTGAATTGCGTTTAATTACAGTGACAATTTAACTCATGCCCCAAATGGGAGACAAAGACCAATCACGTTTCAATGATTTCTGTTTTACAACCAATCAGAGTCGTGTTTCACGAGATATTTATCAGTGTTATATTTACCATATTAAAGAAAGCTCCTCCTTTTTAATATTCTGAACAGGTCTGACCATTATTTTGCAGTGACTGAGCCTGTGAGAAATACGGCTACCAGATTGTATATATAGTGCATGAATGTCAACACATGCCGCATGCGGGAGTTAATATAAAAACGTTTGTAGCAATTGATTATACCACCAAAAAAAAGAAACTACTGTTTGCATTTTCTTAAATGTATTTTTTTCCCAGGTAACAATCCGGAAAAATATAATTGTCATATTTACATCATACGACATCAGAAATGAATTAATATACAGTTTGATGTGTTTCATGTTTTCTCCACTAGAGAGCATTCTTACAATATTGCGTTCCTTTGGCAATAAATAGTATGATCTGGTTGCAGTGATAAACAAAAGAAGCAGATGAAGCGTACCTATCGTTTCTCATTTGTTTTCAAACATCGCCGTTTACATTAAATATATAAATATTTTAAAATAACTATAGTTAAATAATGATTTGTGAGTAAACAGCTTAATTTTATTCGTTAAATATTCCTAACAAATGCCACTCTTGATTTCCAAATTCTCTAGATAAATTCACTCCTCACTTCGTGAGTCGTGAATTTATCGATAATTTGGAAATCACTCGTGGCATTACTTATGATTACCATTAGTGTTGTAACTATGAAATAGCATTGCTATTTTATTCAAATATGGAAACGTCCTCATAATTTATAAACCATTTATATTACAAGGACGGTCTACATTAACCTCCATATTCGGATAAACTAGGAACCTAGAGTCCCACTTAGTTTTTAGCCCTACTAGTGCTTAAGTTTATGTACTCTAATAATTCCTATGACAGACAGACACAGATTAATCTCAAAAATATTCATGACTGTTCATAATTAAAAAGCCCCCGGTTGAGATTTATTTAATGTTTTGAAAAAATATTGTTGATTATAACATTCACACGTCATTCAACTTCGTGTAAGTAACGCACGACGATCTGTGTTTTTAGTAAAATACAAAGGATATTAAAACCAAAATAATCAAGTGGATGCTTTTTACAGATCGGCATCCTCATTAACTAAATACCTACGTATTCGTTGTAAAGTGGACCAAGGTCCTCGTAGACCGGGCCACATGAACCTAATTCATCTTTGTGTTTAAATATTTTATACAGCCACCATGTCACCAAATATCAAACCAAAACCCGTCAGTATATTCCAAAACAGACCCACACCCCACCCCCTCAAATATAATATATTTTAGAAGATTTGTTAACATTTGTAATCGGCCGCCCCCCCGGTCCCCCCCCGCTCTAGTCGCGTTATGCTCCTTGCTTCTGGTACCGAGGGTCGCGGGTTCAAACCCGGGAGGAACTTTAAGCCATGGGTCCCGTGTCTGAAGATTTTCAGGCTCGTAAAAGATCCTTAAGCCTGAATGAAAAGGCCTCTAAGCAAAATTTACCGAATTTTCCCGTCCTAGTACTACTTTGGTTTCCTGGATGTCAGTATGAGGCGGAACGCTGACCACGGGTCACTCCTATGACATCTATAATAAAACAAGTGTAACTAAATTAGTATGGTTCAAATTCTTCCCTGTGATCTCTGTTAAGGGAATCATGACTTACAAGAAAGGTAAAGTCTTTTATTAGCTAAATGGAAGGGATGATTTCTGTGTCTTGTCATTTATTAATTTTACAAGAAGAATAGCAAAAATTAAGATTGATTCTTAGATTGAAAAAGTGGTCATTTTCATAAATATAACAATAAAACCTTCTTCACACAAAGAATAAAATAAACTGGCTTTGAACCCGTCAAAGTTGATGAGGGGAAGAAGTTAAAATATTTTCTGTTCGAGGACAGCACTAATTAAAGAAGATATTAACAGGGTCCACTCAAACAAAAGGGTCCACATTACCGGAACTTCCCTATATACATTCATAATGTTATTCCTACAGCTCACGCTATTATTATAAACATTTTCTGTAGTTTTATGAATGAATGGTCTTAAAGGTTCGTGTTGTCTTTTATTTAGTGAACATATTTAAGTAGTCACAAAGTTAAAAGAGGAATTTAACCTCTAATTAGAGGTGGCCTTTGATTAAGCTACTCGCTCAATCGGGGAGACCCTCCATGTCCTCATGTAGTCAGAAAAGTAGAGTGTGATCCACTCTCCCGACAGGTCATGTCCCAGGCCCGGATGGTGAGAGGCATAGTCAGATGAGAGGTACATTGCGATTGAGATCAATTAGAATGAGAAGAAGATATTTAACATTGAGATTAACATGCATTTTAAGAGAAACATTTTATGTTGAGGGCTAGTATAGTTTCGTCACTTATAGAACTATTAATCTACATTCACGTTCATCTTCTTCTTCTTCTTAGGCTTAAAAATGCACTTATTACCATAATTGTATAAATAATTGCAATAACTTGAAATCTGTATAGATTGTATTTAAATAAAGAAAAGGCTGATGTCCAGTTTTGGCCCTCGCAATATAGAATCATCCGAAAGCCAAACTTGGCAAGATCCCGCGTGATCGACTATTCCGATTGAGGTTTAAAGCGTTAGCCTCAATCCAAGATTAAATGCTGGAATAGAACCCCAAAAGGTCCGCTTCCGACTTAACGTTGCTATTCATTCAGTGTTATGCTCAAGAGTAGGTCTTCCACTGCAAACTCAGCATTCTCCACAAATTAACTTCAAATTGAAATTCAAAATTTAAACCGGGGCTAATATATTTTACAGGAACACGGGGTTCTACATATAAAGGAGAACCAAAATGGATCGCTCACCGCCAACACTCAAGTGATGGCCGCAGAGCTTTCCATCTATCTATCCAGACTTATTTACTAGCCTGTTCCGGCTTCAAATTGCTGTTGTTTCCATCTTTTCTTTGGTCTTCCCAAACTTCTTCTTCCTCGTGGTGAATAGTTGTATGCTGCTTTTGGTATTCCATTCTTAGTCATCCTTGATAAGTGTTCCTTCCAGTTTGTTCTGTATTTCACTATTGTTGTGTTTAATTCCTCTACTTTTAGTTGTCTTATTTCTTTGTTGTGTTTTTTGTCTGTTCTTTCATATCCTGCTATTGGTCTGAGGAATTTCATTTCAGCAGCTTGTATTCTAGCAGATTGTTGTGTTGTCACTGTCCATATTTCGGATCCATAAGTAATAATAGGACTGCCTTGTATCATTTCATTATAGAGTCTTTCCTTTCATTATATTCACATTCATGCTCTTATAATTATTGCAATAAATTTAACTGTTATTTTAAGGTTGTAGTTTCTCGCCTCTACGGAGTAATTCAAAAGTTCACGAGTTGTAACCTGGCCGGACTTGTTGAGTTTTAAGGACATAAACGTATTCAATAGCCTATAGCTTCATTCGGATGACAAGCAAACCTATGGGTCCAGTTTCATAGAATTACGGTCTTAACCCTTAAATAAGAGGCATATGATTAAAATGTGAAGTCTCTTTCACCCCGAGATTTGAACTAAAGATGCAAATTACTAAGTTGTTAAAGATGAACGTTTATAAGAGGTACCGGGAACTAGTAAGAGGTGTGTGACAATAAACAAAAAAGTGGAAATCATGTTTCTTCAGAAATTCCAGCAACTACACATATTTTTTTTATTAATGTCATTTCACATAATACAAACTGTATTTAAAAAACGTAATATTTAAATTAAAGTAAATAGGCAATTCATTCACATGCAATAGTTAATATAATTAAACATTTAAATTTCTCCCTGATCTGGTTCAAGTATATTGCGTGCGGATGGCTTGCTTAGTTATATTAATTTCAATATTAAATTCAAAATTATCTGATATAGCAAGGAGTACATCTCACCATTAATGTCTTGACAGTCTGTCCCTGTATTGCCTGAGTAGCTCAAGTGGTAAGAACACCAGCGTGCAAAGCTAGAAATATTAGGTTGAAATCCTGTTTCAGGCAGACATTTTTCTTTTTACTTCTAGTACATATTAAATAAGTTTCTAAATTTCATTGTAATTGGCTCAGCGAGATGAATATTATTTAATATATACAACAAATAATAATATAATATTGTTTATGGTCTCAATATGTATTAGTGAATTCTTTTTGTGGTAATGCATGCAATTCCATCCAGTTTCTGTCTTTATACGGCAGGTATCTATATAAATATCTGTAGTAGTCAATATTAAAGTCTTACAAATTATTGCTTTACCCAATGCTATCAGTAAAAAATGTTAATATTGGCGTTGAATTCAACTTGATAGCTAAAACGTCCGTCATGAGAAACTGCGTGAACTAAATGAATTACTTGGCAAGTTGATTTTATGATAAGAGTTTACTGATTAACGAACAAGATATTATATGCCGAGTTTGATTGCGAAAATAATGACGGGCGCTAGAGTGATTTTGAAATTTTATATTTTAGAGAAATCGATTTTGCAGATTTACGGACAATGCCGTTTTCATTTAATTAAGGAACAGCGAATTGTCATGGCTACATCTAAAAGAGAGAAGAAAATCGCACTGTCTAATTCTCCTATTTAAGATCCTACATACCTCGATTCCCAATTATTTATCATCCCGTTTCCAGTATCTATCCTCAAACCATAACTTAAACACAAGATCACAACATAGTCTCTTACTTAATATACCGCAACATAGGACATCACATCACTCCATGTCATATACTATCTCCACGTCTCGCAACTGGAATTCCCTACCACAAGAAATAAGGGGCTGCCGGACATTGGCATCTTTTAAAAGAAATCTAAATTTATATTTGCTCTAAACTCGACTTCATTATTATCCAGTGTAAGATATATATATTAATTGGTGTTTCCCGTATAATGTATCATATTTATATTATTATTATATTATTATTATTATTATTATTATTATTATTATTATTATTATCGTATCATTATTTGTTATTACCCTATGAAATGTTGTTTGTACATGACATTTACATTGCTACATTTATTGTATCTTTAACTGTTTATAATTAGTACAGTGTATATCTATATTTGTCGAATATTTATTTGTATTTGTGCTGGTTGAGTGGAAGAGAGGGTCTTATGGCCTTAACTCTGCCAGAATAAATAAAGTATTATTATTATTATTATTATTATTATTATTATTATTATTATTATTATTATTATTAAAAATTACTACTACTGCGTTAAAAGACACATACACACACACACACACACACAAATGGTCAATTTTAGAGTTTAATTAATAGGAGCAATGAAACTTTTTTAAAAAGTTATGGATAAAGCCTCTTTTGGAATTAGATAAAAATGAATTTAGGGGGATACATTTTGTTGCTGTTCTTTATATGTGAAAAATGTGAAATTTAATCTTCAAATGTTATCATCTTCCTTCTTCCTCTCACGTTATTCTGTGTACTCTTTAAATACAGGGTGCGGCAGACACAATGACTAATTTTAAATTGCCCACCGTTATTGGACACGGCTTCCTAGAGAGTTCATATTGGTACCAAAGTGCAGTGCAGTTCAAAGCATTGTCAGTCAGTATGGAGCGTTGGTTAAACGAACACCGTGCGTTTGCAATATAAACGTTTTTCAAAGTGGTGACAGTGATTGATCAAGTTACGTCTCGGAACTCGGAATGTCGGAAGTGATTACGAGATGGATCCAACAGATCAGAGCAACGTCATCTGCAACAAACAATAAGCCACCTGGTAGGCCATGTACGGACAACATTGCAAGAGTAAGATCTGCTTTTTGCAATGTCAACTGGCCATCCCGTTCGCCCGATTTATCGGCTTGTGATTTTTTCTGTGGGGATTCCTAAAGTGAAAGTGTGTGCTAACAAGCCAACAACTCTTGAAGACTTGAAAAACAACAGTCACGCCGAAATTGAGACCATAACAGCTGACGCTCTTCGTAAGGTTATGAAGAATGTGCATGTCCGTGCAGAAGATGCATCGCCAACAATGATGGAGACCTAAAGGACATAATTAAAAAAAAAGTGTGACGTGTAATTAATGGTAGGATGTGACTTTCGAAAAATGTACACTGATAATGTGTAGTTGTAATTCTTCATGCCAAAATAACATGTATAAAATGGGTAATTGTTTCTGCCGCACCTTGTAGAATAAAAATTAACTTATATCACCGCTCGGAACGACAAAGGTGAATGAAGTGTCTATATGGCAGATGAAATTATATGGAGTCACGTGTTTAGAGTGAATCAGTCTCTCGAATTTAGTTTCAGCTTTCTTAACAGGATTTCACCACTTCTTAAAAAAGTTTATTGACTTGCTGTTCTCACTATAGTTATTAATCCCATTCCAGGACCTATAATCAAACGTTTCTAGGCTGCAGCGAATCGAACATGGACATCTAGAATGACAGTCAAGCGCGCTACGTTATATGAAAAGGGCGGTCACACACACACACACACACACACACACACACACACACACACACACACACACACACACACACACACACATATATATATATATATATATATATATATAAGGAATGTTTTAACTTGCACAATCTGCTATATATTCTGCAGACAGTATCTTTACTTACTTCGATCCCTATGTAATGAAAAACTAAATTTTCCGTATTTCTATTGTGAATACTTAGTGACATCCTAAGAATTGAAATATAATACTGCTCCAGCGAAGTCGTAGAAAAGAGACAACTTACATGATAATGTTAATGGCGTTAATCGAACGTAGGAAAGTAATTGGTATGTTGAACTCCATCCTATGAAGTAAGAACGTTTTAAATAAAAAAAAAATATTGTACCGGTATACCTTTGATTGGTAGTGTTATGTTTAAAATTAGGATTTTAGAATGTTAAGTGTCTTTTGATGATAAAAAAAGGGGGAAAAAAGATTGAATAAGTTAGAAAAGAGAACAAAAAAAATCTGCTCTTTATTTTATACCCCACAACTGAAATTTGTTTAAAAATTGAAAGGATAAAAAAAATCTGTTAGGTCTATTTGTAAAGGAGAGAAGGTTTTATTTATTTTACAGCTGTGATGTGGTGGTACCGTTGTTGCCTCAAACTCAATAGATCTCCGGTTTGAGACAAGTTTATTGGATGGAAGGTTTTTCGAGCACTTTCCTCAACTGTAAGACAAATATCAGGAAAATTTAAGGCCCAATTCATATTAGAAAACTCATCCAAAAATTTGATGCTGCAATTGCTCGTAGATATCCATTTTTTAAGTCTCCTATACTATCTACTCGGATCAAACTTCATCTTTACAAAGTTGTGATACGCAGCATGTTGCTGTATGGCTGTGAAGCCTGTAGTATCCTCGCTGCGTGCCACAGAAATAAAGATTAAGTCATACAGAATAAATGTCTCAAAATTATATTTTTGGCCTCGCTATATACGAGGATCCCTAGAACAAATGCCTTATATTGCGACTACGATTGAAGAAAAAGTTATCTCCTTGTTTCACCTCATCACAAATCATACGAACCCAATAGTTTGCAATATAGGACATATTCACCAACAACGGTATATTTCCCAAACCGAAATGAGTACTGAGCTACAGCTAGAAGTAGTATGGCTCATTCCATGCCGGACTCTCTGCTTCTCCGGCTTACGATGGTCTACTGAAGTCTACTGAAGTACCGGTAACACCGCATCCCACACCTTATCTACATCGATTTCGAATACACACGAAAACAGCGAAATGTGTGAGACTAAATAATTAAACCATATCTCGATATTCACTAGGAATTTGGTCGCGAGAGAGACTTAATTAGTTTCAGCATGCTGGCAATGGGCGATGCATAGTTGTCGCCACCTCTTGATAGTAGTAAAGGCATATTCCTTTGACATAGTGAGAAAGTTTACAAAATATATAGCGGATCCATAGACTTTCATTTTATTCCCCAAAGATCATCTAATCATCATAATAATTCTACCATATTCACGATATTTAGTATGAATTTATGAGTAAAGGTGAATGGGCTGTCTTAAAAGTTCGTGTTGTGTTAGAGATGACCTTTGCATTGAGCGTTAAAAAACTCTCAGGGCGGCTCTCCACAACGCCTTATGTGATCAAAAACATGTGTTTGATCAAGAGTTTAAGAATCTTCTTCCGACAGATTGCGTGTCTGTAAAGTTCACGTAACATGGAATATGTAAAAGTGCCTACAAGGAAGAATTTAAAACTAAAGTAAAGAAAGAAAGAACGAAAAAAGACAAAGGATTGTTCTATCAAGTAAAACTACTGAATGCTTCCATAAAATACAGAGATCAAAACGTCGCGCAACTTAAAACTTTTAGTGTCTATATTGAGTATTGCAGTTGAAAAGAGCTATCAGCTATCGCTAAATAGCATCATGGGTATTAACAGCAACAACCTTAGACCTCATTGTGATACGTATTTGACCTATAAACTGGCCCTTGCAGTAGTCCTTTGATTATCGCCTAACAAACATGTTTTCTCAGGAGCAACGATTTTTCATTGTTGACATTGTTTTTTCAGTCATTCCTATGCACGTTTTATAGACGGATTTTATGTTAATTATCTGTATGAGACAATGCCTAACAATTCTACCATAACGAGATTAAACGCCAGTTTTATGGAATTTGAAGAAGAGAACTAGGCGACTGTCCATTTCAACTGCTGCTAAACTGGGTGAGTTATGTATGACATGTGGTTTAACGTTCTCCTTCAAAAGCTTCCGGAGTCTCTCAGCACACTCTCAGATTTCATTAGGAAATGCTCATAGAACGATGAAGCGGTTACATTTTCGTATTTATTATGTGCGCAGTATTCAGGAATTGAAGGAACCGGATTAAAAAAAACGCTTGGTGTACTGCAGAATCAAAGTACAATACTTTTTTAATCCATATAAAATGTAAATCGTTGTCATTGATTGACAACCACGGAACTGCAGAGCTTGAGCATATGTTGTTCACGGTTGAAGAGTGGTTTCACCATAGTGGCTACGTGAACAGTCGAACCTCTCTAACTTGTCCACCGAAAATCCACATGTGTTAAATGAAACCCCTCTCACTCTCTCAAAAATTGGAAATGGTGTGTTGTATCACTTCGTCGAATAGTGGGGTCCATTTTTCTTTGAAACTACAGTGTACATAGACATTATTACATAGTATATTACGCTTCTTGAAATTGATGAACGATATTGTTGATTCCAGCATGATAGTGCCACATGTCACACATATAATGAAATGAAACCATGTGCGACATTTTTGGCGAGCGTATAATTTGTAAAGTATGATGGCCCACACTTCCCCCGATTTAACGTCTCCAGATTCCTTCTTGTGGGTCATTTTAAAGGAAAGGTATACAAAAACAGGCCGCAAACTTTGGAGGAACTAAAGAGAAACTTAACAAAGTGGCCGCAAATATGGTAAGGAAAGAAGTCGAATATGTATTACTGAATGGGGCTGCCATTTTGAGAATGTGAAAACTGGTTTAAGTAAATGTCATCATTATAGAATATATGTGACCGTGTTTATTTTGTGATTTTAGTTTAAATATTACCTATTATTATAAATATGTCTGCGACTTTTGGATCACTCTGTATAAATGTCTTGTTTGATATATCTCGCTTTTGTTTCTCATCAAATGTAATTCCTGGATCACAACAATTAGATTCATTTGAATCAATTCTGGTTAAATGTCTAAGATAGAGCTACATTCGGATGGCGAATTTTAAAATTTTCACGCAAAAAAAAAATTATATTCAGAAATTGAAGGGAACTGAGAAAAAATCGGTTCATTTTTATCCACTTGCATTTAAGTTTAAATCTGAATAAAACTCATTATTAACTAATGAACAAGTAGAATGTGTAAAATCGCTGCTACTGATTGCAGTTAAGTTAAAAAAAGCAAATATTTTCCATTGTTTACAGATGTTCTGTATTTAAATTTTGTTCAGTCATCTGTTCACTGAAAGCAAACAGGTTCAGTACTCCAATTTTCATAGCAAACTGACAACAAGTTTATTTAATATTGGCAAATAATAATTTATTGTGTATTGCGCATTCTAAAGTAAATTAAACAGCGGGGTTCTCTGTATAACAATATTTAAAAATAACTCAAAGAATAAAAAGGGAAGAAAAAGTGGGTTTACGGGCAAAAAAGCGTTAAATGCCTCAAAAAAAAAAGGATAGAAAATTGTCCCTATTCTCAATTTGAGGTAACATCTCACACATTGGAATATTTGAGTGAGGTCTGATTTGCCCAATAAAAAAAGTGCGCACCTTAAAATCCTAAGTCTACTCATGTCATGGAGTTGAATCCTGGACTGTATACAGGTTATATGCAAACAAATTACTGGATACAGAAAATAACTTTTGCGCTGAGCAACAAAGAAACCAAGAAAAAAACATTAAAAACGAAAGAATTAGATTATGAAAGAAGATATGAAGATTTTGGGAGTAATTAAAGATCGGAAATTGAGATTTTTGGGTTAGTAAGAAGATGGGAAACATTCCGAAAATGACGTTAGAGTGGAATACTGAAAGCAAAAGAATAACAGGAAAATCACGACAACAATGGATGGATAGGTTCAAGAGGAAAACCATGAGAGAAACAAGATAATAATTTGTTGAGGAATAAAATATCTTGGATTGAAGGAAAACTATTTTATTGATGATATTTAATTTAAGTAAAGAAAGTAAATATTTGTCTATTTAGTAATATACTAATATAATTCATTATACTTTGAAATATTAGGACCATTTTCAGAGTATCGCTATTTGTGTTACATTTTTCGAATAACTTACACTGTTATAATTTTATTCTTTAACAAGTCAGGCAATTCAAACCCAAGTGTTAAAACCCGATGAATTTGGTTCAGTGACCCTTTAGTTTATATTTAAGGTTCTTTTACGTGCCATAAATCTATGGTACGATATCCCTGCCAAGGAAACAATATTCTCGATTTTTATTTTATTAAAAGTCTGTCGACGCCGGCAAAAGTTGAAGCCGCGGACTTCGAAATCAGATGTCACATGGTAACCAGTAATTTGCCAGGACTTACTGGGCATCGCTTATACAGAAGGATACATTTGTTTATTTTTTATTTATTTCAAGTAAGTAAACTGGAAATTAAAGTATTTCGATTGGGGAAAAAAATTCGAAGAGATCTGAAAGGGAGCAAACCCTTTTGTTTTACTGACAGTGTGTTATTTAGCACATCCAAGAATTTTCTTTTATTCTAACAACACCGCGTGGGTTTTTATCTTCAGAAAACAACACAACCTCAAAAATGTTAAGACTTACACACAGCAATTAAATAATGTAACATGCAACACAATTCTTATAGAACAAAACATTTACGTGTTTTCGGTCATACTGTATGTCCAGTGGCGGATTTCCGTTTCCTGCTTAAAACATAAAATATTCTTCTTCTTTCTTTCCTGACTGCATTGTACAGATTAGCTTAGTTTAAACCGTCCCTGTACAGATACTTCTCCTTTTCGGTCATTACATAACACGATCTGTAAGGAGAGGATTTTAAATTTTAGATCACATTCATGGGTTACTTTTTCATCACACAAGGATATGGAAGGTGTCCGCGAATGAGTGATCAGCTCAATGCCTGGCCCATCTCAGAGACAATATGAAGATTTAAACAAGACACACCATTCAGACGTACAAGGCGAAAACGATGTTTAAGAGTTTTTTAGAATTATTTTTTCCCAACATTTGTCTTCGAGTTGAGGAAAAAAATTAACTCGCCCAAAAAGTGTCTCAACCGGGGGTCAAATTCGGGCCCACTGCTTTCGAGACACGTTACCTCGCAAAAACTCAATAGGCTTATATTGCATAACATACATCCTTACTTTTTTTCTCCCTTTTATTCTCGTGGCGTGTCACTCGAAGATGATCTATGAGCCGTTACACGAATAATGTGGGATACATGAGTAGCCGGCCGAAAGAGGAAACATCATATTTTACTGTTGTTCCACTACGTATTATATCAGAAACTCTATTACGCTTCATTTGCATTACCGCTTGAATATCTGTATTTATCAATAGGTATAGAGTTTGCATCAAATACGTATTTATTCAAAATTCTATGCTGCATGTATACATTTTTTAATGAGGTCTGTTTCCCTGGTCTGGTCGTCTTGCAATTCTGCTGATCCGGCGGGTAGTGAATTTTAAATGTATATCTTGGTATACTCCTTGCCTTGTGCTGTCCCATACGGTCATGAGCATCTCATATTGCTAGCCAGAGAATGCCCAACACTATGTATCCATCTAATTTGTGTTTCATAGTTCCTCTTCCCTATGCAGGGACCGGGCCAAAGAGAGACAGCTGTTATTTATTTTATTTATTTATTTATCTTGGTGGAGATGAGGTCTGTAGCCTTCTCTTCCACTTACCAGGAAAAACATATGATACATTAAAATTAAAATATCATAAATTAAATTAGATGCTAACCGATTATCTAGCTGAAATGAATTAATCTGTCGCTTATGTACTGATCTATGTAAGACATGTTGATATATCTGAATACTATTTTTATTAAATAAAGGAAAGACACATTCATCTTCTTTTTCTTCTTCACTTCACGGGCTAGGCAAAAATTGCCTGTTCCGCCTCACAGTTGTTTTGTGCATCTTTTCACTGGCCTTCCTACATTCCTTGAATCTCTTGGCTTATAGTTGAATGCTGCTCTGCTTATGTCGACGTCCATTAAATCCGTCCGACTGAACACTGTGAGAGGGATGAATTTGGATATTTTTACGTGGTCGGGTTACCAGCCCAGACGCACAACCACATTCCCTAGTGGATCGGGGATTTATTTTGGAGTTTCCTTCTCCTAGACGGGTTGCTAACTAAAGCTTTGGAGTCCCATCTACCGCTTGGCTTGCAGGTTTCCTCTTCGCCTTCTTTACCATTGAGAACAATTTTTTTCATCCGCTTCTGAAGCCGTTGAGATATCCCGCGTCGGAGCTAGTTTGCTTCCCTTCTCCTCATATTAGATAGCAAGCTAGTTAAAAACCAGACTTCCTTATCTAGCCGTCTGGGTCATTAGGTCCTGAGCCCCTCCACCACGACAAGGTCTAGCCCGTGGGGGACAAATTATTGATTGTTTAACAAAATACTGTTAGTGAAATGTTTCTGTCAGTTAGTTAATACTTTTTATTTCAGTTTGATTCCGAAAGATGGTAAAGTTTGACTGTCTCTGACATAGGGTGTAAGATAATTTTATGTTCTAGCAAGAGAATCTGTAAAAGATTTGGAGTAATAGATGGTGTGATGAGGAGGGATATGAAGAATAATGTGCTGATGGGATCGTGTGACTAATTTATCTCTAACAGTTAGTTTAACGAAGCTGTGTGATATATAATTAGGTAATGATGTGTGTAATATTTTATAGAGAGAGGAGATAAGGAATGAACACTCTTGTAGACAAAGCCATGGCAGTTTTTCCAGAGATGATATAATGTCATCAAATCTGCAAATACCACGAATAAAACGTATGCAAGAATTATGAACACGTTGAAGAAGGAATAACAATAACTCATAATGAAGAGAGTGTATTTTGATTCTAATTATTTAATGTCATTAGAAATGTTTTGCCAACAGCACGTGGTGTTTGCAGATGATCAAATAATTTTTGTAGGGGATGAAGATAATATGAAATATAGCATAAATAAACTAATGGAAGAATATAAAAAAGGGGACTGAATATAAATTTACAGAAAACAGAATATATGTGTTTGGGAAAGGACGTGGATGACCTCATACTTGAAACGGGGAAAATAAAAAAAATGTGATTTTTTAAATATCTTGGGTCAATAATTACAAGTTTAGGTACCTGTGAGAGAGTGTACAGACTAAAATTGCAATGGCAAAAAATGCAACTAAGACATTACATGGAATAATTTGGAACAAAAATATTACAAAGGAAACTAAAATGAAAATTTAATAGAGCATAATACGGAATATTTTATCATATGGAAGTGAAACTTGTCTTTGACGGAATTACAAAAGAATAAAATATTTTAGAAGAAGCCTCCAAAAAACAAGACAGGATAAAATAAGAAATGAATTCCTTTGGAGAGATATGAATGTCACAACATCTGTTGTTAAGAGTATTGAAAATCAAACGCTTAAATGGTATGGCCATGTACAAAGAATGGAAAATGAAAGATGGCCAAATATATATATATACCAATGGTCACTCCCTGGAAGAAATAAACGTGGCAGACCAAGATGGAAATGGAAAACCTACGTCAGTGCCATAATGGATGATAGGAATTTGGAAGAGGGAGATTGGAATTATAGAGATAAATGGAAACTGAAGACGGAAAACCTATAAGTTGGGGAATGCCGAAGAAGAGGAAGAAGAAGAAGAAGAAATGTTTTTATTAATTGAGGGCTTTTATTTAAAATATAAATATTTTAGATATAATGAAACAGTAAAACTTAATTTTTAAATAATTGAAGTTTGAGCAATGCGTACCAATAGGGAGGTACAGTTTTATTGTTACACCTGTAATGTTTAGAGCGCAGAATAACATATATATATATATATATATATATTATATATATATATATAAAATCATCTTCATGGTAGGCTCTTGACCTGTTCCGCTCTCAGATTTCATCTTCCCACCGTCTTCTAGGACGTCCCACAATATATATATATATATATATAGTCTCAAGGAGTTGGCTAACCCGGAGATGTAACGTAAGACATATACAGTATATATATATACTTAGATTAAGAATTAAGAATTGGCCTATAATCATCCACTTTCGGGCAAGGACCTCCTGTGACTGCATGGTGGCTTACGTTTCATCTCCGGCTTAGCCAACCCCTTGAGGCTATTGTTTTTAGATATGAACTATTAAATAAAATATGGCAATTGAAGAATGATTTTACCGAATAGCCTTACCACCATTAAGACCTCATAAAAGTGTACCAATAGGGTATTCTCTAGGAATTGTTTGACACTTAATGGCTTAAGATATAATAAAACTAATTCAAATGTCACTATGGAACGCGGAGTTACGTAGCGGCGCGGAAATGCTCTTCGCACCTTCTTATTCTGAACTAATGTTTTTCAATATTCCCCTGTATATTTCACCTTCTTGAAATAAAGGTTAACCTTATTTTCTCATATCACTCTTCATCTACCTACTTGGCGCTTTTCTTCTGGTTTTCCTACAATAAGTTCCCAATCTTCTCTTTATTTCCAATTCGTGCCACAAGTGTAAGTTGCCCTTCGAAATTTACGAGACTTGACTGATCTTTTTGTATCTGTTTTCGCAAAAAAATAAAAAAAGATAACGTAATTGACCTGTTTAATAGTCTTCTCCATTCGCCTGTGTATTCGTCCTCATTGTCCAAAAGGATCATAAACCTGTTATTTAGTCTCCTCCCCGTAAGGTACACGTGGCGTGGGACATTTATAAGTTCCTAAAAAGAGAGAGAGAGAGAGAGAGAGAGAGAGAGAGAGAGAGAGAGAGAGAGAGAGAGAGAGAGAGATTAAACTAAAGTAAAGAAAGAAAGACATAAATCTTAATGAAAAGCAATTAAATATTGAAATCATTTAATATATGCATGCAGATAAAAGTGTAACTAATCTCCAGAAGCTCTTACAAATTAAATATACTTACTTTAAAAGCTGTAATTGGTTCGAATAAATTTCAATTGTCACTTTAATATTTGAATATTAAATTAATAATCAGTAATGTATCTTATTCCTATAAGGGACATTACTCATAGTTAGGCAGAGCCAACAAGACCTTGAGCTATGTGATTCGAAGAATGAAGGGCGGAATAATTGAAGAAATATTTACTTATTATTCATTACCAGTCTTATCATTATGTTATCAATAAAACATAGCCTACGGTTTCGTTGGAATGTCATGAATAAATCGGCTGATTTATTGGTCTCTCGTTTATTTACATCAGACTGGACTTTCTATTCCAATTCACTTGTACGATACACTTGAGGTGTATGTAGGGAAACATTACACGTTTCATCAAACATCTTCGACAACATTGCAATGGCTGTGACATAGGCTATTCCGAGAATTAAGTAAATAGGACCCCCTAATTGGCTTGGCTAGCAGCACACCGAGATTCCGGAAGATATAAGCGTTGGATTTATATATATATATATATATATATATATATATATATATATATGGCATGATAAGAAAAATAAATGCCTGGACGGGATTTGAACCCGGACCTTCGATTGATTCTCGAGGGTGCTATCCATTACACCACAAGGCAAATCCAATACAAACACTTGTTATATACATACAGGTTGTTGCAAAAAAGCACCTACAATTGAGGTGAAGTGGTATATTGAGATATGTTGATCATTTTATGCGTTTTCACATTATGAGTAGCTATCTTCTCAAGAGTTCCATTAGTTGGATTTCAAGACTCTATACTTGACAATACTCTCACAGTCACATCAAGTTTTCAAAATAACCACCTCCCATCTCATTGCAGAGCGTACATCGGCGGTGTAATGATTGGCGCACACGCCTGGTCTCGTTTGAATTATTTCTGCAGCAGCGCGGATTCAGGCTATAAGATCGATACGTAACTCTACAGGAGTCTGATAAACTCTTTTATGTCACACCACAAAAAGTAGTCGAGAGGGTTAAAATCAGGTGATCTCAGAGGCCATGGGACTGGTCCTCCTCTGCCAATCCATCGATCTGAATATGTGGTATCCAAATGTTTCCTCACATTGGCATCGAAGTGAGCTGGAGCTCCTCCGTCATGTTGTAGTCACATTCCGTTGCGAAGCCTCTAATCATAGTGTGAAAACGCATCATTTCCGGACATTGGTACCATTATTAAAAATGGTCAACATATCTCAATATGCTGCCTCACCTCCGTTGTCGGTGTTATTTTGCAATACCTTAATATATATATATATATATATATATATATATATATATATATATATTAATTCTTTGTTGTATGCCGCCACATCAAAAGCTTAATTCCTTCGAAATTCGCTAATAAAATATTCGAAAAATAATAATCTATTTTATCGATTATGTAAAACATAAATCTTGAAAATATGGTCGATTAGATCTCAATTGTTGGTGTTCAGTCCCCAAAGAAGGTATGTTGCCATCGATCCACACACACACACAAGCTTATATCGTATTCTTTAAGTCATAATTATCTCTGGTGATAAAGGCTCCAATATTCCTGTTTGACTTTCTATATATATATGTTGTTGAACATCTTGTATATGTCGAACGTAATTAGTCCACTGTTGATGTGTTACTTCACTAACGCTCGTTCCAGAATATTATTTATATTAAACGTAGTGTTTTCATGTGACACTCCTCTTAATTTGACTCCACACCTTTTCAATTGGATTTAATTCGCAGTGATAAGGCGGGAGCCGCAATACTTCATGTCCATGTCGTTGACAATGCATTTAGGTTTGTATCGAGCCCGAACTGATTCCAATATCTCCACAAGCTCCGTCTTATGCATTTCATCATCTATAGAGATACATTTGTAGATTAGCCATGATTTGATTACTGCCTTCCTGTTACAATTTGTAGGTAATTTTTCGTTATTCCTGGAATGAATAGAATCATTGTCTAGTACAATGACGCTACTCGCTGGTATATTGGGAAGCATTTTTTCTGAAAAATATTTTTATACAATGGTCCAGACAGTAAAAACATATAGGAATAATCCTAAAAAGTTGTTGAATATAATGATTGAAAATAGTGAGATGCATCATGGTAGTCATCACCTTTCTTTCCATGATAAATCAGCTTAGCCTCAGGAATAAAACCATTTTCATTGCCTGCGTGGACTAATATTATACGTCCACCTTTGCCTGAGGGCATTTTATTTCCTGTTATCAGATTTTCCTTCCGGGCTTGAGATGCAGAGATAATTGTTGTGTCCACCCAAGATTTAGAGGTGGTGCAGCCTGCATTTATCCAGGTTTCATCGGTATAAACGATGCTACTATTGTTTGCTCTGTGCGTCTTACAGCCCTCAAATACCGATGTCTCCAAGCAATAATGACATCTCTATCAATTAGCATAGAGTTCTTATTTCTTTTCGTGAACTGGAAGCCTAAATCCAGGATATCCTTCTTAATGTTGAAATAGATATACTAGGCACATCAGGATCTTCATCAAGGACTGACTTCACATTTTTCAACGTCGGTAGTGCGTTTAGTTTATAAAACATATGAATACGACGCCTTATTACAGCCTGAGTAAGAGAATCGTATGTTTGCTGTCTTGTCTTCTGTATTCCAGGACTCTTCCGGGTGTTGAAACTTTCCCCTTCACTTTGAGTTCTTTCCTTATTGTCAACACTAGCTTATAAGAACATTTAGTTGCTGCTGCGGTATGCTTAGCAGCTTCAGTCACACTGAATATAAATATACTTCGAAAGTACAAATACACATTCAAAACCATCGTTCTTTCATCGGAAGTCAAAATTCTTTTCCGGTTACTCAATTTTTAGTAACATTCCGGGGACGTTTCCATTGTTTAAGCCAACAATAAACTATAACGAAGGATAAAATATTGTTACAGATTTATTACCGTTGTAGAATAAAATAAAATCATCTATTTAAAAATATATAAAAAATATTTAAAAGCAGAAAACACAAGAGAGTTGACACTTTCATACAGCATAATGCAGGTTCGCACGAGCTCAGTGACAAGTGGTAACTGTTTTTTTTTCTTTAAGAAGGGTACTTGAACGGCTAAAACTATAACACTGTACCTGCTGTGTAGCACACTTCAGTTTTATTTAAGGATTTCTCTCAAGAAAATACTGTTAAAATGGCAACCCAATCCCCTATTCAAAACACACAGTAACTTCCTCGGTTGAATTTGAGTGTAGATGGGTTGTCTTTGCAGGACTAACGAATCCCGTCCGCCCGTTTGTCAATCTACAAAGCAGTAGATGTAGAGTTGTATACCGTACCGAACGACTCCTCCGCTGTATCTATCATTGAGGTCTTCACCGTAACCCTGGCAAGGTGCTCTCACTAGCTACTATCAGCTGGGCAAGCTAAACCAAGGTTTTTTAAGAGGTGTTACTCCACCCCCTCACTTTTTTAACCTGGCTTGGGACAGGTTATGACAATACAATATGTAAATGAATACAAATAAGACAAAATGCTTAACAATATCAAAAGAACCGGTAAGCTGCAAAGTAGAAGTAGAAAGAAAAATTATAGAACAAGTATCAGAATTCAACGATTTATATGTATTAATAACAATCACTAAACATTTAATAAAAGAAGTAAAGAAATAAGCTGATAAAGCAGCACAAATATCAGGATATATGAAGGATTTAATTTGGCGCAACACACATATGTTAATAGAAAGTAAAAGCCGCATTTACAAAACGATAGTTCGACCAGTTGTATATGGAGCTGAAACTAAGGCTGATACAACAAAAACTAAACAAATAATAAGCACATATGAAATGAAGATCTTATGAACTATTCAGGGGAAAACATTATTTGATAAAATACACAACACAGAAATTAGGGACAAATGTCATATTCAGGACATAACCAAATGTATTATAGATAGACGAAAATATTGGTAGGGTCATAGAGAAAGAATGGAAGACAACCGACTTGCAAAAAGAGCTAAAGAAGATAGACCAAAGAACGGGAGAAGAACAAGAGGAAGACCAGCTAAGAGATGGATAGACAGAGAATGCACATCCAATACGTCTTCCTTCGAGGAGTGATTTTGGAAATAAACTGAATGAAAATCCTACAAATTATGATTAAGAAGAAGAATTATTTCATTTCTGTTTTCTAATTTGAAATGACGTTCGATCTCCATGAGATGTGCTTCCTGTGGAGAGTAATTTACTCTTGTTGCTCGTATTCAATAGAGTTCTGCTCTATTCGTTACTATATTTCTTACTTTTGAATTATGTATGAAAATCGTTGCTCATCTGTTATCTCTTTACCTCAAAATACATAGATTTAATTGCTAGTCGCCTTTAGTGATTATTTATTAATTTTGTCAATTGATTTCCATCCTTGTTAATCTCTACTTCTAAAATTTTCTCTTATTTTAACATGCTATTAAACCCTATTCTTCTTCCAAAATCTAGTCTTCTTTTTTCACACATCTAAAAATTCAGTTCTCAAAATACGATAAATTGTTATCAGTAGAATTTCAGGTTTGTAGTTTTTTCATCTTTTATTTTATTTTAATACTGGATTGCACACTTACTGGATCTATTAAACCCGGAGGTTTAAGTATATCCGACCTAAGCTGATCTTCATAGATCCCTGTTCTCTACTAATATTTTCCAAAAATTGCCTATATAATTCACCTCCCTTAAATTTAGTTTAATATCAATCCCGAAAATGAAATTGTTTCGGGCTAAAATATATTTACTAGGTGTGTATTTCCATGTAGTGTATTAAAAAACACTATAAAATAGCCGATTAGTTCTTTTTTGACATACAGTGACATGTATTTTTTTAGAGTCTATAATTTTAGTTTGGAAGAAATTTTGATTTAGGTGTTGGCATATGTCAATTGACAAAACACAAACGTCCTTCAATTGTTTATAGGTTACAAGCAAAATTCGGTTGTTTTGACTGTGAGCCTCTCTTGTAATTAGTGCAGAAATTTTGGTTCTGGAGTCTTTTTGAAGTGTAAAATTTGTTAAAAATGCCACGAACTGTGTAAATTCAGTGAATAAACTTTTGTGGTGAAATAACAATTTTCGTCACAGAAACGAAATCTGGCGCCACTTCTGATGACTGTGTAGCAGTTTATTTTGGGACCAGGATAAGTCATGGGCTCTACATATACAGTTAGTGTGGAAAGTATTGATACACTTAAAAATATCACATGCAGAAATAAATAATTTAATTATTTCTTCACTATAGAGCCTACAAAAACAAAATTATACACCTTTACATTGGACTCTGTTAAAGAAACTAAGTTTCTTCTGTTTTAATATAATTAAAAATACTTTATAAAACTATAACAGAAAATTACAAAAGTATTAATACAGTCTCATATTATGGATGTTTTGACTATTTATTTTATGAGTTCAATACTTGGTTGGGAGCCCCTTTGATTCCAAGATGGCTTGAAGATGGTGTGGCATCGACTCGTCTAAATTTGAAGTTACTGAATAAGGTATATTTCTCCATTCTTCTTCCAAAGCGTTTCTTAGAGCTTGCTTATTGGAAACTTGTCTTGAATGAATTATCCTTTTCAGATGTTCGCATAAATTCTCAATGGGGTGTATTTCCGGAGACTGCGGAAGCATTTTCATGTACTTTGGTGTGTTATACAAAATCCAAAAAACGCGTATTGAAAGCGGTGTGCTTGGGATCATTATCTTTCATAACTACAAAATCTTGTCTGGTTCCCATTTTCTCTGCAGAGGTATGAAGATTGGTCTTCAGTATTTTATATACCGATTGTGATCCAACACACCACGATAAAATGTAAGGTCCCGACTCCAGAGGTACTCATGTATCCCCATACTAATAAAGAACCATCACTATGTTTAGCAGTGTGTTGGAAATTTTGCTTTTGTAGCTCTGTAGTTTAATTCGTCCAGATTTTTCTTCTTCCATCTGAACAGGAAATGTTAAAATTAGGCTCGTCAGTAAAAAAATTACTTTTTACAAAATTATTTGGGTTGTTGATGAGTGTTTTAGCGAAGTTCATTTTTTCTTTCAGTTTTCTTCACTTACAAAGCATTTTCTACGCTGTTTTCCCATGCAGTTCGTTAGCCCATAGACAATTACGAACATTGCTAGCAGAAATACTAATATTAAAGTAATTTTTTATACTTACTGCTAATTTAGGTGCACTACTTCGACATTTTTGCTTTACTTTTCTTATTAATGCTTTTTCAACATTAACATACAGTTTTCTAAGACGTCCTGACCTGTGGCTACTTTCGAAAGATTTTCGTTCGTCAGCTCTATCAATTATAAGCTCAATGGTTAGTCTTGGCCTTCCAATTATTTCACTAATTTAATTTGGCCATTTACACTGATTATGTAAACGAAAAATTAATTCCACTTCTTCTACTGTAGTCATTCTACCTTTGCGCCCCATCCCAGCTTAATCTGCAGCCAGGACACACACAACTAGGCTCTATACGGGAAATTAATGAAGGCTAGAGTGAAGAACAACACTACCAGACCCACCCCCACTCAAGTTCATGTGTACATTCTGTTGACCAAAACTTAGTACTGTATCAATACTTTTTGTTTGTTAATTTTTTTATTCATGTACAAATTGTCCACCGCTGTGGTCTCGAGGTAGCGTGCTGCCTTGTCACGCAGCGGGCCCGGGTTCGATCCCCGGTCGGGACAGTTTTTCTGGGTGGGGTTTTTATCGGGGTGTTTCCTCACCTATAAAACAAATGTCAGAATAACTTTAAGGCCCAAACGGTCCCCGAAATCATATGGTCATCATCGTCATCATCCTTATCATTATCATCATCATCATCATCCTTCACCGGTGTGGAAAGCAACGGGAAGCTACCAAACCTACAATTTCCTAGTAAAGCTGCAAGCATAGCATGAAAATGCTATGATTGCAGTGAAAGACCTGCCTTCGGGCAGAATTGCTATGGATGGATGGATGTATGTACATATTATTTTTACACGTTAATTGTCATGTTAAAACAGAGGAAACTGCGTGTATTTAACTTCATAGATTTCAATTTAAAGGTGTATATTTTTATTTTTATATATAGTGAAGGAGTAATTTTTTTTTTCTGTCTGTGTTATTTTTAACTTTCTACACTAACTGTATGTTTCGAACGCTTGTTCTGTTATACTATGAGGATGGCTGGAAAGTAAAAAACGATCTATGGCATTTGTTGCGCCTATGGTTTGGCATGAGCCCAGAAACCATACAGAAAACTGCTATTACTGCTGTATTCCACCTACAAAGGCAGGGTTGTCTATGAAGAAAAGAGGGACAGTTCAACACACGAATCATTGATCTGTTCGTCGACCTATCCCACATTCAGATAGTTTCGTACACTTCACCCGAAAATTATGTATTTCAAATATAAAATGAAGTCACTGTAGAATAAGGAGATACCAACAAGCCCATGTTCCCACAAGAACATCCCATTACCCTGATTTTGTGAAAAAATATGATAAACCGTACAACGGTTTACACGGTCAAGTGGAATTGAGTGACCTGTCAACGGAGAAGGCAGAACTTCTGCGGTCAAGACTACAGTAATGGAATCTATCCTTCCTGATATCAGAGTTTCTCAGTAGATAACGTCACATGAATCTGCTTCTTTTAGAATAAAAACAATATTTTTGCTAGGTGCGATGTTAATGGCTTTATGAAAAGTTTGATGCGTGTGGGTCAGTAGGGATATTATATTCAAGCAGATTTGCCTACAAGAAACCCTAACCTAACGAGAAAAATGTTGTTGCCGAGCTATCGTGGTCCCAAAATATGTTCTCCTTCCTCTTGTATGTATAGAGGTAGGTTTGATGAAAGATTTTGTCAAAGGTATGAAAAAGGGACAGGGTTTTAAGTAGGTCTACTTAAGACACAAATTTCAGAAATTATGTGGCGCTAAAGTTGAGGAAGGCATTTTTGTTCGGCCACAAATTCGACAATTTGTAAAGGATCCTGTCTTTGACGGAGTTTTGGAGGAGAAAGAAATAGGAAGCTCGGGAAACAGTAAAATATTTTATTCTTGGATACTTACGCAATAGAAGAGATAATAGCATCACTCAGTTTAGTGATAGTACTTCTGCAAAATACCTTCAACTCGGATGCAACATGTCCCTTAAAAACCATTTTCTCAGTTTCCAACTAGCCATTTTCCCTCTTAGTTGTGAAGTTGTCAGTGGTGAACAGGGAGAAAGTTTGCATCTTGATATTTCTGTAATGGAACAAAGGGCCATTGGAATTAAGTATTGCTTGTGGATAACTGCTGGTTTTTGTGTAGGGTCGCTCCTGAACTCACTTACAAGAGGCAAACCAAGAGACAAAGATCTCATGAAACTACCACATGATTTTATTCAGGCCACCTTTCAGGCATTCTTCCATAAATTTAAAGTGTAATTGGCATTAAAAATTAAAATAGTCTTTCAGTATTGTTGGGATATGTAATTAAAATGTATATATTTTTTTTGGCTACTGCGTTATTACCCCCATCTCATTTTTAACACTGAATTATGAGTATCAAATATAGCCAACTTTAACAACATATAACAAAGTATTTTCGTCGGAGACGCTTGGTTTACCTATCATCGCAAATTGTTTGTATCCAACAGGTCGTTCTATAGCCTGATAAGTCTTTTCAATTTATCCTAACACACCATATATATATATATATATATATATATATATATACGTGCATTTGGGGAAGATATGAAGAAGGATATCAAGGAAATGAGAATTACAGTGAGTGTAAAAGTGATCGTACAGTAGGAAATTTGATCAATATATTAATTTATGTTTCTTTAATTGATAAAGTACTTTCTTTGAGCCAATCTTCCATGGTATAAGTTTTTGTAGCTAATTAGAAACTATAGAATTACTTTCGAAGAAAATCACAAATTTTACAAAAATAACGGGGATAATTAACAGCATAATGAAACAATCTTTAGTACAGAAGAACACAAGATTACGGCTTTGTATGGTTCTCGCAAGACCAGTATTAAGATATGGTACTGAAGCATGGACATTACGAAGAAGAGATGAAAGCCGAATAACAGCAAATGAGATGTGATTTATGTGCCGTACAGCAGGCTACACGAAGTGGGACCATAAAAGAAATGAGGAAATTATGGAAGAGTTGGATGTAGAACCCATTCTTCACCATATACAAAACTACCATAACAACTGGAAAACCCATCGTCAACGAATGCCGTCTCATATAATTCCAAAAGCTACTGCCCCCAAGGCAAAAGATCGCTGGGATGTCCAAAAAAGTGCTGGATGGAAAATTCCTCTTTGAGACCATAACAGGCCACACGGCCTAATACTTGCATGGATGATGATGATGATAATACTTTCGATATTTGTTATACTGATGTACATTTATTATGCTCCCGATTAATAGTCTTCTATTTTCTTCTTTTTTTGGGGGGGGATTCATTTAACTGTTTTATATATTTTACACAGTCGTACTAATTATACCTCTGGGATTGTTATTGTGTACTTTGTGATGTATTTATACTGAAAGGGGAAGGGTGCTGTACATCCACTTCTTACTCATAGAATAATGACTGCACTTCTATATTTGTTTATTTTCATGACTCATATAGCAATGCAATGTAACCATATGTTATATTGTGGCGTTTAAACATCGCGGTTGGAGGCGAGAATAATGGTCTCACATTTGTGAGTCGCCCACTCGCGAGTCGAAAGAACCACGCAGAACATCGATAGGTCTAGAAGTCCGTTCTAGAGACTTTCCTTAGCCTCTACTTCCCCTGTGGAAAGTTCTATGTCAGAAGCTTCCATACGAGAGAAGTCTAGAAATGGGAGCAGAGGAATTCCGTCCCCGGGCTATATGAACAATGGTCAGAGACGAAATTGAATCAGTTGTGAATTGACAGCGATACAGTGAGGTGTGAAAGAGAAACTGTGGCAAGTGGATTCGTTAGAGGCTGAAGATAATTGTTGTGATAATTTAACATTAAAACAAGATCAAATATTACAGCAATTTGTTAGTGAGATGTCAAGAAGAGTTTATAGAATTAAATAAAGTTATTGTGGGGTACTACACGAATCTGTTTTGTTTTATTCCGCCAAAACGAGGTGAAAACTGATCTCTGGTATCGCGCGGCAATATCTATATTAAACGATTCAGGAAATTGTATTTTATCCTTATATCGTTTATCGATTGGAAATATTTTTGGATCTTTAGTAAAAAACGTTTAACAATAAGATCACTTTTTTAACTTTTTGTATAATTTTATGTATGTATATGCGGGAAGATGCAAATGGATATATGTCCGATTGAGGGTCTTTCCACTTTTCAGCGGTTGCCCTTTTACCAGCCGGCTGCTGGCCCTTCACATCCACATGTGTCAATCACAGAGGTAGATGATCAACAGCCAGTGTAGGGGTGACATGTGGTTAGCATGTCGAGTCCCCCAGCCGTTATAGCTGGTTCCTCAACCTGGAGCCGCTACTTATTGTAGCTACCCAATTGCCTCACGATGCTGGGTGGGCACCGGTCCCATACTGGCCGAAATACCATGAGAAAATGTCTTCCCCCATGGAGACTCGAACCAGTGCAAGTCCCGTAGCTCTGCGCCAAGGCTTCCTACCTTAACCGCTCGGCTACGGCGCGGGACTGGATATATGTAAGAAATGAGAAAAAGGAAAGATATACTTGTGACGGTTAGTGGTGCTGCAAGAACTAATGCCAATGAGATAGAATATTTTTACTTGAATTTGGTGAACAAGCGACTGAATAAAATAATGTAGAAAGTATTGCCGATGATGGCATCGCTAAAATGACCTCTAGCTACATAAAATACTGACACAATTGTTTGTAGACGTAAAAGTGAGTTAAGACCACTTAAGAAGAGGTTGAATAAAACAGGAATTTACTGTAATTCGCCACGTGCCGAGTATTATGTAATGACGACACAAACTCGCGGTTTTAAATTCTTCAATAGAAATGCCTTGAGGCACTCGCGTATTTATAGCATAAACACAACTAGATTCAGTGTTTGTTTCGTGCAAACATTGTACAAAATTCAGTTTGTTTCCAAGTGCTGATCTAATTACTATATTTAATGTTATCCGCATTCATTGTTATGCTAACCTATAATAACACCTCCGATTTTTAGGTAAGTGCCTATTAAGTTATCTCTATCGCTGCTTCATTTAATATGTACTTTTATTTGACCCAGACGTAATTAGTTCGCATGAGAGTGAATAGAAAAGAACGACTGGGATTCTAGAGGTTCCAGGCGGGTATTGATGATGGGGTTTACAGAGATTTCTCGTATTTTTCTCGTGGTTCTCCTGTTTCCTGAATTTTATATCGTCAACACTCTCCATTTCCCCTTCCCTCCCCTTCATGCCATTTCGTTTCTCACTCATTCATTTCAAGTCACCATTCAACATGTATGGCTGGTTGACGTCATTGGGCGAGTTCTCATTAAGCAGGTGAGTGTTTCTGGTTTCTTTCAATATATCGATCTCTTCCAGAATGTTGATTTTAAGTTTATTGTATCCTCTATGGATGATGGGCAATGTGTTATCGATGGTATTAAATGGGTGACCCGTTTCTATGACATGTTTTTCAAAACAAGATTTGCCTTCATTAAATCTGAAGTCCTTAAGATGTTCGTTATATCGTATATTGAAATTTCTTGTTGTTCTGACTGTATAAAACTTCTCACAGCTACTGCATTTTAGTTTATAAAGACCTTTGTTATTATAAATGTCTGTTTCTTCTATTTTATTTGTTATTTTATTATTTAATTTGTTGTTTATTCTGAATACAATTCTTACATTTTTATAATGTCTTTTACTGGTTTTAGCTAGCTTTTGTGTTTCGGAATCAGTATACGTGAGAGTTATTTTCAACAATTTCCCTATTTAATGCTGTTATGTTTACTAATTCTTCTTTTTTATTTGCGTTTTTGATTAATTTGTCAATTATTTCTTCGTTATAACCGTTTTTGGATGCTAGACGTTTGATGTATTCCAGTTCTTTATTGTAATTTCCTAGGTTGAGCTGTAGTTTTCTCATTCTGCTAATGAGGCTGGTAAAGGCACTGATGTTTTGTTGTGGTGTCTAGATTTTTTATGAATGGTGATTGTATCACTGGTTGGTTTTCTATAAATGCTGATGTCTAAACTGTTCCTATTTAGATTTTTTGTTATTGTGAGATCTAGGGAGTTTATTGTATTAGTCTTCTCAATTTGTTCTGTTAATATTATTTTTTCATGCATCTTATTCAGTTCAGTCAATATATCATTTTCCATTGAGTTTTTGTTTTCGTAAATAATTAACAGATCGTCGACATACTTTGTTAATACTTTTATGTTGAATTGTTCTTTTAGTTTTCCAAAGTGTTTATCTTCTAGGTTTCGTAAAGCGATTTCCAAAATTATGCTGGATGTAGAGGTACCCATTGGTACACCGTCTTCTTGTATGAAAAATTCCTTAATAAATATGAAATAATTTAGTTTTAGTATAGTCTTGATCATTTTAGTTAGTTGTTTAATGTAGATTTTTTCAGTTTTGTTTTCTTTTAATTATTCTTCTATTATTCGTATTGTTTCATCAATGGGGATGTTTTAATTTTGAGCATATTTTATTTCTTACTGAAGTATAGTAATTAATGTATTGTTGTATGTCTTGGTCTAAATTCATATTGTTCCTCGGGCAATAGTTTCTGATTATTTACATGGTGTATGAATCTCTCAGATATGTTACATGCTGTACAGGTAAGTGTCCACCGCTGTGGTCTCGAGGTAGCGTGCTGCCCTGTCACGCAGCGGGCCCGGGTTCGATTCCCGGTCGGGACAGGCTCCTGGGTGAGGTTTCTTTTCGGGGTTTTTCCTCGCCTGTAAGATAAATTTCAGGAAGTTTAGGGCCCAACGGTCCTCGAAAATCATCCGGCCATCATTCATCATCCTTATTATCATCATCCTTTACAGGTGTGGAAAGTAACGGGAAGCTACCTCACCTATAATTCCCTAGTAAAGCTGCAAAGTATAACATGAAAATGCTATGATTGGAGTGAAAGACCTGCCCTCGGGCAGAATTACTATGGATGGATGGATACATGTAAGTGTTATGGGTGATAAGTTTTGGTTAGTTTTCATTCTTTCCTGCCTTATGGACAGGTATAATAACAGAATGTTTCCACTCTTTAGATATCTGTATATTATTTTCATTCTGGGATTTATTTTGCATGACCAACAAAGTTTTCTTTGCTAAATTTACTTAAATTACGAAGCATTTGCCCAAAAAATTCTAAACTTTTAAACCTTGTGACTTATTGGAATTCTATTTCTTAATTCATAATTTATTTCAAAATTTATTGAAGTTATTTTATTTGCCGACTTGTTCAAGTTATTTCAAATCACATAGGCGGATCCAAAATGAAGTCTATTTTATTTTAAGTTTCTGTCTATAGCTATGATATAAGCTTATATAGTTCTCCTTTAGTAGCAAAACAATGGACTTCCTACAAAACGTCTAGGTTCTAGTGACACACTTACTATTGTGATTAGAATTATTTAATTTTCTAGTGACCTTCTCTTCCACTCACCAGCACAAACAACAGAATACTTACAATACAACAACTACTATAATCATAATATTACGTACCAAATGGATATTTCACCAATAAAAGTAATATCTATTAATAAAGTAACAATATTAATGATACTTAAAATTAAAACAAAAACTATTTAGTAATTGGAGGCAAGGACAATATTTCATACTTAGATAAAGATTAATGAGAAAAGGTATGTAAAAGGTAAAGGTAAAGTGATCCCACTACAGGCCTCAGGAGGCCCTTGGGGAGTAGGAGATTAAGGCTCCCACTTTTTCTTGACAATCGGCACTTGATGTCAGCCGGGTTGTCAGCCCTGCGTGACGGCCGCCTTTACCCCAGAACAAGCGTCTGGTACTCATTTCAGTTAGAGGCTGAGTCGACCCCAGGGCCATAGTGCCGCCAGAAGGTTTGGATCAGTTTAAAAATCCTGACCCCACCGGGACTCGAACCCTCGACCTTCCGGCTTGTAGCGCAGTGCCTTAACCACTACGCTACGGCGTGCCCCGAGAAAAGGTATGTAACATATTTAAACATTTAGGGTTATATTTTAATGACACGGCAGATAACAGAAATTATACAAATTATAAAGTACAAGGGAAGCGGACAATAAGATAGGCATGGTCCGATAAGAAAAATAAATGCCTGGACGGGATTCGAACCCGGAACTCTGAGTCTGTACCTCAGCGTGTTATCCATTACACCATATACCCTATTTTGTAGAATGGCCTTAAAAGACAGAAAAAAAGTAGATAGAAAACAATTTTTGAAAGCACTACTACATATGGCTTTGAAACATGGGAACTAACAAACTTCTGGAGAAGAAAAACTGTGGAATTTATAAGGTAGAACACATACCTAATCAAGTGATCCGATAGATGTTGAAAATCGATGAAACTATCATAAATTCAAATGAGACAATGATGCTACTATAGTAAGGTTATCCAGAAAGAACGGAGGAATATCGATGGTCAAGAAAGATATGAAATTGGACACCCTTAGGGAGGTGGGAAAAATTAAGGCCCAAGAAGCATTGGAATGGAGGTGTTTATTCGGCCATGTAGGATATAAACTTAAAGTTATTGATTGGCAGAACCGTGAAGCATGGACAGAAAGAAATCAGGAAACGGTGTCAAGTGTAACAAACCTGGGTGATGATGATGATTATGATGATGATGACTAGTAATAAAATGTACAAAAAAATAGATGAATTGAAATATTCAGTGGACAGTCCCTAGCGTATCTAATACACATAAAATATTATTGCAAGGAAAAATAATATGTTTCATAATGTATAGGAATACATAAACACCAAGAAAAAAATATTGATCAGTGGTTAGTACTAACTAACTCACTGGAACTATCGAACCCGTAGGTTTATGTTCGGGGGACATAAGCTCTCCATATATCCCTATCCTGACCTAATGTTTTCTAATCATCCCCTTTATAATCTACTTTTCTCAAAGCATTGTTGATATTTTTCTCCCACCTCATTCGTGGTCTACCAAATGAGCGCTTTCTATCTGGTTTCCTTGCAAGAAGCTTCCATGCCCGTCTTTCATTCCCCATTAGTGCCATGCGTGCTGCCCAGCGCAGTCTACGAGACTTAACTGTTCGTATTATATTTTGGTTTCCTGTAAAGATAATGTACGCTAACTCACTCGTATGAAGTATTCTCCATTTGCCTGTCTGTTCATCTCTCTTTGGTCCAAAAATGTTCCTAACGACTTTATTCTCAAATGCTCTAAATATTTTCTAATCAATTAAAGTAAGATATCATGTTTCGCATACGTACAATATCACAGGGAGAATAACAGTTTTATATGTCTTCAGTTATAAAATTGTTCCTAGGTATTTGAATTCAGCCACTTCTTCAAAATTTACCTCTTCGTCCATTTCCATTATATAAAGATATCTTAATAAAACTTATTATTATTTGCTAAAAGAATAATATTAATGAAGTGTGCACGTTCATTGAATAATTCCTCAGTTTGATTTTGAACGATATTATAGTTCGACAGTCTCTGACATGGGGCGAAAGAGAAAACTATGTTCTGGCAAATTAAATGTGTGAGGAGGAAGAACAAAAAGGACAATGTGCTTGGAATTAAATATTTTCTGGAGTTACGAAAAAGTTTTCTATGATGACGGAATGTACGATTAATAATTTTCATTAATTTTGAATGAGAATGTACATACATATTCTGGCACTTAAGGAAAGCGGAACAGATAACAACGGCCTGACCTTGTTCAGTTCACTGATTAATATATCAGGATGCAACTAATTATGTTAAATTCATGTAGTTCGATAAACAGTTTGTAGTGCATATTTATTGTGTCATCCAAAGTTGCATTTGTTGTTTCTTAATCTTAAAATAACTTCTTTCAGTATTCTAATACAGCAGTTATTATGGTCTCACTATGATGGTTGTCCAGCGGCTCGCTTTGTTTCCCCGCAGCTGTTATATATAATAAAATACAAAGATGCCGACTACCGCCACTATAATAATTCCGCAAGTTAATCATTGTCAAGCATTGTCGCGGGACACCCGCTCTTATATAAACGGACAACCATCATAGTGAGGCGATAACACCAAACTTCTTGCATACGGGATGACCCATATAAAATCGGACAGCAAACAATCTTGCAATTATTTTTTTTTAATTTTATGTATCCCTAAATATAGTGATTACATTTATAAACGTATTAACATCGAAATGTAACTTTTATCATTTATAGGTTCGTAGTTATGACGATCTAAAGTTATCGTAAATGTGATAAACTGAAACGTTTACTAACTCATATTTCTGAAACAGTAAACAGCAAACATTTGTTTCAAACGTATTTATTTATATAGATAATATCATGTAGTTTAAGGGTGTTATTTTTAGGATTAGGGTATTTTTATTTTCGGTGTCAATTTTATATTTTATGGTGGTTTACAGTAGTACATATAAAATAAAAACAAACAAAAAAAACAGGATATTATTTACATAATAAGGATTAAATTCCAGCAATTGCTTTTCGGTGCGATGAATAGTTCAGACAATATAAATGTTTTTTTATTATATTTTTGTTATACCTTGGGGGATCAAAGAACAGCTGTTTCATTCCACAACCATGGTCGCGCGCGAATGGTTCTTACTGAAATAGCTGATCCGCTTCATCAGCGATTTTTTCAACTCTCATTAAATCTAATGGATTATTTAAATCATTAGGTAAGTTCCATTGTTGTGCTTATATGAACATATTACTGTTTTTACAGCTACTTATATATGGACAATTCATTCTTGATAGCTTTTTAAGTATGGATTGCCCGCACGTTGTAAATCCGGTCTCCAAAAAATGACTAAATACGTGTAAATGATGCATAGTTTCACTCTCTACATTACGTTATAAAATTACTTTAATAATAATAATAATAATAATAATAATAATAATAATAATAGTAATAATAATAATACTTACTTACTTACTTACTCACTGGCACTATCGAACCCGTAGGTTCATGGCCGCGCGGACATAAGTTATAATAATAATAATAATAATAATAATAATAATATGGAATGGATCTCAATGGAAAGGAGGAAGAGAGGAAGACCGAAGAAAACTTGGATAGAAGGGGTACAAGCAGCTATGAGTATCAGAGGAATGGAGGAAGATCAATGGATCGATAGAGAGGAATGGCGTTTGGTTTCCGGAAGACGGCGGCAGCTGCCATGATACCGGATGAATAATAATAATAATAATAATTATTATTATTATTATTATTATTATTATATATATATAATATATTAATGTGTGAAACTTGAAATTAAGTGCGCAGTTTAGTACAAAATATAAGTTTATTTTTGTATAAGTAATCCATATTGTGTGCTAAACACAAAAGAAAAGTAACAGTAAACATATGCAACGAAACATATTAACAGACTTCCTTCAAGAGTGCATGTCTGATGTTATATGTTCTGCTTAATGGAACAGTATCGTTAATTTAAAAAAGTGGCGATATTTTAATTCTTACGCAGTAGATGTTCAATTATGGAATTTAATTGCAGAAGTAATGAGCTCTGTTACTTACGTCTACTGTGAATTATTGAACAAATTATTTATTTTGTTACAATTTTTTCATTTCAATTTAAATCTAATATTATAATAAAACTCTTACATCATTAATTGATTAAACTGGTATAGATTTTTATTATGTTATATTTACTAATTTCAATCTTAAAATAACTTTTTATTCAGTGTACTGTATTGCATACTGAAAACAATGACGAAATAGTGTTGTAAGACATTGCTTACAAGTAAAACTGAATGTTTTAATACTCGTACCACTTCCTATCAAACAATAATATGCAGAATCAACAAGTCTTCCTTACACAAGGTATGCACATTAACCAACTAGACCATGATGATGATGATGATGATGATGATGATGATGATGATGATGATGATGTAATAATAGTGATCATGATAATAAAAATAATGTAATTTTGATAATAACAATAAAAATATTTGGAAGTGCACTAAGGACTATTATCAAGTAGCTCCGTCATTGTTTGTACGAGCGAGCGATCTTTACTCACGCGAAATGTATTGCGGGCAGTCTATACATAGGATATTTTAGGGAAAATAATTATTTTTGGTAATTTCCTTTCATCCCACCACTTTAATACTAATTACAAACAATTAACTGGTCATTAGGTAATAATCTGATATGTTTTATTTTAAAATTTGTTTGGTTGGAAAGGTCAATTGCATATTGATTGCATTTACGCCCATCAGAAAAAACGCAAATATTAACATACTAATTTTCAAGCGATAGAGCATAAAATCATCTATAATGTGACTATCTTCTCAAGTTGAGGAAGTAGTAATACTTCGAGAAAAATATTTTATAAAATACACTTTTTAAAACAATACGATAAATTGACAGCTCTATTACTCTTTAATTACATCAAACGAAGACCTAAAAATCAGTTCAGATATTTAGTATATCGTAAAGTTTCACTGTTAAAAAATTTGTAAACTTTTAAATATGTGAGTTCAATGATCACAATTTTTTTGCCGTTTTTCGTATGGAATGTCCCATACACGAATTCCCTATCCGAGAATTAAATTATCATTAACGATCCCTCCAAACACTATGCTGTTTAAAAAATAATAATTTGAATGTTCGTGGATACACTTGAACAATGTGGCAATTTCTAGAAAAAATATTCTATTATTATTATTATTATTATTATTATTATTATTATTTTATTTTATTTTATTTTATTTATATAGCCTACAGATTTTCAATGTTTACACATCTTTCAGTGCCTAAAATTTAATTTTCCTTCTCGACTTTTCCCTGCCCATCCACGTCATGTCCTCCAGTCCTCTTGTTCTCATTCCAGTTCTTATTTATTGCATCCACGAGTTTCGAGGTCTTCCTTTATTTGTTCTTCCAGGTGGACACAATTCCAATGTTTTTCTGGGTAACCTTTCTTCTTGCATTCTCGTACATGCCAATACCAGTTTAACTGTCTATATGTTATATAATCTAATATTGAATATTCAAAATTCAATTTTCCTTGTATTGCTTTATTTCTTATTTTTTGATTTTTTAATACCTTGCTGCTCTCAAGAAATCAATTTTCATCGACATAAGTTTTAAAGTTTTGTTGCGAAGTAAGATGTTGCTGGAACCAGAAATATTAATTTGGAATAAGAATATCAGAAAATAGAAAATTAAACACCCTATTGTTTGCAGATGACCAAATAATACTAGCAAATTCAGAAGATAATCTACAGAAAGGTCTGTATGAACTTAACAAAATTACAGAAGAATATGGATTGAAGATATCTGCAGAGAAAACAAAAATTATGGCATTTCAAGGTGTAGATCCTGTCAGAAGTAAAATTGTACTGAACAATAACATTTTGGAGCAGGTGAATAATTTTACTTTTCTAGGATGCGATATCTCATATGAAGAAGAAAAGGATGTAGATGCAAACATATCTAAAATTTTTAAGAATTTTAGGGTTAATAAATTCTATCTTCAAGCCACAGTTAGTCCAAAAACATTCAAGACTAAAAGTATATAAAACACTGGCTCTTCCAACTCTTTTGTATGGTAGCGAAGTATGGACGTTGAAACAGAAGGATATACAGAGATTTAGATCTGCTGAAATGAGATAATGGATTGATCATATGGATGGAATGAGTAAGGAGAGATATCCATTGTTAGCCAGAAATTATCAAGCAAGAGGAAGGCGTGATGTTGTAAGACCTAGAAGACGTTGGGCTGATGCAATATGAAGTCGGAACGGGCAATTGCCTAATCCCTGGAGTGATGATGATGATGATGAAATGAGATACCTTCGGAGGACTGCAGGATACACACTACTAGATCACAAAAAAAATGAAGACATCTTAGAAGAATTACATATGGAACCTTTAGAAAACAAAATTTCTGATTATAAGTCAAGATGGATGCAACATGTTCATCGAATGGAAGATCACAGGATACCCAAACAAATGTTAAGATATCAACCTGCAGGAAGAAGAAGACCAGGACGTCCACTCAAAAGACTTCTGGATGGAGTTTCTCTTGAGGCCGAAACAGGTCAACAAATGGCATAAATTCGTGAATGTACTATGATGATGATGAATTTTCATGCTCCATCTCTGTATGTGACAGTATTTATTATTATTATTATTATTATTATTATTATTATTATTACTGTTATTATTATTATTATTATTATTATTATTATTATTATTATTATTATTATTATTATTATTATTATTACTGTGGGGATTGGGTTGTAATTTTACTACGTATAAACTCAAAAACTGAAAGAGACATACATATGAAACTGTCGAAATTTTAAATGATATGCGGAACTATACATAAAACATTAAAGAATAAAACAAGAAGATATACTAGATTGAAGTTTTATAAAACATTGGCAGATCCTGCATTACTTTATGGCAGCGAAGCTTGGGTAATAACCAAAAAATTTCAAAGTAAAATACAAAGCGCAGAAATGAAGTTCCTTAGAAGAACAAAAGGCTTTACAAGATTGGATCGGATAAAGAATGAAGATATAAGAACAGAGTTAAATATATATCCATTGAATGAGAAAATCAGAGAATATAGAGAGAAATGGTTTACACGTGTGGAAAGAATTAATGTAACAAGATTACCAAGAGCACCATTCAACTACAAGCCAAGAGGTTGAAGGAATGTAGAAAGACCAGTGAAAAGATGGACAGAACAACTGTGAGGCGGAACAGGCAATTTTTGCCTAGCCCATGAAGTGAAGAAGAAGAAGAAGAAGATTATTGTGGGGAAATATATTCACGTACATAGGCCTATTACATTTAATCTATTTCGTGTATTTTTTTTAATTTTTAATAATGAAGTAAAGTTATCCCACTACAAGCATCAGGATGCCCTTGGGATAGTGGGAGACTGAGGCTCCTATCATTTTAGACTATCGCCACGAGATATCAGCCGAGTTATCAGCCCTGCGTGATGGCCGCATTTACCCACAACAAGTATTGGTACTCATTTCCATTAGAGGCTCAGTGGACGCCAGATTGATTGTACCGCCGGAAGGTTTAGGTCAGTTTAAAAATCAGACCCCACCAAGACTTAAACCCCCGACCTTCCGGCTTGTAGCGTACGTATTTCCTTAACCAATTATGCTACGGAGTACTCCAATATTTTAATAATAATAATACAACAAGAGAGACCCAGTTAAAGTTTTATAAAACGTTGGCGGTACCGGTACTGCTCTATGGTTCAGAAGCCTGGATACATAAAAAAACAAGATCTAAGTAGCATAACGGCGACAGAAATGAAATTTCTGAGATCTGTTAAAGGGTGCACTAAGGAAGACAGAATCAAGAACACAGAAATAAGACAGGAACTTGAAATATTTGCAATAACTGATAAAATAGATACATATAGACAAAAATGGAAGCAACACATAGACAGAATGAATGAAGATAGATATCCAAAACAAATAACAAAATACAAACCTAAAGGCACCAGAGATATGGGCAGACCTAGAAAGAGATGGGCTGAAGTCGGAACGGGTCAATAGACCTAATCCATGAATGCAGATGATGATGATGACTAATAATAATAATAATAATAATAATAATAATAATAATAATTTGTTAATAATTACAATTAACAACAATTTATAATAATCCCAAATATTCCCGCGATCCTCGAGATAGTATCCAGCGACTCTACTAGTATGAGAATCACTGCTATAAATAATTGTAGACTCGGCCTGCACTGCTACGCCTAAATAAATTAAATGTGTTTTTATATTTAGTTGAAAAGCAAAATAAAAACATAAATTTATATCGTAATTATTTTAAATTGCCCGTATTGGTTCTCATTCCGTTCTTCTTGGCATCAATGAGCTGAAAGTCAAAAATGGTTATTGTGAGTTATCCGTAAAAGATAGACATATGCTCTCGTGGACTTTGTTGTAGAATTTTTGAGATATTCAATTCTATATACATTACATTTGGTGTATTTGTTATGGTTTATGCAGCGTAAACCATTTAAGCGAAAAAAAATCGGCTTTTTTAGTGCACCGAAGCACTTTTTTTAGCTCGAGCCCTATAGTACGTATTGTAATATGATGTATAATAATAATAATAATAATAATAATAATAATAATAATAATAATAATAATAGCTTTATTTTACCTGGCAGATTTAAGCCCTTAAGGCCTTGTCTGCCACTCAACCAGGTTTTAAAAAATGCAAAAAAAAAATAGTCTTACATCTAAATTACAATAAACATTAACGATTACATGTTATAAATACAATAAAATTACTATTTATAATATATTTTAATTTACTCTAGATTTAACGAATTAAATGTATAATATGTACAAAATATATAAAAAACGAGAAAAATCATTATTGACATGGTATAAATTTAAATAAATGGAGAAAAAAATATTTATTAGATAACAGGTAACTGTATAAGCGTGACTTAATAGTGCCAAGTGTGCGGCAAACCCTGATATCTTGAGGAAGGAAATTCCAGGAGCGGGCAGAGGCTGCTGTGAAGGAAGTAGAATTAGAGGAAGTGCTATGAAGAGGAATTGTCAGCAGACTGTTATATACGTTAATTGTCCCAGAAACATTCTGTAAATGATGGCGAAAACTCTATTCAAATCGGTCAAGTATTTTTTTGAGTCCATAGAGGACAGAAAGACTCACAGGCACTCATTTTTATGTATAAAGGTTGAAAGTTATTATTTCCCCATGTAGCAGTCCGTGTTAATGTACAATGGGTTGATTTCTTAAAGCAAATATCCAGATGTAATGTCGAAGACTCTCATTATTATTTTTTCAGTTAATTGAAATATGTGAACAAGTAGCCTTAATTTTCTCTCTTTGTGTATTATAATTTTATATACTTAGGGAGAAACAGTTTAATAATTGAAATATGTTATAACATTTTAACAGCTATTATCTTTATAATAATTCCATTAAGATCGTGATAGAGTGCTACACAATTTATTAATTTAAAAAGTTAAAATGGTAGAACGTATATCTGAAATGTGGCTTGTGGCACGATTGGGAAATGAAAGAGGAGCATGGAAAATTCTTGTGCGAAAACCAGAGGGAAAACGCACAGTAGGTAGACCAAGAATGAGGTGAGAGAGTAAAATTAAGTATGATTTGAGGGAAGTAAATTATACAGGCGATGATTGGAAATAGTTGGCTCAGGACTAGGATGTATGGAGAGCTTACGTCCGCGCGGTCATGAACCAATGGGTCCCATAGTGCCAGTGAGTTACAGTTAGTTATAGTGCACCTTTATGGATTGATTATATTATAGTAATTTATTACATTAAACCTTAAGTTGGCAAAACACTACTTTCTCGCGCCAGTCATTTAAATGGGTCGAATCGCAGAGAAAACAAAATCATGTAAAACTATTAGTTATTATTACAGATGAAACGTCTCCTTCCAATGACGCGCGGTTGAACTAAGCTTCAACCATACAGTAGAGGTCGCTCTGCGGTCACATGTAAACAAGATCTGGTTTCAGACTTACAGACAATATACATTTCGGTGGAACATAAAAGTTAAGCACTGACTGTTCGGAACATTTGGAGTGAAATATAACTAGTGGTTATTCTGGATTTGGATATTAAACAACGCAGTTTAGCAATTTTGCTGTAACTATACGGTACAGAAAACTATTCTAATCCCCTTTCTCTGACGTCATGTACAATGGTCGCATCAACCATACGCTGAAATTGTGTTTACGAAAGAAATTGTTGCATCTCTAGTTATTGCAATATATCATGTAATTCAACACGAATTTAAGTTATTTATATACGCTCGTTTTTGTATTGTTTTATTAAAAATATTAAATAAATTAAACCAATTTTTTCGTAAAGGACGCTTTGCCAACTTAAGGGTTACAGGCGTATAAGTTGTAAGATTCATAAAAAGAAAAAAACACCTAAAATGAATGATGAAAAAGTAACTTGTTTAAGATAAAAGAAATGCGTTTTGAAGAAATGAGGTACCAAACCACGCGAGAAGCCGCTCTATCAGCGAGTTATAAAGTAATATTTTAAGCTCATAGCTAAGCGTGCCGCGAAATTTCATGGTTAATGTGTAATGAATCTCGAGTCTGAGATGATGACAGGGCTTGCATGTTCTCATTTGTTAAACTGTAACTGATGGCCGCTAAAATCCTGGCTCTTGTCTCACATCGCATCTCGCGCACCACTGTCACATGTGACACTATCTAACGGCTCTATAATATCATACTTTTATTCTTATTTATATTACCTGATGGAGTTAAGAACGTAAGGTTTTCTCTTCCACTTCACCAGGGTTAAATTATACATAAAATAACTATTATGAATTATCTATGATTCATAAAAGGAACACTATTATCATAAGTAACGCCATTAGTGATTTCCAAATTATCGATAAATTCAGGACTCACGAAGTGAGGAGTGAATTTACATAGAGAATATGGAAATCAAGAGTGGCATTTGTTAGGATTAATTAACGAATAAAATTAAACTGTTTACTCACAAATCATTATGTAAATACAGTTATTTTAAAATATTTATATGTTTAATATAAACTGCGATGTTTGAACTCAAATGAGAAACGTTTGTTATGTTTCATTTGTTCATCACTGCAACCAGATCATATTATGTATTACCAAAGGATCGCAATATAGTAAGAATGCACCCTAGTGGAGAAAAAATGAAACACATGAAACTGTTTATAACCAACATTATGGGTTATTAATTAATTTCTCATGTCCTATGATGTTAATTATATTATTTCATTGGTACCGCCAACGTTTTATAAAACTTCAATTGGGTCTCTCTTGTTGTATTATTATTATTATTATTATTATTATTATTATTATTATTATTATTATTATTATTATTATTATTATTATTAAAATGTTGGAGTACTCCGTAGCATAATTGGTTAAGGAAATACGCTACAAGCCGGAAGGTCCGGGGTTTAAGTCTTGGTGGAGTCTGATTTTTAAACTGACCTAAACCTTCCGGCGGTACAATCAATCTGGCGTCCACTGAGCCTCTAATGGAAATGAGTACCAATACCTGTTGTGGGTAAAGGCGTCATTGACTCCCATTTGGGGCATGAGTTAAATAGTCAGAGAAAAACCGGGAGTACCAAGTTTAGATTAAAATACAAAAAGATACAAACAAGAATGGAAAAATCATCAGAGAAGAATGGAAAGAAATAGATTACCAAAATTGTCACTCCAATACATTCCAACTGAACACAATACTTATTTGTTTTTGTAGTTAATAGTTAAAGTTCTGCCCCATAAGTAATGATGCTTTTAACAATTGTATGATATATTAATATTATTTTTGTTACTTATATTTTTATCCATTGGGGCAAGCAATTGCAAAATTTCCTTTATTATTTCTATTTCTTATTTCCTCTTCATAACTTCATTTTTTATTTATTTTAGTTCCTAAATGTGTGATTTCACTACAAGATTTTATTGTTTCTCCAGTCTCCAAAATCAAATTTTGTTCTGGTTCACCAATTGATAAATATTTTGTTTTCTTCATGTTCAAAATTAATCCCCATTCATTATATTCTTCTATTAATATTCTAGTCATACATTCTAAATCTTTATAATCTTGTGCAATTAATAATTGGTCATCTGTAAAATGTAAGTTGTATAAAGTTTTATTGTTTGAAATAGGAATTCCCATGCTTGAACATTTTCTCCTCCAATTCTTCAAAATTTCATGAACATTATTTTAAACAGAGTCGGTAATAGACAACAACCACGGTGTAGCCTTCATTTACTGTAAAACCATGTGACAATTTACTAGCAATTTTTATTTTATATATGAAATTGTCATATAAGTTTTGTATAGCTTTAATTATTACAGTCTTATTTCCCATACGTCTTGAAGCAATCCATAGTTTCTCTATAGGAATATTGTCGTATGCTCTCCCAATATCTACAAATAGTAAGTGCAAGGGTTGTCCATATTGAATTTTCTTTTCTCTTACCTGAGTAATGCAAAATAAGTCGTCGATTTTGGAACGACCTGCTCTGAATCCTGACTGTTCCTCTAATTCCATATCACTACACTTTTTATCCAAATAATATTTTAGTATACGCCCATAGTGTCTAATCATAGTCGAGTATTTGTTACTGTTATACCTCTATATTGTCACATTGATATTTTTTCTTCCTTTTTTTATGGATGTAGAAATGTATCTTAGTTTCCATTCTTCAGGAAATTTTTCACCATTCACCTAATAACAATAACAATAATAATAATAATAATAATAATAATAATAATAATAATAATAATAACAATAATAATGGCTTAGAACTTGATTAAATTGTTGGCATGTTAATGAAAGTGGAAAATATAAAATAATAATAATTATAATAATATTAGTTACAATATATTATGTTGTCTATAGCCAATATTTTGTGAATATTGTGGCATCTATTTATACTATAGTGAATGGATTATCGGGGATCTTATTTTCAAAATACGTTTTGTTTATTTTTACGAATGTATGGAAAAGATCTTTGATTACAATAACCTGTGACTTTAAGGATGTTATGAAGTAAATGATAAAATTTCTACACAGATAAGATACAAGAATATATGCACACTAAAGTCAGTTTGGGTACAAGGTGGACAAGATACGTTTTGAAAATGACCTTCTATATTAATCATATGACCTCCTAGTAAATGTTCACACTTTTATTGGACTTATCCCGCTCCCTATCTCACTTAAACGTAACAATTCTATCTGCTTGGAAATAAAGTTAAATTATAATAAATGTATTTGATAATTTCTTCATCTAAACATTCTTTTACCGTATAAACTACTTCACACCTATTGGGGTTTTTAGATAAAAAGGGGGCTTGTAATATCTTGTGAACTATAATATCTGAAACCATGGAGACTTGCTGTTATAAAGGTAAAAACTGGCTCTATTTGTAGAACGTAACTCAAATATTTAAATTTTGTCGGGCCTTCTGGGCACAGGGAAATAAATATGTGTGTTGGGAGGTCTCAACTTGGTAATATGCACGCCTGGCACGGACGATTGGTTCTTTAATAATCCCGAATTTTCAATCATAAAATAATCCACATACTTCAGGAAGGAATGAGTTCAGAAATTTGAAGAAATTCGCAGGCACGTTTTGCATATCCAAATGTTTATCATATTGATTTTCCATATTCATGATATAAATAAGAAGATATGGAGGCAAGATATGGGAGAAGCCAAGGCCCGATTTGGGCTGTAGTGCTACAGAAGAAGAAAACTAGACAAGACTTCTTTTGGAATAAAAGTAAAATCTTGAATCATGAAGAGTACGTAAAAGAACCAAAAGCTTCAAATATGAATCCTAAAAGAAACAAAAGTTTTTTCTGCCCTATCAAATTTAACTTTGAGTCGCTATGCATATAATAGCAGGTGTTAAGCTAGGTAGGAATTTTTATTTAACTACGCGCTTTAACATCTCAAGTCATTTAAGTTGCAATTGAGGGTTGGGCGTGAGAATATTTGCTCACATGCTTCATACATCTGGCTTGACGTGCCTCCATTCTATGACACGGAAGCCAGGACTCTATTTCGCTTCCGAAAGAAGTCATACTCAATATTTTTACGCCCTTAAAAATTCAATTGACTTCTACCGGGTTTGTATCCGCGTACCTCGGAACCAGAGGCGTGCATGACCGGGGTACACTGAGATGTTAAAGAGCGTCCGTCATAAACTCCTGTAATAACATAAAATATTAATTTTACTTATATTACAAATAAAACATTGGCATTTCATGGGAAGGACCCCATACAAAGTAAAATCTGTCTCCAGAATAAAATTTTAGAGAGATCTAATCAATTTAAATATCTTGGATATTATCTCTCTATCTGGGATGAAAAGGATATCCCTGGAAAAATTACTAGTTATAATAAAAGTTAGGGAATTATAAATCGAGTTATGAAAGCATCCCTTGTACAAAAAACACCAGATTACGTTTATATAACACTTTGGCTAGACCAGTGTTGACATGGACACTAAAAAGACAACATGAAAGCAGAATAACGGCTTGTGAAATGAGATTCATACGCAGAACAGCGGGTTACAGCAGGTGGGATCGGAAAAGTAACACCTATATCTTAAAAGAATTGAAGACTACGCCAATTTTGGAATATATTAAACAGTACCAACTAAATTAGAAGCACCATCTTGAAAGAATGAGTTCAAATCTGATCCCCAAAGCTGTTTATAATTAAATACCAAGAGGACGAAGATCTCTGGGCCGTCCTATGAAACGCTGGAGGGAAAATTTTCTTTAGGATCGTAATAGGCCTTGGCCTAATACTTGGAAGGAAGAAGAAGAAGAAGAAAAATGAAACACCTCGCTTTTATTTCCCACTCATAACTTCAGTAAATGATAGAAATAAGACTCCATGGCGCGACAGGCCTAGAAATCTCTTAGCCTACGAGCCACATGTGTTAATCACAGAGGTAGACGATCATTTAGCCAGTGTAGGATGACATGTGGTCAGCATGTCGGGTTCCCCAGCCGTTTTAGCTGGTTTTCTTAACCTGGACCCGCAGCTTATTATAGCTACTCAAATGCTTCACGATGCTCAATGGGCACCTGTCCCAGACTGGCCGAAATTCCATGAGAGAATTTCGTCCTCCAGGGAGAGTCGAACCAGAGAAAGTCTTGTAGCTCTGCACCAAGGCATCTTGCCTTAACCACTCGGCTACGGCGCGGAACAAATAAATGATAAAGTTGTAAAATATTATAAAATAACATTAGTACAATGTCTGCTCATCGACTTTGGTGGTCAAAGGATTAAATCACTGGCCTCTTATACCGAGGGTTGCAAGTTCAAACCAGACTGGGTTCGACGGAGTTTTAGAATCGAAAAATCCAAGGAGCAAGTCCTCCGAGAGAGACTTTAAGTAGTGGTTTCCGATTTTAAAAAAGAGAACCTCAAGCCTACATTAGGAGGCAAAATTTTCCATCCAAGTAATACCTCAGTTATCTACTAGAGTTTCCTTTGAGGTGATAAGCTAACCACTCGCTGACATCTTTAGTGAAATTAGAGTAACTAAATTATGTAAGTTAAATAACACCCTCAAGGGAACACTCTTCCTCATATAGAGACAAGTAGTCTACTCTAATGTAAGTAGTGGCAACATCTGTACAACCCAAAGCTAGAACTAGTTTAATTTAGCTGACATTTATTTGTATTCATTCCTTTACAAACGGCTCTTAAATTAGTTATGGGATATTAATACTAACGACATTTAGATTGACGTATTGAAACGTGGTTTATTTCAATATTAGATTGACAACTTTCACTGACTTCACGTCTTGCATGAAGAAAATCTGTAAGATGGGAGAGGAAGAAGACAGAGAGAGAGAGGGAGAGAGAGAGAGAGCAGGGAGACGACGCAG